>JAGUQR010000018.1:260000-860000 GCA_018905775.1 Meloidogyne exigua
CTAGTGGAAGCTCCAGCTGGGTGCACACCCAAAGCCTTCAACGCAACCACTACGACCCTCTTACACGCCATTATATGAAAATAATGACGGCAGAGTATAGGTGGCCCGCTCCAGCGCCATCCATTTTCAGGGCTAGTTGATTCGGCAGGTGAGTTGTTACACACTCCTTAGCGGATTCCGACTTCCATGGCCACCGTCCTGCTGTCTGTATCAACCAACACCTTTTATGGGGTCTAATGAGCGGGCACTTTGGCACCGCATCTCTGCGTTTGGTTCATCCCACATCGCCAGTTCTGCTTACCAAAAATGGCCCACTTGGAGCTCGTATTCAACGCTAAAGTTCAATTAAGAAACTTTAACATCATACCCATTTAGAGTTTGAGAATAGGTTAAGAACATTTCGTTCCCAAGTCCTCTAATCATTCGCTTTACCGAGTATAACTACAAATTAAAAAGCTCCAGCTATCCTGGGGGAAACTTCAGAGGGAACCAGCTACTAGATGGTTCGATTAGTCTTTCGCCCCTATACCCAAGTCAGACGATCGATTTGCACGTCAGAACCGCTTCGGACTTCCACCAGAGTTTCCTCTGGCTTCGTCCTGCTCAGGAATAGTTCACCATCTTTCGGGTCTCACCGCGTACGCTCTTCCTCCACCCTACTGTAAACAGTTAGAATGGGGCCATGCTGCACTTTTTTATAAAAAAAAAAGATCGCACATCAAACTCATAAGAGTTATTTACTTTCATTTCGCCTTTAGGTTTTAAACACCCAAAAACTTGCGCACACGATAAACTCCTTGGTCCGTGTTTCAAGACGGGTCGGATAGATGACCGGCTTTTACATGGGGAACAAATATGAGAGCATTAAACAAACTGAACTGATTGAAAAGCACTTGTCGCATGCGACAGTTACTTACCCTCAGAACAATCTATCTGACGCACGTAGGCCATATTTTTTTTTTAAAGTAAATCCAAGACAAAAAATGCTAATATTATTCGGGTACCAGCAAGCTGGCCTCAAAACAATAGTCACAAATCTGTCTCAAAAATCCCCACGCACCAAGCAAGTAAATGCATTACAAACAATCATATAATCCATCTCTGTCCCAATCTGGAGCTCAAAGTCAGAAGATACAACTGAATGCAAATGAATACTTGCAAGATACGTCGACTCTATCCGTTTCCACCTCACCGGTTTCACGTCCTCTTTAACTTTCTCTTCAAAGTGCTTTGCAACTTTCCTTCACAGTACTTGTTTGCTATCGGATTCGTGGCAATATTGAGTCTTAGATGAAGTTTACCACCGACTTTGGGCTGCGATTCCAAGCAACCCGACTCTAAAGCACGCAAATATCAACCAAAAATCTCAATGTACAGGACTTGCACCTTCTTTGGAACCCCTGTCAAGGGGACTTGTTTGAGAAAACTGATCAAAAATTACGGCTTATACGCTACACCTCATAATGCCTGAGACAAAATGATTTAGCGCTGGACATTTCCCAGTTCACTCGCCGTTACTAAGGGAATCCTGTTTAGTTTCTTTTCCTCCGCTTACTGATATGCTTAAGTTCAGCGGGTGATCTCGACTGAGTTCAGGTCAAAAAATTATAATATTTGATATTATTATATATTTTTCAACAAAATAACATCAAAACATTTTAGTATCATACAGAAAAAAATTCAGTATAAAAACAAAAGCTTTCGCTTTGTAAAGAAATGACCCTGAACCAGACGTGTCAAAGGGTTAACCCCAATGCCGCAATATGCGTTCAAAACTTTTATGCTCAAGGTTTCTGCAGTTCGCATAAATTATCGCAGTTAGCTGCGTTCTTCATCGATCCACGAACCGAGTGATCCACCGGTAAGGTTAAAATTTTTATTAGAATTAATAAAAAAATTTATTTAGAAAAAAAAGGTGCTGGCGTCCTCACTAAAGAGGCTCATTAAGTCTTACGATTATAATAAATCCTAACATGTCACCTCATATTCAGTCACGGACGCTCACAACTGAATCAGCAACACTTAGACACCAGCGGCAGCCGTTACACAATAATGATATTGTGAAATTTCAAAATTAAAAAAACATTACAAATGAGTAATGATCCAGCAGCAGGTTCACCTACAGCTACCTTGTTACGACTTTTGCCCGGTTCAAGCCACTGCGATTAAATTGGTTTCCACTAAAAAAACAAATAAATGTTTAATCAACGGTCCCCAAATTTCTCGAAATGGCTCAGTCCCGGGCAGCGACGGGCGGTGTGTACAAAGGGCAGGGACGTAATCAACGCGAGCTGATGACTCGCACTTACTTGGAATTCCTCGTTCACGGAAAATAATTGCAATTTCCGATCCCAATCACGGCAAATTTTCAATGGTTTACCCGCCCCTTTCGGGGAAGGACAAGCACGTTGATTTTGCCAGTGTAGCGCGCGTGCAGCCCCGGACATCTAAGGGCATCACAGACCTGTTATTGCTCAATTTCTTTCGGCTAAACACCGCAAATCCCTCTAAGAAGTTGTATATTCATAAATAAATACCAACTATTTAGTAGGTTAGAGTCTCGCTCGTTATCGGAATAAACCAGACAAATCACTCCACGAACTAAGAACGGCCATGCACCACCATCCACTGAATCATGAAAAAGCTATCAATCTGTCAATCCTCACAGTGTCCGGGCCGGGTGAGTTTTCCCGTGTTGAGTCAAATTAAGCCGCAGGCTCCACTCCTGGTGGTGCCCTTCCGTCAATTCCTTTAAGTTTCAGCTTTGCAACCATACTTCCCCGGAACCGGAGACTTTCGTTTCCGGGAAGCTCCCCACCAAGGCAATATAATACTCCATCGGCGGATCGCTAGTTGGCATCGTTTACGGTCAGAACTAGGGCGGTATCTGATCGCCTTCGAACCTCTGACTTTCGTTCTTGATTAATGAAGACATTCTTGGCAAATGCTTTCGCTGTAGTTTGTCTGGCCACGGTCCAAGAATTTCACCTCTCACGTGGCCATACAAATGCCCCCGTTTGTCTCTGTTAACCATTATCTCAGTCCGTAAAACCAATAAAACTGAACCGAAATCGTTTTCTATTATTCCATGCACGATCATTCAAGCGAATACGCCTGTTTGAAGCACTCTGATTTGTTCAAAGTAAACTTGCAATGCCTGTTAAGAATCCTGTTAAGGACTCAAAACCGAACATTACGATAAAATCGATAACATCCAGAAACACCCGAAGGGTTACAGAGTATCGATACGAATCCAACTACGAGCTTTTTAACCGCAGCAATAATTCTATGCATTAGGAGAAGCTGGAATTACCGCGGCTGCTGGCACCAGACTTGCCCTCTCCTTGATACTCGTTAAAGGGTTTAAATTGTACCCATTCCGATGACCGGCCTCAAAGAGAACGGTCTCGTTATTTCTCGTCACTACCTCCTCGAGCCGAGAGTGGGTAATTTGCGCGCCTGCTGCCATCCTTAGACGTAGTGGCCATTTCTCAGGCCCCTTCTCCGGAGTCGAACCCTGATCCTCCGTTATCCGTCACAACCACGGGAGTCGATTATGCTCCCGTCAAGTTGATAAAGTGGACGCTTGAAAGACACGCCGCCGGCACTGAGGCCATGCGGTCAGCTTAGTTATTCTGAGTCAACAAAAGGCAGCCGAAGCCGCGTGGTTTTGTTCTAATAAATGCGCTTTTCCGTAAGGACAAAGCTTTAGTGCATGTATTAGCTCTAGATTTTCCACAGTTATCCATTTAGATAAATCAAGATCAAGTAAATCATGGCCATTGTAATGAGCCGTTCGCGGTTTCTCAAAAAATCGATTAAACTTATACATGCATGGCTTAATCTTTGAAATGAACACATCAGTTCAGGCAGGATCAACCAGATATCTTATTTTCATTTATAATATACAAATGAATATGTTCTCAAAAATTGGCGCCAAAATTTAAGTTGACTTTAAGGTATTTAAACCACCAATTTCTCAGTTCATATAATATCTCACACAGGAGACTTTTTAATATTGTAGAGTTGCGTTGTTTGAAATAAAAGCGTAGAGATTCACCAATTCAAGTAAAGTACAGTTGAATGAAAAAGAGCCACCCATCTATCCTCTAGTCAGAGCAAGAGGAATGAAAGAGGCTCTCTCTCTCTCTCTAAGCAATAGTTTATTGCATAGACGAGAGTCACAGCCAAACTCCCTTTATACATTCTGTCAGCGAAAGAAGAAAACAGTAATGTTCATAAGTCAGCAGGAACTCCGCTGAAAGCAAAGTTACTTAGACAAAACTGTCTAAGTAAATTTGCTCTCAGCAAACTTTCTCCTGACTACCGTACACTACCAGTAAAATTTCTTTCGCCTACGGCAAAATGAAAATTTCATGTCAATTTTTTTTTACATTGTCGCCGCGGGACAAAATGTCTTATTGTAATTGGATTACAGTATTTTACATTTTATTACAAAAGTGATGATATGTGAGGTGTTATTAAAATAAAAATAAATATTTAGAGAATTGAAGTCAAATTTTTTGAGGTAAAGAAGATTAGAAATATTGGATAAATGTTTGGAAAATTGAAACAAACTTATATTGGAGTGTTATGTTTACTCATAGTAGGATCATTCTCAATGGCACGAAGTGTAGCCTGAGAATCTATTGAGATTGGTCGTCCCGACCCCGCGTGAGGCTGGTATCACCCATTCTGAATTTTTTGAACCAACGGCGTGTTGTACTTTCGTCAACAACATCTTCGCTTAGTGCTTTGACTATATTTCGAGTTGCTTCTGCTGCAGAATGACCTAGTTGGAATTCATGAATCATTCGCTCTCGAATTTGTTGTTTTTCAGACATTTTTTAAAAATTTATATCTAAATCTAAACTATAATAAATATTACATAAATATGCTCATTTTGAAGAGCATGAAATGCAGTTTGAATGAGGCTTAAGAAATAAAAAATTGCATGAGAAATAGTCGCTTTACAAGTTATTTATTAAAATTAAACTAGACAAAACTCATTTCAAATTAAACAAAACATAAATATTATTAAAAATAAATTTATCAATTATTTACAGAATAATTAATTAAATATATACAAAAATATAAATTATATGGCGTTGTGTATTTTTACAATTTATTTATATTGCTTTATTTTTTAAATTAATTTAATTTACCAAATTGAACATTTATCAATTGGATTCATTGGAGAACCATTAGGACATCCGAAAGCTTTAGAAAAGTGTAGAGAATTTTGTAAAGGAATATTTACTCTTGCAGGTACGACAGAATGTGGTTCAGAAAATATTCTTTGTCTAAGCCATGTTGGCCCTAATTTAGAACATTGACGCTAAAAATAAATATAATTAGATAGGTAAAATTAAAAATTAATTTTTACAAATGCGTAATGGATAAAAAATAATTGGTCTCCATTAAATTGTTCAATTCCCTCAATTGTTCCAAAAATATTTTTATCAAGGGAAGATGAACTTCTTTTCAACATTTGCCATGCTTTAAATCCAGCACTGAGTCCTCCATTGTCAGCAATATTTTCATTAACTGTTAAAGTTCCATTTAAGTTAAGCCAAAGACCATCAACTTGAACCTAAAAATATTTTATTTCTAATTTAAAAAAAAATTGTTTTTTTTTTTAATTTTATTTATTTTATTAATTAATTAATTACCCTAGAATTTCCATATTGTTTAATAAAACATTGTTTCCTTTCTTGAAATATTGTCCTCATTTTAGGCCCTAACCAATCCTCCATTATTCCATCCCCGTTATAATAAGAACCCCAATCATCAAATGCATGGCTTAATTCATGTCCAAGTGTTGCTCCAATACCTTAATAAATTAAATAAAAAATTAACTATTTTCTTTTAATTAAATAAATAAAAAATACCTGCATAATTCAAAACAGCCAAAAAATTAGGGCTATAAATTGGAGGATTTAAATAACCATTTAAAGCAACTAAAGCATTTGTTTCTCTACTATAATAAGCATTTACAAGCCAGGAAGAATCATAATAATCATTAGTGGCCATTTGACGTAAAAAACTTGCCCCTAAGAGTTTAAAATAAAATTAAAAAAAATAAATAAACTTTTTTACCTTCAAAAGTATGAACCATTTCAGCAAAAGGAGCATCTGTTTTAAGTAAATTATAATGTTTATAAATTCCTTCTAAATATTTATTGTCAAATATTCTTTCAAAATAAACAGCATTTGCCTCTAATTTTTCTAATTTTGATAAAGCCTTTTCTTTTGTAATTTTATCAAGCCAAGGATTGTCTTTAAAATAAGAAATTAATTTTAAAAATTTAATATTAATTAAACTTACTTTCCAACATTCTTTTAAATTCAGAATATACACTAGCATATATTTTCCCAATTTCAGTACGTACTCCATTACCCAAATATTTTGAAAGGTATATTCTATCAAGTAATTGAGGGAAGTACCATTCAACAAATTTTTCACATTTTTCGTTTGTTGTCATCCAACTTTTTGACATTGCACATCTTTTTGCTCCCATAGAGCTTTCACCAACTTTTAAAAAAAATAAGAATTAAATTAAAGTTTATATATTTTTTTGTTTGTATTAATTAATATTTAGCAAATAAGGAAATAAAGATAAAATTTTTAAAAATGTTTCTTAAATATCTAAAGGCCCAAAATATACAACATAGTTTATTTTCTCAATTATTTAAAATTATTATTTTCCTCAAACCTTTAGGAGGTTTAGAATTAACATAATGAATTGTATATCTTTTGTCCATTTGTGGCATAAAAGTCCAAAGAGTATTCCAATCTAAATAATCAGCAATTTCTTGTCCATTAAATTGTTCAATTATTTTCCCCATCTTTTGAAGAAAATTAGGTTCAGATAAATGAATTTCTGTCTGTGAATCCACATTTATTCCAATAGGTAAAAGAATATTCTGAACAAATTTAGTCCAACTGAATGAAGAAATAAAAGCCCCAGGGGTATCCAGCTGAGATAAACGGACATAGTTTTGAGAGGAAGAAGGTCCAGATTCAAAAATTGGATCTGTCTCTAAAAATTTTTTAAATCAATAAATTTATTATTTTTAAAGCTAACCAAAATGTTGTGATAATTTTTGTTCAATTTTAAATAAATTTCTAACACGCCTTTCAGCTTCTGCATTAATTAACCCTTTCAAACGAGTACCCATTAAACAGCCTGGTTGATAGCAATTTTGTGTTATCTCTCCCTTAAATTAAATAAAGTAATTTAATTAAATTTACTTAATATTAAATATTACTTTAAATATATTATTTGAAAAGGGGAGCAAAACAGGCGGGATATTTTGTTTTAATGAATACCAAACATCGTCTTCTAATAAATTACGAATTATCATTCCATATCGAGTAGTTAATAAATCATCTGTCTTAAAAAATAAATAATTAATTTGTTTCAAGTTTATTTATTTCCCCTTTCAAGTTTATTTTAGTAATTTTATTTTCAAGTTTATTTTAAAATATTTAAATATAATTACTTTGTTAATATTCCAATCTCTACTAGATGAAATGAGTGATTTTGGACTTATACCTTTAAAATAAATTAAAAATAATGATTAAATAAAATAAACAAATTAATTACCAAATACTTTTCTTAGAGGATCTGTTCTAGCTTTTTGTGTATTAAAAAGTGGAAGTAATTGAAAGAATACTCCAACAGGGAATGCTTTAATTGCCCATTCTGTATTAAATTGTCTTTTATTATTATTTCCTTCTCCTTTTCCTTCATCTTTAGTAGTTGTTTTTGTAGTTAAAATATTTAATTTATTTAATATAACATCACTTCCTTGTATTAATTTATTTGAAGATTGGATACAGGCACTGTGAAATCCATAAAGTTTTTGAATTAAATGTTCAGGTAAATTAGTATTTGAGGGAGGATTGGCAAGTAAATCTTTAAATAATATAAAAATGTTTATTTTTTAATTAAATTTTTTTTGACCTTCCAATTGCTTTTGTGTTTGTTCACGTCTAGATGCTGTAGTACTAATTTCTGAACAGTCCGAACTAAATTTAATAATTAATTAAATTTTAAATTATTTATTTAAAATATAAATAATGGTAGATTTTTTTTCCCAGAATAATTATGGAAATTTATTTATAAAATGTTAGGGAATTAATAATAGAAAATAATATTAAATACTAAAGGACTAGAATTATTAAAAAATTTAAAATTTAATAATTAAGCTATTTTTAATTAAAAATAAAAATTAATTAATTAAAAATAAAATAATTAATTAATCTTTTATTTTATAGAAAATATGTCCGCAAGTTTTATCCGCAAGTCAAAATATTTTTTTTAATGGATAAAGTTGCAAAGAAGAAAAACAAGAGAGGACAGAGTAAGTTTAATTATACTTGCGGACAAAACTTGCGGACAACACATGAAATAATTTTATTAAATTAATTAAATTAATTTTTTAAAAATTACCGTGGAGTATTTTTCTTATCAAACCCATCACAAACATATTTATAAAAATCATCACAGGGATCTAATTTTGTATTAATTGAAGAAGTTAATTCAGGATATTTAAATGTATTTATTAAATTAATTAAATTAAATAAAAAATAAATAACTGAAATAATTATTGTTGTTGTTATTTTTTGCATTTTGTAAAAAATATTTTTTTTTAAATAAAATGACTGAAAATAAAATTATTTAAATAATTTATAAGAACAAAATTTAATTTTTTTTAAATATTTATTTGTTCATAATTTGGTATATTATTTTTTAGGAAATAAAAATATTTAGAAATTAGCTTTATTTTGGAAAATAAAAATAACAGATATTTTTGTAAATAAATAAAATTAAAAAACAATTTTAAATTGCCTAAGGTTTTGTTTAAAAAAAATAAAAAAAAACATCTATAATTTTAATAAATTTATTTTAATAAATAGAAAAGAGAGAAACTAGAAAAAAATGATTTAATAAGAATTAATTTAAATAAAAAAATTAATTTAAATAAAAAAATTAATTTAAATAAAAAAATTTATTTAAATAAAAAGTTTAATTTAAATAAAAAAAAATGAATTTAAATAAAAAAATTAAATAAATATTTTATATTGAATAAAAATTTAATTTCCTAAAAAGCTTAAAAATTTTAAAACAATTATTTAAAAGCTAAAATGATTTAATTTAAAAAAACTTTAATTAATTTATATAATTTATTACAAATTAATTTCCATTTACATTTACTCCTCCTCCTTCTCAACATTCCGCGCGGTTGATCATTAAAATAGAAATATTTGGCATTATTTTAGTCTTTGCACGGGATTAGGGCGCATGTAAAGAACACACGTTGTTCTCTTTTTTAAAGTTTTTTTGTTCCTTTTTATATAATTAAATAGTTTATTTATTTAATTTAATTAATCAACCTTTCTTTTTAATTAAAAAGACAAATATATCAGATGTTGATAATTTTTGGACATTAATTTTTCAAGTTTAAAATAGACTAACTACTACTTAGAACAATTTAAACTTTTGTAGAAAGTGTGTTTAATTTTAAACTTTATACATTAAACTAATTGAAAAAAAAATGTGAATGGTTGATTTTAAACGTGAATTGATTATGAGATTAAAAGGAAATTAAAGTTGGAAAAAAGGAAGGAAAGTAAGAGAGAGGTCAGTTTGGTGCGAGACATTTTTAACCTATAAAAGAATTTTTTTTTTTTAATTTTTTCTAATTTTAGAAATTTAATTTATTTTAAAGAAAAAAGAAAGTTTAAATTTAATTTAATTTACTTTAATTTAACCACATTTTAATTTATTACAAAACATAAATTTAAAATTGATTGATCAAAGGAAAAGAAAATTAAAAGTTAAAAAGGAAATATAATTAAATTGCAACATATTGGCCTAATTCAAGTACTAAAAAAGAAATAAAAAAGGAAATAAAAATTAAAATAAATAAATCAAAAATTAAAATAAAAAATTAACTAAATATAGAATTTTATTTTAAAATTTTTTTTAAATTAGAAATTAAATTATTTAATTTAAATTTATTAAAACTAAATAAATTAAAAATTTCAATGTTAATAAAAGTATTTTTTTTATTAAATAATTTTTAAAAATTAGTAAATAAATCGTTCCTTAGATTCTTTAATAAATTAAAAAAATTTATAATAATTATGTCCGTAAAAATTCAGTAAATGTTTACTAAATAGATTAATTATTATTAAAAAATAAAATAAAGTATTTAGGTAATGAAATTTAAATTTTAAAAATGAAATATTTTTAAAATTAAATTAAATTTTTTATTCTGACTAAATTAAAAAAAACTTCGTTCTAAAAGCAAAAATTAAGATAATTAACTAAATAATAATTTTTATTATTCCTTCTTATAGCTTAATATATAATATTTCAATTAAATCAAATTTAAGCTTAATATTTTGTAACATCTTAAGTTTTTCAGCAGCATTGGTGATTTTCTTATTTTTGCGAACCATTTTTAAAATGGTTATATTTTTAAAAAATAGTTTTAAGGAGCAAACGAGTTTATTAGTACTTTAAATGTTAAAAAAAAATTTCTAAACATTTAAATTTATTTATTCAATTTAATTTACTTTAGCCCTTAAAATAGCTTAAGAAGCTTTTTAATGAAAGAATATTAAAAAGGCTAATTAAAATGAAAATTATTGTTTTTCATACACAAAAATTAATTAAAATAATTTATTTTCTAAATTTTAATTTTATTAATAATTTAAAGTTAAAAATTAAAAAAAACTTAAATTTATAAAATTAAATTAAATAAATATTTTCCCCATAGATTTTTAATACTTTGATAAATTAATTAATAAGGATTAATTAGTAGTTTATTTGAACAATTTTATTCTTCTTCTGTATTATTTCCAAACCCAAAATATTTAAAAAAAGCATCATAAGTGCTTGCTAATATAGCCTCTTCACTTGGATGATGATCTAAATTAAATAAAAAATAAACTTTAATATATTCAGACAAGGAATAAGTTTTAGGTAATGGTAAAGTTTTAGGGCTACAGATACATATTCAGCCTTAATTAAGTAACCTTAGTAAAATCTAGTTTGCCTTAATTTAAAATAAATAAGCTTTAATTAAAAACCTCTTTTAAAATAAAACCCCTCCCTTTAAGAAAATTAAAAATAAAGTCCCTGGGGCTAATAAATATTTTTAACTAATTAATTAAATATTTACAATAAGGATTGCTATAAATATTAGGAAATTCATTTGGAGCATAAAGCTGATTGTTAGTAGAAGTAGAAGTTCCTTCTTGCTTATCTTAAATAAATAAATTTAATTAAATATCAAAAATACCCTTCTTCTTTTTAATTCTTTTCTGTCTTCTATTATTATTTAAATTAATATTATTTTTATCTTCATTACTTTCTGAACTACTTAATTCCTCATATGAAACATTTATTGTCTCTACTTGGTTATCTGGTGTTGGCCTTGAAGATGTTGACCCTTCCCCAGTTTCTTTATTTATTGGTTGTTTGTTCTTTTCTTTATTTATTTCCCCTTCCTTTTTTTTCTTCTTTTTTATTGTTTCTGTTTTATTTTCTTCTTCAACTCCTTTTGAATTTTTATTTGTTTCGTCTACATTTTCTCTTGCAGTTGCTGAACTTTCCCCTACATTTCCTGTGCTTTTATTTTCTTCGTTAGGTAGGTTTACAGTTTCATTTGTTAAATCATTTTCTTCTATCAAAAAAAAATTATTTAATTTACAATTAATTAACAGATTAAAAAAATTGTTAGAAATAATTAAAATTAATGTCCAGTAGTTTAGGTTATAGTTAGCTTAAATAGAAGCATTGAGGTATGTAAAATATATTTTTAGTTTCATTTAATTTACATAATATTATATTTATTAAAAATGTATCCTTTAACTAGGCAATATTTAATATCGACAGGAAGTCTTCGCTGTAATTTCGATGTGTATATTTTTGGGAGTTAAAGTAAACCTTTAACTAATTTAACAAAACCAGAATCTGATGTGTTAAATATAAAGGAAACTAAGGTCTTCATCAGACACTTGCGAACCCCCAAAAGTTTTTCCCAACCAACAACACGTCTGCATTTATTTATTTTTACTTTAATTCTGTTTATTAAATTTATTAAAAACTTAAACATTTAATTAATTAATTTATTTATTTATAAATTAAAATATACCAGTTTGTGTACTTTCATTAATTCCCTCAATTCTTCGACTACCAAATACTTCCCTAAAACTTCCTTCATCTAAACGTAATTCATCTGCTTCATTATTAATAATTTCTTCTTCAATTTCTTCTTCCTCAACTTTATTTAAATTATTTTTTTTTAATATAGATTTTACTTTTTTAAATAAAGAACGAATTTTAGGTTTAAAATAATAAATATATTCTGGACTTTCTCCATTCTAAAAAAATAAAAAAAATATTTAAATTATTTATTCTATTTAAATACCTGTAAAATAGGCATAACTAATAAAGCATCAAATACTTTTTTCTCCCTTAGTTTAATTTTGTCAAAGATAATTGATTCTCTTAAATTATATAAATAAATGTAGTTCTTTATCTCTTTTTAAATTTATTATTTAAATACAGGCTTATTAATTTATTTAATTAATTAATTCTCTATTAAATAGGTCTTTAGATTGTTTATTTATTTATTATATTCCTTCCAAGTTTTCTAATTAACTATTTATGGGTTAATTTTTCATCACTATTTTAAACCGTACCTTCATTAAATTAGAGGACTCTGTTATAAATGTTAGGTAACTAAACTGATGTTCGGCACAGTTCGGTACTACCAAAAGTACCGACCAGTACTTTTCGGTACTACTGGTATTGTACCGACCATTTTTTTGAAATTTCGGTACTTCAATACCAGTACTTTTTATTGAGAAAATTCATGTGCCGAACACTTAACTAAACCTCCCAAAATAAATATATTTACATATTACCATATTAATAATTAATAAATAATTTACTTTCCAGAACCATTAACCTTCATTTGTACAACATTTTCACAAAAAGCCACAGGACATTTGTCTTCAACATAATTAGATGATATTATTGGTGCTCTTTGTTGTTCATCATCTATTCTATTAATAGAAGAAGAAGAAGGAGCAGTAGCAATTTCTATATGTTTTGAGGGTGACCCATGACATGAAGAAAGTGAAGATGTTGAGGAAGAAGAACAAGAACGTAAATGATGTTGAGGTGTTGAATTTTGAGGGGAATGGGGCGTTGTAGGTGACTGAGGTGGTGGAGGAGGAGGAATGGGTGGAGTGTTTGCACTTGTGGTTGCATTGTCTCCAGAATTTTTAGCATCAGAGGTTGTTGAACTTTCCTTACCTTCATTCTCTTCTTCCTTAACAGACTCTAATTGAGCTTGACGTTTGTTCAAGTGACGAAATGATAACTTCTTTCTCATACTTTAATTAAATAATATATTATTTTATTATTATTAAATCTTTTAACATAATTTTAAATTAATAGGTTTTGTTCAATATTTGATAAAAATATTATTTTTATTAAGCAAAAAATATTTTCATATTTCTTTAGCTTTTTACTCATAAATGAAAATAATTTGTATTTTTATATATTAAGCAATTACTTTTTATTTGCACACTTTTTATGGACAAAATGCTGCAAAATTATTTTAAGATATTCTTTATAAATATTATTTGTTTACTTACTTTACAATTTGGGATCATGTGTAATTTTTGTACTTTTGTCTTTAATTTTGTTTTCTTTCTTGCCTTGCAAAGTTCACAATCAACCGTTGGAACCTTTAAAATTAATTTTATTTTTTTTTAATAATGAATAAATTTTAGTTTTTTTAAGCTCTACAAATTTGCATAAAATAAATTATTTTGGGTAATTGTTTACTTATCCCCCCTTTTTACAAATTCATAAAATCAAATGTATTCTCTAATTCCTGCTCATTTTGATTAAAATAAAGGAGGAATGAACCATCATTTTAAATTCTGATTTTTATAAATTAATTCTGATTTTTAATTCTGATTTTTATAGAATAATTCTGATTTTTATAAAATAATTCTGATTTTTAATTCTGATTTTTATAGAATAATTCTGATTTTTATAAAATAATTCTGATTTTTAATTCTGATTTTTATAGAATAATTCTGATTTTTATAAAATAATTCTGATTCTTACAGAATAATTCTAATTTTTTATTCTGATTCTTACAGAATAATTCTGATTTTTTATTCTGATTCTTACAGAATAATTCTGATTTTTTATTCTGATTTTTAAAAATTAATTCTGATTTTTAATTTGATTTTACAGAATAATTCTGATATTTAAATCCAGATTTTTATAAAACAATTCTGATTTTTAATTCTGATATAAAATATTTTTGAGAGTATATAAAGAATGAGGAATAAGGAAGAACAACTTAATATTATTTAATTAAATCGAAAAAACATAATTCCAAGTTTTAACTAATATTTAAGTGCTTCAAAAAATAAAAACAAACAGCTTTAACACTAATAGCCATTGGATATTGTTTAGATGTTCTCATATAACCAATAACTAGTTGTTTAATTAAATAAATATCAATATTTATTTTCCCCTTCCATTCTTCCTCAGTTAATTCTCTTTTTGCTAAAACAACTTTTCTGTCTTTTGCCTCTACAATTGTTATATAATATTGCATTTTTAAATTATTTTCATCGAGTTTTACAAGCAGATTTTCATCTAATGAACTAGTAAATTTTAATCGTAAATAAAGATTTTTTTCATTGGAAAAAGTTGAAAAATGTCCAAATTGGAAGCGATGTAAACGTTCAAAATTTGGGTTTTTTAATATCCAATTATTTGTCTAAATTTTTTTATAATTAAATTACTGCAAAGGGTTTTGAAGGGGATATTATATTAAAAAAATTATTTTAATAATTTAAAAATATAATTAAAAAATTTTTTTATTTTTTTTTGAAATAAAAAGGAGATGGTTTTTAAATTACTAGAATAATAAAAATTAAATAAGATGTAGTATTACCCTTTTCAGTCCAAAAAGTCTATCTATAGAAGAAATTTTTATTTTTAATTTTTTTATTGCTTTCCTGATAGCTGGAATCAAATCAAATTCAAATTTAGACCCTTTTCCATTTCTTGTATTTATTATAATTAATTGTTGTTTTTTACCTCCTTTGACACAATCTTCACATTCCAAATTTACCTGCCATCTAAAAAATGTTTTCTATTTAAATGACTCCAGATTTGCGGACAGTATATTTGCGGACAAAATTTATTTTAGAAAATATCAGAATTCTGGTTTTAATCAGAATTTTTTAATCAGAATTCTGTTAATTAAAAATCAGATAAAAATTCTGTTAATTAAAAATCAGAATCTTGATAAAATCAGAATTCTTATTTTTTAATGTAAATATGTCCGCAAATGTCTAATCCGCAAATATCACCCGACTTTATTAAATTTAATTTAAATTACTTAATTGCTTTATTTATTTCTTCATTTAATGAGGGAGTTATTAAACCTCGAAATTTACAACAACAAGAAGAGTATTTTATAATAAATAAAATAATGAAAATAAATAATAAATTAATATTCATTTTTCTTTTTTTTTTAAATTAATTTAAATTAATTAAATTGTAAAAGAATTTAAATAAAATTCTAAAAATTAAATAAATATATTTTTTAGACGATATATTTTTGTTTAATTGATTGACAAAAATAATTAAAGAAAAAAAAAAGAAATTAAATAGCCAGACTGTCCTTATTATGTACTTGAAGGAAAATAAATATTTATTTAAATAAATAAATAAATAAATAAATTAAAAATAAAATTAATTAATTAATTAAAAATAAAATAAATAAAAAATAAAATATCTAATAAAATAATTAAATTAAAAAAATATAAATATTTATGTTAGAAGCTTAATATTAAAATTAAATTATTTTCCTGTTCCTTCCCACAATTTATACACAAAAATCCCTTTATTAATTTTAAAAAATAAATTAATTCCTAAACTCTAGTAAATATAAATTAAAATTTAGAATTAAAAAATAAAATTAATTTTAAATATAAAAATTAAATTAAAAATAAATAAAAATCAATTTTCTTATAAATTAGTTTTCGAAATTAAAATAAATAAAAAATTAAGGCTTAAGAGTGCATTTAATAAGCACTTTATATAAATAATTAAAAATCAAATTATAAAATAATTGATTAATTTTACTTGATGTTATGATGTAATAATTAATATTATTTTTAAATAATTTAAATAATTTTAAATTTATTTTCAAAAAATCCAGCAATTGTAGCGATATTAAATAACTAAAAAAAAATAATTATAATTTCTGGGTACATTTATTTAATTTAAATAAATCCTTCACAATATAAATAATATTAAAAAATCTAATTTTTATTTTGGTTTAAATTTTAAAACAACAAAATTAAATATTTTGTTAAATTCATCAAAAATTCGGGTAGTCTCATTTAAAGCATTTTTAATAATATAAGATCCTTTACTAGCAATATTAAGGTTTTCAATATTTTTAATAGCCGTATTTGCCCTTTCAATTGCATTGACAAGCTTTTTAGCTGATTTATTTAAATTCTTTGAAGCTTCCAAAAATTCTTTTAAATTAATTTTATTTTTAGTATTTAATTCATTAATTAATTTCTGAATATTTTCAAATTTTTTAAGCATTTTTTCTTTATAATATTGAATAGCTAAGAATTTATTTGCTAATGAAGAATTAATTTTCTTTATAAAAATTTGCAAACAAGGCATTTTTACATCAGGTTTTTTAAATTGTGTTAAGCAAGAAATAAGAAACCTGAAATTAGGTTACTTAATATATATTATTTTATTAAATAAATATATTAATTTAAAATTTGTTTTCTTTATTTTTTGAATTATTTCTAAAATATTATTAATTAATTAAATAATTAATTATTTTTTCTTTTTTTAATTATTTTATTTAATGAATTGTTTTAAAAATATTATTAATTAATTAATTATTTTTTCTTTTATTAATTAATTTATTTTCTTTAATTTTTTAATTAATTCTAAAATATTATTAATTAATTAAATAATTAATTATTTTTTCATTTTTATTTAAATTTAATTATTTACGGACATATCGCAATAACAAAGCCTCATTTGACATTTTGTATTACCTAAATTTCTGCAGTCTATTTTAGCATTACTTTTAATATTAGTAAAATTAAAAAGAAGAGAATTAAAATGTTCGTCTTCAGAACATTTAAATTTATAATTTCTATTATTTTTAATTGATTCAGTAAAAATATTATAAATATTTTTGGGACATTTTTTGTCAAGTTTGGACACTGAATAACATTCTTTATGCCATAAACAACATCTACATTAAAGAAAATATTTTATTATTTTTATTTAAAATTGTATAGACTTATCAATTTCATCAAAAGCTGATCCAAAATTTTTATTCCCGCCACAACTGGAAAATATTAAATTTAAATTGATTAAATTATAATTTAAATTAATTAAATTATAATTTAAATTAATTAAATTAATTTTTAAAAATTAATTAATTGAGATTAAATATTTTTTAATGAATAAATAAATATTTAATTTAATTATTTTGTTAGTTTTAATATAATTAAAATTAAATAAAGACATTTACTTTCAATTAAATACAAATATTAAAAGGAAAAATAATTCCTAAATTAAGTTATATTCTTTAATAAATTACCCTTTAAATTTTTAATTAATTCTAAGCTTAATTTAAATAATTAATTAAATACTTACTAGCATCCATAATTATTATAATCAACAGGATTGCGTTCTTTTGGGCATTCTGACATTATTTCATTTTTTTCATTCTTTTAATTAAATTAAAAAATTTTTTTTAAATTAAATTTAAATTAATAGATTAAACCTTTAAACAATCAACTTTCCTCCAAAATATAAATCTTTTTTTAATTGATGGTTTAGTTAAAATACTTTCATTATAACCTAATAATACATCCCATTTTAATGCTAATATTTTTTTGTAAAAAGATTTATCAGAATTAAATATTTTTAAAATTTTTTGAAGAATTTCTTTACATTCTTTGGCTGCTAAATTTAAAAAGAAGAAATTTTAAAAATTAAAAAAATAAATTTAAAAAATATTACGCCTGTTGTTCTTGTCCCAACAGATTAAATAATAAAGGAAATCTTGCAAAGAAATTTTTAGAAAAATTCTGAAAATCGAAAATAATTAAAAGGGTAATTATATAAATTTAATTTTAATTAAATAAAAAAGATTAAAGTTTGTCAAGTATTTTTTAATTAAAAAATTAAAAAAATATTTCATTAAAACAAGGAAGCTTTAAAACAAAAAAAATCAGTTCATTTAATAAAATACTATATAAAGGAGTATATTAAAAATAAATAAACTTTTTCTTACTCATTTTCAAAAATGTCTGATTTTATTTGAATTTCTTCTTTATTTTTTTTAATTATTAAAATTCCATTCCATTCATTTTTATTTTTACATTTTCCTTCTTTAATACATTCTTGACATAATAAAGAATTATTTTTAATATTTTTAATAATTAAACTTTCTTTTGGATTTAATTTATTTTTATTAATTTTGTAATTTTTTAATTGACTTTGATAACACAATAAAATCCTTTAAAATTAATTAAATTAATTTAAATTAATTAATTTAATTTACCCTTTACAATTAATTAATTCTTTATCTTTATTTAAAAAATTTTGGCAAAAAATATTTTTGGCGTTACATTTTCTAAAGGGAGTAGCAAATTCTAACGTTAAAATAAAATTAAAAAAATAAATAAAAATAGCCAAAGGAAAATAAAAAAAGAAATTCATAATTAATTTAATGAATTAATTTATTTTAAAATTTAGAATTTAAATTTAATTAAATTAGTCTTAAAAATAAAAATTGACATAAAATATTTTTTTAAATAAAATTAATTAATTAGGAAAAATTAAAAATTGTTTATTATTTAATCAATTTATTCTATTAAATCATAAATATTTAATTGGAAATGATTTTATTCAGTATTTTTGCTTTTATTTTATTTTAATCACAGTGATTTTAATTTATCTAATGAATCATCAGTTCGTACTATTTGAACCATTTTTATTAATTAATTAAAAAAATTAAATTAATTCTAAAAAATTAAATAAATTAATTGAAAAAATTTAACTAATTAAAAAAATATTAATTAATTAATTAAAATTAAATTAATTCAAATAAATAAATAATTTAAATTAAACATATGATTAAAACAGAATTTAATAAAAATATTCAATTAATTTATTTATTAATTAAAAAAGGGTAATTCAAAAAATAAACCTAAAATTAAATAAAACATAATTTTAGGTTTATTTAAAGTTTAAGAGAAGGAAAAATATTAATAGGCTTTAAATACTCTACTAATAAAACTTGCTTTAATTTTTATCGCTTAAATAATCAATTTATTTAGTTTTTAACTAATTAATTATAAAATTTAAATTAAGAACAAAAATAAAATGTTTATAAAAAAATTAATAGTTTAACAATTTAACAAATTAAATAATTAAATTAAAATTATTTATTTTAATCTATTATTTCCAATAAAATAGAAATATTCATTTTTAAAGGATATTCACTTCCATCAGGTAAACGAATTATAGTAGTAGCAACATTATTATTACTACTATTAAATAAATTAGTTTCTGTTTTATTTGTTTGTTGTTGTTGTTCTTTATTAGTTAATTCATTAACTTGACTAATTGAAATATTTAAATCATTACCTATAAAAGCTTTAAAATAGAAAGTAAAATAAATAAGGCAATTAATTAATTAATTTATTAATTTTAAAAATATAATTTAAATTAATTTTTTAATTAATAGTAATGTTTAATAATTTCCCTTTTTAATTATACAAAATCCGCAAATGTTTGTCGACCATTTTAATTAATTTTAAAGAAAACTAAAAGTTACTTTTATTTTTTAAATATAATTAAATCCATCCGTTTTTCTTTCCTTTTATATATTCCTTAAATAAAAAGTTGGATATTTATTTTACTTATTTTAAAATTATTCTTTTATGTACTTTAAACAACCACTTTTAAAATAAATAAACTTGAAATAAAATATATTATTTATAATTTGCGGACAAAAAGTAGTTTTTGCGGATTTTGACAATAATAAAAAAAAAAAAAATTCTATTATTTTTTATTTATTAATTAAATAAAACACTTACAACCTGAATCAATGATATTTTTATTTTGTTCAATATTTAGACAATTATTATTTTGTAAATAATAATTACTACTTGTTGATTGAACTTCATTAGGAAGATATTCCTTTTTATTTTCTTCTTCTTGTTCTTTGATTTCATTAATTTTTTGTTCATTATTTAATATTTGATTTTCTATTTTAATTAATTCTTTTGATTGAAAATTTTCTTTTTTTTCTAATTTTTGTTGTTTTTTCTAAATAATTAAAATTTAGGTATTTAATTAATTAAATTAAATATTTTAATTTAAATTAAATATTTTAAAGTTTATTTATTTAAATAAATAATTTAATTTACTCCTCTACAATCTCCATTAATTGTTTTATTTGTTTGTTGTTTTACTTTTATGTTTTTTAAATTATTTTTATTTAATTCATTTTCTTCTTCAAAATCTTCTGAATTTTCTAAACATTTAGTATAGACCTAAATTTAAAAAAATATTATTAAATTAAATTTTAATTAAATAATTAATTAATTTTAAAAAATTAATTACTTTACGAACACAGAATAAATGCCAAATAAATAAAATAATTACACAACAAATTAACCAACCAATAAATAATTTCCACATTTTATTTCTAAATTAAATTTAATATTTTATTTTTTAATAAAATAAAAAATAAATAATTTAAAAAAATATATTTTATGTTAATTTAACTAAAATTTTCTTTATTAAATATTTTTTTGTTGACTAAAAAATATAATCTAATGTTTTAATCAAAGAAAAGAAAAGGGGGGGGGGATGTGCAAAAAATATAAAGAAATAAATTATTGTAATTAAACCTTTTATTTTTAAATAAACTTGGAAATTATTAGAAAAATAAAAATTAATTTTTATGACAGAAAAACAATTATTTTGAATATTATTTTTTCTTCTTTTGTTTTTTAAAAAAAAAAGATTTTTTAAAAATTATTTTTAATTTTTTTAAAAAATTAGGCCTTTCAGCCTTCCACATTTTAACCCTATTTGTTCGATGTTCTTTTATTTCCTTTCTTCCTTTTTGGTTAATTAATGTTGTTAATGATTAAATTAATCTATTTAAATTAATTTATAGAGTTACAATTAAACCAAAAAATATTAATTATTCAACCTAGCAACAGTTATAATATTGTACTTTTAAAAATACAAAAATACATTATGAGAAGATTTACAAAAGATTGTTTATACTTAAATTAAAGAATAAAATTAATGACTTAAACGTGGGAATAATTTAAAGAAATAAATTTTGTTTTAAAATTAAAGAAAATACTTTTTAATTCCCATATATTTTTTAATAAGTTGTTGACAATACTTTTTAATTTAAATAAATATTTAAACATTTATATTATAATTTACCAATTTATTTAAAAAATAAAAAAAGCTCTCTTTAATGGGAGAATAAAATTAGCAACCCAACCTTTTAAGTCAAGTTTTAAATCAAAGTTTATTTTTAAGTTGCAATTTTTAGTATAAAAGCTTTTTCTTTCTCTATCTCAAGCTTCTTTATAAATTTTTATGTATTAAATAAAACTGACAAAGAAGACTCTTTTTATAGCAAAATTAAATAAATTAAAAAAAGAATATATTTAATGGATTCTTCATCTGATGCTCCTTTAAGTCCTGTAATTAATTAATTATTTCTTTTAATTATTTCAATTTAGCTTTATGTGGAATATACCAACAATAATAAATATTTTCGTTCATGTTTATTTATTTTTGCATTTATATTTGGAACAATAGGATTTATTGGTATTATTCTAAATTTGAGTGTATGTATTATTACAACAAAATATAAGTAATTATTTAATATTAAATTAATTATTTATTTTAAGAAAATATTATTCAACATTAAAAAGTAATACTAGTATTCTTCTCTCAATAGCTTCTTTTTTAGAAATTCTTCATCAATCTAGTCATATAATATTTTTAATTAAAATTATATTTTTTGGAATGGATTTTATTCCATATAAACAAGCACTTTTAATTCAAACTCCTTCATTAATTGGAGTATCTGGGACTATTTTTATGTTAGTTACACTTAGTATAGACAGACTATTGGCTATATTAATACCTATAAAGTTTGTTAATTTTATTTAAATTTTATAAATTAATTTTTAAGATATCGAACATTCAAACAGCTTTATTATATAAGTATACATCTATTTTTTATTTTACTTAAGATAATTTATGGATTGACAATTTTTAATATTGTTAACACATTAACTCCAAATTGGATGGTATCTGGAGGTTTAGGCGATTTTTTTACAGCACCATCATTTATTATGTCAATATTATATTACTCTAATGTTTGTATAATTATACTTACGATTATTATTTATTTAATTATTGGAATTTTAATTAAATTTAAAACAGGTATTTGCTTAATATTTAATTATTTATTTAAATAATAATATTTAGATACAAATGATGAGAAAATTAAAAAAGTGTTTCGTTCACTATCTTTAATTGTTTTAATTAATATTGGAGGATATTTTATTAGTAACCTTTTTTCTGCCCTTCTGTTTCTTTCTGTTATAAAATTAACACCAGTAAATATTTGGTTCTGGAATAATGTTCTTGGTATTTTTCTTAATATAGGTGCTGCGTCTATTGGACCTATTCTTTATATTAATAGGTTTTTATTTTAAATTAATTAAAGTTTCTTTTTAATTTATTTAGTGACGATTATAAATCAGCCTATAAAAGAGCATTTACTGATATTAAAAAAATAAAATTAAATAAATCTTCTACAATAAATGTAATAACTGTTAGTAATAGTAAATTAACTGTCCCAGCTAATAATAATAATTTAACTAATATTACTCCAGTTAGTGGATAAAAAATATTTAAAACACTGAAGAATGGAAAGAAAATTTAAATTAAGCGAATCCTATTATAAATATGTACATATTTTTAGTCCTCATTGTACTCCAAATAATTTTAACTACACTCAAAATTTAATAGTTTTCTGTAATTTAAATGTTTTTTATGAATAAATGTTATTGAAACTTTATAATGCTTGTAAAGACAAAATTAAGAAGTAAAATAAATTAACAAAAATGGTTTAAATAAAAAAACTAGGATACTTAAAGCAAAAAAAAAATAAAAAAAAACTAGAAAATTAAAAACAATTTATTTTTTTAGCAAAACATTTATAAAATTAAAAAAAAACAACAAAATACAAGAGACCAAAATTTAATTGAGGTTTATTAAATAAAAAATTACATTTCTTGTCTCCAATGTCAATACTTAATTAAAAAATTTCAGCCCTCTTTGCTTTTTTTCTCCTCAGATGGTCCTGGACTTCCATCATCAACCTTTCTCTTACGATTTGAACGTGCACATAACTTTACATGCGGTTTAAGTAAAGTATCAGTGCTACAAATCTGACCACAAAACACGCATTCAAGTGGAAGATCTAAAATTTTTATAAAATTTTTAGTATATTTTTTTTTCAAAATAAGATAGAAAGACCAAAATATATATTCTATAGTGATTAGTTTAGTAAATAGATTAGTCAAAAAACGTTAAAAATTTTGGGTGAAAAATAAAAAAAACTTGAAAGAGGATCAAACCAAAATTCTTTAAAATACAAAGATCATCAGTCATTATAAGTATAAATTACCAGAAGAAGTAGTAGTAGGCTCCTCTACTAATGAACTAATCTCGTTCAAGAATTCAGTTGCCTCTGCCATTGCTGAATGCATTGTCAAAATTATATTCTTTGCCTTCCCCAGTTTTTCCTTCATTATAATGTTATCCAACTAAAATAAGGAAAATTTTATTAAATAAAATATAATTTAAGTCATATAATTTAATTAATAGTTTTTAAAGCATTTAAACTCACAACAAGGTTAAGTTGTTTTCTAACTTCGTTTTCTGTTTGATTCTCCATTGTATTATGAAAATAAATAAAAGGTTTTTATGTAAGCTTTTTTCTAAAAAATAGAATATATTAATTTTTTGGTATTTTTTGGCAATCTTTATGTTGCCCGTCGTCCGCAAATATTGTCAGCAACTCTTTAAACATTGATAACAAGCAAACCTTATAAATTATAACTAATTTCTGTTAAGTTCGAATTCTTTTCTTTAGTAGGGGCAATTTTAACTAATATGTATTATATATACTACAGAAATAACCTTTTGTAGGCAAAATAAATTATGAATCGTTGCGAGCAAAAGTTGCGAACTTCGGTTGCATACCGGAAAGTACCCTTTTTCTTATTATAAATTTGAATTAAATATGTATTGAGTCAATAATCGAACTTTGACATTTCCTTTTTTTTAACTCCTTCGGGTGTGAGAAAATAACATAAAAAGGAATAGAGAAAAATAACTTAAAAACAAAAAGTTCAGAAGGGACAACAACATTAAAAGAAGAAGAGGTTGATAAATAAATTTACAAAAAATATGGGTTGGGGTCGGTTGAGTACCGCCAGTTGAGTACCAACGAACTTTAGGATAATTTAACTAAAGTACGGTTTGGTATAAAAAGTTTCATTTTGTACTATTAGATAGAGAATGAAAAGGTCTACAAAATACCAAAAAATCATAACCATACGATAAATATAAAAAAGGTTACGGTCGAAAAACCTCCGAAAAATAGAATTTTCTTAAGTTTTTAGACCGTAACTTTTTTTATATTTATCGTATGGTTATGAGTTTTTGGTATTTTGTAGACCTTTTCATTCTTTATCAAATGGTATAAAAATAAACATTATATACTAACTGGTACCTTAGTTATTTTGTCTTAAAGTACGTTGGTACTCAACTGGCGGTACTCAACAGGCCCGTTCCGAAAAAATATATTTTTTCAAAATAGAAATACCTTTTAAGACGTAAACTGAAAAAATTATCTCTTTATTAAAAATGTATTTTTAATATTTAATAAAAACTCAGTAAAAGGAAAAATGTAAAAAAGGATGTGCATCTCTTTTGTTAAAAAGTTAATTTTATTATAAAAGAGATTATGTAATAAGTAATTAATCTATAACAGGCATTTATGTATGTACATCTCAGAATAATATAATATTACAAATATATTCAAAATCAGAATTTTAATAAAAATCGGAAATGTAAAAGTAAACTTAAAAATTAAAAATCAGAATTATTAGATTAAAGTATTTTAAAATAAAATATTATTTATTTATTATTTTTTATAAATGAAAAAAAATGTTTTAAGGAAAAATTAAAAGTGTTTGTACAAAAAATATATGAATGGATGGATGAATGTTTGTTATTTATACATATATTTATTTTTTAAATGGTCATTTATATTTAATGAATGAAGTACACGTGTTGTGCCAAAGGCAACTTATTGATTGTTGCCATGATTTAAAATTAGGAAAATTTTTTGTTAAATATTTACTTGAAATTGTTATAAATCAAAATGATAAATATATTATTTTTAAAGCATAATTAATATCTATTATTTAAATATAAAATTTGTCAAGTCCTAGATATCATATAAAAGAAAACATTATATATATTTTACAAAAGCTTTTTGGCTATTTTGTGATTTTTAGTTAGATTCTAATTAAAATAAACAAAAAACACTCACAATTTTTTATCAAATAAAATCAAATATTTACCAAATTTTATTTGATAAATTATTTGATTGAATATTTTCAGAAAAATCAAATAAATTCAAATATTAAATTATTTGAACAGAAATTAATTTTGGTAATTTTCCGATCATTAGTGAAAGTATAATAGAGTGACACATTTATGTACATATGCGACCTACTTTGTCTTAAAACACTATCAGAATTCAATCAAAAATAAAATTCTGGGTACTTATCAGCTTGGTATCCCCTGTTTATTATTTTTCATTTTTTTACAAATGGTCAAATTAAAAAATGGTCAAATGTAATATATTATTCTTCAATTATTTAGCATTTTTAGATGTTTTTTAAAATTAAAAATGAAGAGATTGGAATTTTAAACTTTAATATTTTTATGATTAAAATTTTTTAAAATTCTTATCTCATAAAATTGTCAGAACAAATTTTGTATACTTATAAATTAAAAGTTTATTTTTCTTAAAAAAGATTATAATAAATTCCTACCATTGTTTTTTTAAAATTTTCTACAATTAAATTGTAGACAACATTAGATGAGAACAACAAGTTTTTGGCATAATTATGCCAGTATTTTTTTTAAATTAATTTTTCCTGTCCTTATGTATTCCAAATAGAAAGAAGATTGTGTTAAACTAATAATTAAATATATAATTAAATAATTTATATGTATTACCATTTTTTTAATTTATTAAAAAATATATTATTAGCTAATTTTAATATATCAAATAAAAGTTCAACAGGCAATGGCTTTTTTTTAATTAAATATTGTTGTTTTTTAATATTCATTTTTATAGAAAAGGTTAGGGGAATATTATATATTAGGGTAATAAAAGGGGTTAATTTATTAAATTAAAAATAATTAATTAATATTTCATTCTATTTTTAAAAAAAGATTCTTCTAAAGTGGAAAAGTTATTGGAAAAATTCCGTCATATACCCCAGACCAAAAACATACAAAAAACACCTGCAAATGCTTTATTATAG
Source organism: Meloidogyne exigua (assembly GCA_018905775.1). NCBI lineage: Eukaryota > Metazoa > Nematoda > Chromadorea > Rhabditida > Meloidogynidae > Meloidogyne > Meloidogyne exigua. The sequence continues at coordinate 286,804 of JAGUQR010000018.1, forward strand.
ATTATAAGTGACAAAAAACACAACTTTGAAGGCGCGCTATAGATTATTACCACAAATTTATAAAAATTAAAATATTTCAGCGTCTGATCTGGGGAAGTTAAGTGATTTTTTGTAGCAGCTCAATACTAACAAGAGAGTTGTCATTCGAAAGAGCTCTGCACTAGACTAGAATGAAGTCGAACAAATGACTCTGAGCTGAGTTACAGTTCCCTGAATTTCGAAAAACCATTGGGGGGTAGGTTCCTACAAGTGATACCGCGGCTGCCTTGAAATTATTCTGTTGAAAATTGGAAAACTATATGTGGTTAGCTACGTTTTGGACTGAAATGACGTACGAAAAACTGTTTTTGTGCTGCTACGGAGGGTAGGCAGGGCATGGTCTTCGCTACACGATGGCTGTGCTCGCTTCGCTCGCGGCGGCCGTCGTTCCGCTCGACATGCCCTGCTTCCTCTGCAGCGGCAAAAACTTTTTTCGACGATGACTAATAATTTAGCCTAATTCACAGAATAATTTCAAGGCAGCCGCGGTATCACTTGTAGGAACCTACCCCCAATGGTTTTTCGAAATTCAGGGAACTGTAACTCAGCTCAGAGTCATTTGTTCGACTTCATTCTAGTCTAGTGCAGAGCTCTTTCGAATGACAACTCTCTTGTTAGTATTGAGCTGCTACAAAAAATCACTTAACTTCCCCAGATCAGACGCTGAAATATTTTAATTTTTATAAATTTGTGGTAATAATCTATAGCGCGCCTTCAAAGTTGTGTTTTTTGTCACTTATAATCTATAGTAAAGCATTTGCATGTGTTTTTTGTATGTTTTTGGTCTGGGGTATATGACGGAATTTTACCAAATTATTTTTATAAAGAAAATAGTAAAAGAAAAGATGATGATGACCTATGTATATTTGCTTTATTTTGTACACATAATAAAATCAATAAAAAAAGACATTAATGCCTGAATAGATGAATGTTTGGTTTAATTAAATATTTAGTCCTTTAGAGTACTTTTAATACACTGTTTTTCTTTATATTCTAAATCAATCTTTTCAAGCAAAACAATTATTTTTTTTTTTAAAACATTAAAAAAAATAATTTCAATTATATACTATATAATTATATATTTTTAATTATTAAATAAAATTATGTATATATTTTAACTTTAAAAAGAGTATAGTTTCCTACCTAGTTTCATTAGTTTATTGTTAGATTAAATTATAAGATAATTGTAAGCCTTTTTACTAAATTATTTTATATAAACTTATTTTCTGCTTTAATTAAAACCAACTTTAAAAAAGTGTTTTTTATTATCTTAAATTAAAAAATTATTTTCTTCAATTTTTTTTAACAAATTTATATATTTTAATTTAAAAAAAAAGACAAGATTTTAGAGAAAGTTTTTTTTTGTTATTTAATAGAATATGTCTTACTCTCTTTATATAATTCTTAAACCGTTAAAAAATTAAAAATATTTTTGTATATTTAGTAGTTGATATTTTGAGTTAGTTTAGGGGTGGAAATGATTATTGATCTTCAACAGAAGAGAGCAAAAGTATAAATACAACAATAACTTCTTTAAATGGGATCAACCCAAAAGATAAAATTCCAAAGGAGTTGGTCAATCTGACTAATTGGCAGATCCCGTAGGGTTCAAGATTGCGGGAAGATTAACCGCCGATTAGCGCTATAATCAAGAATAGAGTGCCACCCATAGATCCAAATTTATGCGTAGATCAACCAGTTTTAAGTGATTTTGAGTGACCAATGCAAATTTTATCCTTTGGGATTTGATTAATGGGGAATATATTGAACTTTTTTAATTAAAATTTAATTATTTTTTAATTGGCCAACAGGGCGTTGGCCAACAGGGTGGGACTCATTTGGACTTTCAACTTCTTCTACTAAACAATCGTACACTGAAGCTTAAACGTGATGATGTTGACTGACTTTCCAACCCATAAACTTTTATTATTTAGCTTTAACAAATTATGACTAAAGTTTTTACAATTACAAATCACTTAAAAAGTTCATTCTTTTATAAAATATAATTTTATCAAAAAATTTATAAATTGTTTTTAGTTTTTATTTAAATAAATAAATAAAAATAAATATAAATTTGTCTTTTAATTTTTTAGTAAATAATTATTTTTTCTAGCTTCTTTTAGAATATTTAAATGATATTTTTTTAAATGACTTCTAAGGGCATTTGTTGATTTAACCTTTTCTTTTATTATTCTTTTGTAAGAACAATAACGGCAACCAATTGTTTTTTCAGAAAAATTAAAAAATTGTTTATATTCAATTTTCTTTAAAAATTAAATTAAATAATTATAAAAATAAAAAATTAATTTTTAAAATTAAAATAAAACTATTAAGGAAAAAAGAATTAATTTAAAATAATTATTTAAATTTATATCTTAAGGAAAAAAGAAATAATTATTTTTAATTATTTAATTTTAACCTTATCTTTATTTGGATTATTTGTTAAAAGAGTATTAAGTTTTTTTTCATTTTTATTCCAATGTTTACAAGCTTCACATAATTTTAAAAATAATTTAATACATTCAATAGTAATATTAGCAAACTATAAATTAAATTAAATTAAATTAAATTAAATTAAATTAAATTAAATTAAATTAAATTAAATTAAATTAAATTAAATTAAATTAAATTAAATTAAATTAAATTAAATTAAATTAAATTAAATTAAATTAAATTAAATTAAATTAAATTAAATTAAATTAAATTAAATTAAATTAAATTAAATTAAATTAAATTAAATTAAATTAAATTAAATTAAATTAAATTAAATTAAATTAAATTAAATTAAATTAAATTAAATTAAATTAAATTAAATTAAATTAAATTAAATTAAATTAAATTAAATTAAATTAAATTAAATTAAATTAAATTAAATTAAATTAAATTAAATTAAATTAAATTAAATTAAATTAAATTAAATTAAATTAAATTAAATTAAATTAAATTAAATTAAATTAAATTAAATTAAATTAAATTAAATTAAATTAAATTAAATTAAATTAAATTAAATTAAATTAAATTAAATTAAATTAAATTAAATTAAATTAAATTAAATTAAATTAAATTAAATTAAATTAAATTAAATTAAATTAAATTAAATTAAATTAACCTTTGTTTTAATTAAACTATACATTGACATACTACGTCCATGTCTAGTATCCATATGTATTTTATATAAAACATCAAATATTTTTTCATAATAAATAATAAATTTTTTAGGATCTTTTCTATCAACTAACATTTCAATTGATCCAATTTTAATTATTTTATATTTTAATAAAAGAGTTTTAGGAAAATTATTATTATTATTATTTATTAAAGAAGAAGATGAAGAAAAATTATTTAAAATATTATTTATTTTATTTTCATTTTGTTTAATTTTTTCTATTAAATTTTTATATTCTTTATATGAAATTAAAATTTGTTTTCTATTACAATTCCACTTATTTGAATTACAAAGTTCTTTATTAAATTTATATCTCCAAGGTAATATTTCATTTTCCTTAAAATAATTAATTTAAATTATTTTTAATATATTTCCTTTTAATTAAAATAAAATATTAATTAAAAAGTTTTAATTTAATTTAAAACAAATTAAATTTAATTAAATTAATTAATTGTAATTTTCTTTTTCTTTCCTTTATTTATTTTACCTCTTCTTTACTTATTGGCCAATTATCTTTTGTATAACCTAAAATTAATTTAATACAATCATCATCTTTATTTTCATCTATTTTATTAATTTCTTCTTCTTCTTCATCTTCTTTATTATTATTATTTATATTTAAATTATTATTATTAAATATTTGAATATTATTATAAAATGAATTAACATGTCTATAATTAATTAATTAATTAATTAATTTTTTAAAAATTACTCTTTAATTAATTCTTTTATAATTATTTCATTTCTAGCAATTAATTCTCTTGATATTGCTTCCTTTAATTTATTTAATAAATATTCTCCATCGGAACTAGGTAAAATTAATTGTTCATGTAAATATTTTAATTCTTCAGTTTCAGTCATTTTTGTTTCCAATTTTATTTAAATAATATATATTTATTTATTTAATAATTATATTTATTTTCTAAAATTAATTTTTAATTAAAATTTAAATTAAATAAATGAACAAAATAATTACCTAAATATATTACTAATTAATTGTTTAAAAAATTAATAAATATTTAAATATTATTTTTAAATTAATTAATTTAAATTAATTAAGTAATTAATATTTATAAGTAAAAAGGTTACATACTATAAAAATATTGAATAATTTTATTAAGAAATATATTCTAGTTTGTAAAAAATGGGAAAAAAAGTGAGGATATATAGACCACAAAAACCAATAAATTAATAATTACAAATAAAAAAGAAATAATTAAAATAATTATTTAAATTAATTTTTTGACTAATAATTGAATGAAAAAAATAGACAAAAAAAAGTTTATTTTTAAATGTGTACTTAGTAATTAAAATAAAAGGAAACTAAAACTTATAAATTTTTAATAATTTTTTTTTTATTTAAATTAATTTAAATAATTAATTTACTCTCCTAATTATCTAAATAAAAAAAGAGAAACAAAATATTTTTAAAATTAATTTTATTTCTTTATTTTAAGGGAAAAATGAATGAAAGTGTAGAGGTATTGAACTAATTAATTATTTATATTAAATTATTAAAAACATTTATCTGACAATGAGCATTATTTAATTTAAAAATTATTATTTTAATTAAATTAAATTAATTTTAATTAAATTAAATTATTTAATTAAATTAAATTATTTAATTAAATTAAATTATTTTAATTAAATTAAATTAATTTTAATTAAATTAAATTAATTTTAATTAAATTAAATTATTTAATTAAATTAAATTATTTAATTAAATTAAATTATTTTAATTAAATTAAATTAATTTTAATTAAATTAAATTAATTTTAATTAAATTAAATTATTTAATTAAATTAAATTATTTAATTAAATTAAATTATTTTAATTAAATTAAATTAATTTTAATTAAATTAAATTAATTTTAATTAAATTAAATTAATTTTAATTAAATTAAATTAATTTTAATTAAATTAAATTATTTAATTAAATTAAATTATTTTAATTAAATTAAATTAATTTTAATTAAATTAAATTAATTTTAATTAAATTAAATTAATTTTAATTAAATTAAATTATTTAATTAAATTAAATTATTTAATTAAATTAAATTATTTAATTAAATTAAATTATTTTAATTAAATTAAATTAATTTTAATTAAATTAAATTAATTTTAATTAAATTAAATTATTTAATTAAATTAAATTATTTAATTAAATTAAATTATTTTAATTAAATTAAATTAATTTTAATTAAATTAAATTAATTTTAATTAAATTAAATTATTTAATTAAATTAAATTATTTAATTAAATTAAATTATTTTAATTAAATTAAATTAATTTTAATTAAATTAAATTAATTTTAATTAAATTAAATTAATTTTAATTAAATTAAATTAATTTTAATTAAATTAAATTAATTTTAATTAAATTAAATTATTTAATTAAATTAAATTATTTAATTAAATTAAATTATTTAATTTAATTAAATTATTTTAATTAAATTAAATTATTTTAATTAAATTAAATTAATTTTAAATGATTAATTAATTTTTTAATTATTTAAATCTAATTTTAATAATTAAGGAAGAAAAAGAAAATAAATGAAAAAAAACAAAAAAATAATTAAAAATTAAATTAATTTTATTTAAAGTTAATTAATTATATTTAAAAAAGAATATATAGTTTTAAAAATAAATATAAAAAAATTATTTAAATATGTAAATGTAAATTAAATTTTTAAAAGTGAGGCCTTTTTCACTTTCTCTGACTCTCTATCTTTAAGATAGAAAAATGTCTCTTTCTTAATTGCCTTCTCTTTACAATTTTTTTAAAAAATTGATTTTTTTGCCTTTTTTTTTTTTGAATTTGATCTCTTTTTTTTAATATTTTAGACTTGATCAATTTACTTAGGTTGTAAACTAAATATTGAGCCCCCTTTTAGATACATAAGTTTAAAAATTCATAACTCATTTCCCAATCGTCCAATTTACATTCTGTTTTCTGTTATATATTTTTGAATATGTCCACAACATCATCCGAAAGGTTTTTAATTTTTCCTTTATTCCTAATTTTTTTATGAATTTTCTAAGTTTCACGCAAAAATATGATGTTCGCGCATCTCTCAAATATGAATATGAATTAGGCCATTCAGCGAAGGAAGCATGGCGCAATATATGCACAGCTAAGGGTGCTGGGGTTGTCTCTTATGCAACAGCAAAAAGATGGTTCTCAAAATTCAAGGAAGGTCAGAAGTCACTGAAAGACAAGGAACACCTTGGAAGGCCACCAACCATAGATATCAATGGCGTTCTCGCTAGAATTGAGGTCGACCCGACTTTGACTACACGTATGTTGGGGGAGGAATTCAACTGCTCACACACAAAAATTTTCAAAATTTTACATGAAGCGGGTAAGAAAGTTAAAAAGGGTCGATGGATACCCCATGAATTGACACAATTTCAAAAAAATCAAAGAGTTAATGCAGCACAAGAACTCCTTAATCGGCACAATGAAACCCCTTTTTTGAACCGTATTGTTACGTGTGATGAAAAGTGGGTCTCTTACAAAAATCCTGTAAATAAAAAACAGTGGCTCACTCCTGGCCACACACCGGTTTCGACCCCAAACCAGATTGGCGCCAGCGGCGCGTTCTTTTGTCTATTTGGTGGTGGCGCAGTGGTGTGATCCACTGGGAATTAGTTCCTAATGGCCAAACAATCACGGCCCAATATTATTGTACCCAATTAGACCGTGTTTATCAGAAGATTCGTTCTCCTGGCCTCGCTAGACATTTTCGCGCGGGAGTTATCCTACAGCAGGATAACGCTAGACCGCATGTCGCAAATGCGACTCTCCAAAAAATCAACCAGTTAGGCTGGGAAGCTCTTATCCACCCACCTTATAGTCCAGACTGTGCTCCTTCTGACTATCATCTTTTTGCCTCTCTTGCTCATTCCTTAGCCGGTAAAAATTTTGTTGATCTCCCTAATATCAAAAATCACCTCAGATTGTATTTCGCCTCTAAAACTCCCGAATTTTATGCCCGTGGAATTGATCTCTTACCTATTAAATGGCAACATGTTATTGAACATAATGGTGAATATTTTGAAAATTAATTGTATTTTATTGAATTTTAATAAATTTTTATTTTATTTTTCTGAGGGGGGCTCAATATTTAGTTTACAACCTAAGTAATTAAAATTAATAAATATTTTATTAAAATAATTGATTTTAAGGCAATAATTAAAAGAAAAAAAATTTAAAAATTAAAATTTAATTTAATTAAAGCGGTTTCAACACAAACAATTTATTTTATTATTTAAAATGAACTCAGTTATATTAAATTAGTTTAAAAGTTTATTCCAAGTTGGTTTAAATGTTTGGTACTATCGCATTATACACCCCCATCTTCTCTATTTATTTTTTTCCTTTTTTTCTCACTATAAAAGGTCAGGGACGAAATGGTCAGACAACAATCAAGTTTTATGGAAGAAAAATGACTGAAAATCAAATGACAAAAAAATTCAATTATTTTGGAGGCCAACGTTCAGCTATCTTACTAAAAATCCAGAAGGTTAAAAATATTCATTTTTTTAGGTAGAATTTAAAAAGTAAAAAGGAACTAATGACTCCTCTATTATATTTTTCAAACTGTTATACACATAAAAATAAATTAATCCTTTCTTGATTGATGTCTGACCATTTCGTCCCCGACCATTTATAGAGAGAAAAGAAATAGGAAAAAATGGGGGTGTATAATGCGATAGTACCAAATGTTTTTTTAGTTGCGATTTTTAAAAGTTCTTTTTTTTTGAATTTAAGGCTTTTAGGGATTTTAAATATTTTTTTAAAAACGTTTTTATATTTTAATTAAATTAATGAAACAAATTATAGAATTAATAATTTATTAAAATTAATAAATTTAATAATTTATTAAATTAATTAAATAATTTATTTATTAAAATTAATTAATTAAATAATTTATTAAATTAATTAAATTATTTATTTATTAAATAACTAAAAATCTAAAAAATAAATAAATAAATTAATTTTTAAAGGCATTTAACTTTATTTGAGATTAAGACCAATAATTGAAAAGTGTAGAAGTGAATGTTTACCACCTTCTTTTACTACTCTAACCTTTAATAAAATTTAAAAACTAATTTTTTAATTTTTAAAATTAATATTTGATTTTTAAATTAAAATAGATTAATTAAACTAACTTTTAGTTAGTAATAAAAATAAATGAAATTTACAAAAAAATTATATTTTCTTTAAAAAAATTAATTTATTAAATAAAAAAAAACAATTATTTAAAATCCTCGTCATATTTTCCCTTTAATATTTCCAATTGTTGTTGAGGAGTTAGAAATATTGTTGTAAAATGTGTATGTGCATCTAACTAAAAAATATAAATAAATAATTATTTTTTAAACTTAACCCAATTTAATTAAAAAATTAAAAAAAAATTGTTTAATAAATTAAAAGAAATAATAATAAAAAAAAATATTGCTTAATGTTTATTCACCTTTAAATAATTTTAAATAAATTATTTGATTAAATAGAGGTTTATTTATTTATTCTGACTAAAAAAGAAATTTTGCTAGTCCTTTTATAGTCTTTTTAAATCCTTTACACTTAATTCCAACCTTTAATGAATGATCTTGTCCATTAATTTCAGTTACCGGTTTTCCATCGCAGTCTTTAAATCCAACAATTTCATCAGTCTCCGAATAAATTGTGTAAATTTTTTTGCTAGCTTCAAATCGAAATCTATAAAATTAAAATTAATTTTAATAATTAAACTAAAAATTAAAAATAAAATTTGGTCTAATTAATACCTCTTTGCATCATTTAAATCATCCAGAAAATTAGAATGACATTTTATTCCAGTAATATTATTGCAAGGGCCATGTCCATGCTTTGTACTATATTGCAGTAATTTACAAAGATAAACAGCATCTCTATTTGCCCCTGCTACTCCAAGAAATGAATGAACTAAATTGGTAAGGGGAGGGCCCAAATCTTCGTTTGTGTCAACACAACGTCCTCCCAGTATTGCCTTTAATTTATTTATTTATTTAAATATTACTTATTAAAAAAAAGACTTTTCTTGCAATTGGGCTGCCCATGCTATATCCAATAACATCAATTTGGGAATTTGAATAATTTGATACTGCAAGAAGAAATAAACGAATCTAAAATATATTAATTAATTTAATTTATTTAATTTAATTTATTAATTTAATTTATAAATTTTTTTTTCTTTCTTCCTTTTTAATTTTATTTAATTAAATTGGAAAGAGAGAAATTAATAAATATTATGTACACACTATACGTACATATTTAAATTTATTTATTTAATAAAACTAAAGGGAATGGATAAAGAAAATATTTTTATTAAAAAAAGGGGAATTTATTTAAATGTATTTAACTATTTAATTTTAAAATTAACCCTTCTACATATTTATTTTTTAATAATTAATAAAGTTTAGAACTGGATAAAGTCAATGTTATTTAAATAAAGTTTAGTTTATTTAAAAGAAAATAAATAAATTAATAAATAAATTTCAAAATATTCTAAATTAATCTTTTAATTGTTTAATTTACCAATTTAACATGTTTACATTCCATTGAATCCTTAACCCAATGTAGCTTCCCAAAAGCATAACTGCTTGCAAATATTTGATTATTAGTATATCCATTTAATAAAAAATGTTGTCTAATATTTTCGTATTCCCCTGCCATTGTACTTAATCCATGTACTAAAACAACAGGTCTATTTTTTAAATTATTTTCAAATATTCTATCAATTAATTCTTCTTTTCCCCCAAAACTACCACCAGGACCTAAATCTCTTCTTGCTAATAACTTCTCCGCTTTTGCCCCATAATTTTCGCGTATAAAAGCACTAAAGGTTGAGGATATTGTGCTTAATGTGTTGCCTATTAAAAGGAGAAAAACCAAATAAATTAAATAATTTTTGAAGAAATAAGGGTAATTAAATAATAAAATTAAAGTCATTTTAAACCTAAAAAATTATTTAATTTTTTTTTTATTCGTTGGAAATGTTTTAATTTTTTTAAATTAATTAAATGATGTATTGGGGATATAAAACATTTATTAAATTAATTTAAATTTAATTTAATTAAATAAAATAAAATTTAAATTAATTAATTTGTCTACATTTTTAAAAAAATATAAACAACAAACAAAATTAAAAAGAAACAATTTTTTAATTTTTTTAAATAGTACTTAGTTGTACTAAAAATATAAAACATAAACTATAAATAAATAAAATAGTTTAATTAATTTAATTTATCAAAATTAAAGTTGCAGTTAATTTGTTTAGTTAAAAGGAAGTTGAAACTTGAAAATAAAATAAAATGATTGATTAATTTAAAAATTAAAAAAGTAAAAATTTTTACTAGACAAAATAAATAATATTTATTTATTTTTATTTAAATTTAATTCATTAATTTTATTTAATTTAATTTTTTTTTCTCTGTGTTTTATGGTTTGTTAAAAAAAATTAATATTTTTTAACAGATGAGATTTAAAAGAAGAATTAATATTTTTATTAAATCAGCGGCAATCCATTTATTCAATAAAATAAATAAAATAAATATATGTAAATATTTGTAAATAATAGTAATAAATTATTAATGTATTTATTTAATCAAAATTTAATTTTTTTAAATTTTTTATTTTTTTTTATTTTTTAATGGATAAATTAAATAAACCTAAATATTAAATATTTAATTATTTATATATTACCTTAATTAAATAAATTATTTATTTAAATAAAAAATAAATAAAACCGCTGCAAAACTGAGACGTAGAAAAATGTACCTTTAATTTATTTAATTTATTTTTTTAAAAAGAAAAGAATATGTAAAATAAATAAATAAATATTCTTCTTTTAATTAATAATGTTTACGTGTATATTATGTACAAACTTTAAATTAAATAAAATAAATAAATAATTAAATATTTTATTAATATAATAAACCCTTTATTATATTATTGTTTACAACAACAATAGCTATATAATAATAATAAATAAATAAATAAATATTTTCTATTACATATAATAAAGATTAAGCAAATAAAAAAATATTTATGTATGTAAATACGTTTAATTTATTTAATTAAATAATATTTAAAATTAATTAAATTTAATTAGTTTAATTAAAATTAATTAAATTTAATTAACATTAATTAAAATTAAAATTAATTTAATTAAAATTAAATTAAATTATTATAATTAAAATTAATTTAATTAAAATTAAATTAAATTAAATTAATTAATATTAATTTATTAAAATTAATTAATTAAAATTAAAATTAATTTTAAAATTATCTTCTCTTTTTAAAATAAAAAATATATTAAAAAACAAATATCCAGAGAATTTATTAAATAATAATAAAAAATAAACACCTGCCAAATTAAAGAAAAATAATAAGAATAATTTCTTAAAATATTTTTAAAAATACCATCTGCTTTAATTTAATCATTTTAATTAATTAATTAATTTCTTTTAATTTTTATGATTAAATAATGTTAACTTAAATTATTAAATTAATTGGAAATAATTAATTAATTATTTTAATTTATTTTTAATTTTTAATTAAATTCTATTTTTTTATTTAAATTTAATTTTAATTCTATTTTTTATAAAATTTATTTTTTTTTAATATTATTTTCTTTTTTTCCAAATTTATTTCTAAAAAATAAATAAATAAATTGTTTAATATTGTAGCCAATTATTATTTAAATAAAAAATGAAAAAAGAGACAATTCTTAAAAAATAAATAAAATTAATTTATTTGTTCAATTTAGGAAAGAAAAAAAATAATACAAATAAATAAATTGACATTGTTTAATTTTTCTCGTCCTTAAAAATATAAATTTAATTCTTTCTTTTTCCAAACAATTAATTCCTTTATATAATATGAGGATTTTTAACCATTAAATTTAATTATTTATTTTTTTATTATTTTATTAAAAAATAAAAGAATTTTTTAATTATTTTTTTTTTAACTGCTTAATATATTTTTTTTTAATTTTAAAATTATAATAAAATTAAAATAAATTTAATAAATAATTCACAAAAATTGCTAAAGCATTTAATAATTAAAATTCTGATTTTAAGTTTAACAAATTCTGAAATATTTTATATTAAGTAAAAATAAACTTTGCGTTAGCTTCTTTTAACAATTATTTTAATTAATTTAAATGATTTATTTATTTTATTAATAATTTTAATTTTCTCATAATCTATTAATAAATTTATTTTTTAATTTTTATTTAATTTTTATTAGTCGGTTGACAACAAAGCATGGAAAATTAAATAAATAAATTTTCATACAAAAATATATTTTACTATTAATTCTACCAAATGGTGCACAATAAATAGAAAAATAAAAAAAGAAGCAGGTGAGAGAAAGAAAAGGAAATAAATGTGTTTTTGTGTGTATGGGAAAATCTCTCTTTTCTTCACTGAAATACACGCGGCTGAGTTTTTAATTTTTTTTATTATTTTTTCTTTATTTATTTATTATATACCGACGTCCTGCTGCTGTGAAAAAAAAAAGTTTTTTTTTGGAGATTTTAAAAAGAGAATAAATTGTTAAAAAATGTGTAAAAAATCTAAAAATAAATTTTGTAAGTAAAAGCATCTGTTTTTTTATTTTTTATTAAATTTAAAAAATTATTTTTCTTCTTTATTTTAATAAAAACTTTTGGCATTTTTATTTAAAAAAAAAAAGAAAATATTTAAATAAACAAAAATAGTCTAAAGAAATATGATTTTTATTAAATAGTAAAGAGAAGGAATTTATTAGGGTACCCAATTGATCAACACTTTATTAGTCAATTAATTTTAATGTTGTTGATTAATTTAATGTTGATCAATTGGGTCTTTTGATTTATTTTAATATAGAGAAGGAAGAAGATAATCCTCTCTTCTTCTTCTTTTTCCTTATTTTTTCATTCTCGCCATAATTTTAATTTCTTTCCATTATGTAAGCAAAGTAAAGAAGTCAACTAAATAAACCTGATTTTTCTAGAAATAAATAAATTAAATAATAATACGCGTGTCTAATTATGTAACAAAACCAGAAGGTTTTTTTGGATTAAATATTATAAATTAATATTCAATCTACATAGTATATATTTATTTATTTAAATTTAATGAATAATGTTTTCTATAGGAGTGATCATTTTAGAATATTAATTAAATAAATTAAATTAATTTTTAATAAAATTAATATTTAATTAAATTAATTATTAATTAAATAATTTTTAATTAAATAATTTTTAATTAAATAAATTTTTAATTAAATAAATTTTTAATTAAATAAATTTTTAATTAAATATTTTTAATTAATTTTAATTAAATAAATTAATTTTTAATTAATTAATTTTTTATTTTATTATTTAAAAAATGGTTAAAATTTAATTAAAATAAAATTTTATTCTTATAATTTTATTTATAATTTATAATTATTATTCCAGCCTTCTATCAATTTAAAATAATGATTTAAATAAATATCTTTTAATTAATTAATTAATATTTTTATTTAATTTTATTTTTCTTTTTAATTCCTACAGTATTGTTCTCCTCCAATTAACATATATTTATGTTCATTTTTTTATTTTTTGTAACTTGAATCAATTCATGTATAAAAATTTAAAAATTATTTATTTTAATAGAAAAACTTTCCATTAAAGTTTTTGTTCATTTATGAAGGTCATGTAAAATAAAAGAAAATTTTGCTTCCGCCGGGAGTCTTTTTTATTTATTTATTATTTTTGCGGCATTGATACAAAACAATACTACACACAGATAAATAAATAATTAATTATTATATTATTATTTTTATTTTTTTATTTTTCATGGTCATCAACAGCAGCGCATCCCTTTTTTTAAATTATAATAACTTTTTCTTCTTCCTTTTTTTTCTTTCCTTTTTTCTTTAATAAAAGAAGAATATATTCCCCTTTTTTTAAATAATTATTTTTTATCTACTCTTCAATTTCTAAAAAAAATTCCCATCATTTTCATAAAAAAAAATTTTTTTTTTATTTTAATAGATATAAAGAGGATTGACCGCTCTATTTATTTATTTATTTTTTTTAATAATTGAAGATTTGAATTATACTACACTTTTTTGATAAAAAATATAGAATTTTCTGTGTATTTTAATTTATTTTTAATTAATTTAGACTTATTAATGTAAAAATTTATTAAAAAAATTTTTTTTTAATTTTTTATTCTAATAGTAGGTATAAACCCCCACAAGGTTTTGCCTTAGAAAACACCAATTTTGAAGGTCTCCACGACTTAAAAACTCTCAAATTTGCTGTTCTCCGATCTCAGAAATGCTGCCCACGATGATCCCCATTCCTCAACAATTTATCCTCTGAGATCGGGGACACACCCTACCTACCTTATATACTACCTAAATAATAAATATTCTTATAGGCGGGGTTTAAATAAAAAATATTTAGTAAAGAAAATACCCATCGACGCAAATATTTATTTTATTATCCAAATATAAAAATATATATTAAGTAGAGCATTAATTCTAAAATATAAAAACCTTCGTTTTTTATTATTTTATTTCTTTTTTTAATTCCTCTATACCTTTAGATTTATTATTTTTATTAAATAAATTATTTTTAATTAATTAAAATAATTTTATAGAAAATTAAATAAAAATGTTTTCTTCATTAAAACAACAAAATAATAATTTAATAAATAATAAAAAAATAATTAAATTTAAAAGAAAATTTCCTTTCTTTTCAACAACAAAAATTCTTCAAAAAAAAAATTTAATATTAAAAGGAAGAAAAAAGAAGAAAAATATTAAACAATTTTATTCAACTTCTTCTTCGTCTGTTCAAAAATTAAATGAAAGAAAATTAATTTTAGAACAATTACGTAAAATGGTTGGAGAAGAAATTGGTTGTGGACAATTACAAATTATTAAAGTATTTTTTACTTAATATTAATTAATTTATTTAAATAAATAAATAAAATAAAAAAGAAAATCTTTAAAGTTTTGATTTGGTTAAGTGGTTAAGTACCTTGATTAGTCAATGTATACCCCAAAAGTTCGAATCCGTTCATATGATGATTATTTTATTTGCTACTCCTAATTGTCCGTGGCGAGAATTTTAACCACCAAGATATTTAATTCTGATGAACGGAATAAAAAATAATTTAATTAATTAATTTTATTTAAAAATTAATAATTTAAAAATATTTTAGTCTGTTATTAAACATATTAATCAACTTAATCGTAAATTAATAAATCAAAGTTCTTCATTTTGCCCTGATTCTTCACTTAATTTTGAAATTAAAAATACTACATTAAGAACAATTTAAGAAGAAGAAAAAAAAGAAAAACGAATGCGGGTAAAATATTGTAAAATTATTTTTATTTAAAATAATTTTTATTTTTTATTTATTTTCTTTTTCCTTTTATTAATTTCATTTAAATTAAATTTTTTAAAATTAATTTTATTTTTATTTAATTGTAAAATAAAAGTCTAGTTTTAATTTGTTTTTCTATTTAATATTAAATTTACAATTAGTTAGAAAATATTCCTCTCTTTTCATTAATTAATTTAACAGACATTTTCTTAATATTAATTAATTAAATTAAATTTTTATAAATTAAATAAAGATTTTAATTAATTAATTAAAAAACTCTAAATAAAAAAAAAAATTTATTTAGGTATTTATTTTCTTCTACTATTAAATATTTTTATAAAATTCAAATGTCAATAGTTTAGTATTAGTATGTATTAGAAAAATATGTTAAAATTCAAAGGGACTTGAGACCCTAAACATTTGGCCATTTTCTTAAAGTAAATAGTCTCTTCTCTATTTATTTATTAAAATATATTATTTGGCTATGCCAATCCAGAAAATATAAAGAAAAAGAAAAAAAGCGCAAAAGTGTGTCTTAGTTATTTATTTAACATTTGTTTGCCATTTGGTAATTTTTTTAGGGCATTTTTCGTACCTACAGCTGTTCTTATTTAATTTAAAAAATAGTAAAATAAATGGAGATATTGAATATAATAAATAATTAAAAATAAATATATTTTTATTTTTTTAATTAAATAAAAATAAAATTAAATAAATAAATTTAAAACATTTAAAATTATTAAATTAAATAAATAAATAATTATTTTTATTTTTAAATATAAAATAAATAAATTAAATAAATTAATAATTAAATTAATATTTATAATTAAAAAATAAGCCTTTCCTTTTTTTAATTTTTTTTTTAAATTAAATTCCTACAATTATTTATTCTAAACATTTTTTAAATTTATTTAAAAAATAAATAATTAATTTAAAAATATATTAACTATTAATTTTTAATTTATTAATTTTAAATAGATTTTAAAAAAAATTTTTAATTAATTAAAAAACTTTTATTTTATTTTATTAATAAAATTTCCAAATAAATATAAATATAAATTTTTTTAAATTTAATAAAATTCAGATGAATTTTTAAAAAATAATATTTAAATAAATAAATATATTTGCAGGTGTGTACAAATATTTAAAGAAAAAAGAAAATATACCGCTCCTCCTTAAGGGAAATAAAATAATCGAGAAAAAAGAAATGTTCTTTCTAGGATATTCTTAAAAGGCTAAGAGGCATATTTTTGGCATTTTTAGGTAAATATCCAATTTTTAGGCGGGCAATTTTTTTATTTTTCTTTTCTTCCTTTTTTGACAAAAAGCGGAAGGAAAATAAAATTTTAAGCAAAACAAAAGGAATTTTTGTGTGTTTTTAGAAAATAAAAGAAAGGAAATGGTTATGTAAAGCAAATAAACATAAATAAATAAATAAATATATAAACAAAAAAAATGTAATTAAAAAAGGGTACACTTGAAAAGCGGTGTATTTTTTTAATTAAGAAAAATAAAAAAATTGTTTTATATTTTGGGAAGGAATATTTTAATTTTTTTAATAAAGAAATTTAAATTAATAAATTAATTAATAAATTAATTAAATATTTATTTTTTAATTAATTTAATTTTAATTTAAACTGTTTTTCTGTTTTTTCTCCTTTTTATACTCTTGCTAAAATAGAGAAAAGAAAATAAAACCTTTTATAGTAATTGCAACTTGAAAATAAACTTGAATATAAAAGGTTCAACTTGACGCTAGGTTTTAAATGTTGGCTATTTTAATAAAAATAAATAAACTTTAATTGTTTTAAAAATTAATTAATTTTCTTTAAATATTATTTTATTTTTTAAATAAATAAAAAAATTAATTAATTAAATAATTAAATATTATTTTATTTAAATTATTAATTAACCATTTATTTTTCATTATTATTTAATTTTTCTGATTTGTTTGCTCACAAAAATAAACTTTAAAAAAATGTCGGAAGTGCATTAAAATAAAAACTTTTTCTTTACCAATTTTCTATTCAAATAAATAAATAAATTGCCTCAAGGAAGTTTTTTAATAATTACTGGAAATAAACATTATTTAAAAAAATAATTATTTAAATTCATTTTTAAACCAGAAAAAAATATTAATTAATTTTAATTAATTTATTTAATTTTTTAAAAATAATTTTTATTTCTCCAATTCTTTTTAAATAAATTTAAAGGTAAAAGAAAATAAAGGAGAAAAATAAAAAGTTTAATCGGGCATTAAATAAAAATAAAAAAGAAAAAAAGGAATAATTTCTGAACCTTTATTTTCTTTTAAAAAATCAAAGTTTCCCGTAGAGACCTCCTAGTGCGAAAATAATTAAATCCCCCGGAAACAAAAGATTATTTAAAAAAGAAAAAAGAACTAACAATTACTAATTTATATTTGTTGAATTTTTAACTTTAAAAAATAAAAAAAATAAATAAATGAAATTGGAGAGAATTAAATAGCATCAAATTATTCTTTATTAAATCAAGTTTATTTAATTTCTACAGTAAACCGTTACAGTAATTATTTAAGTGGATATTAAAGTTTTATTTAGTTGTAGCAAATTAATAAAATATATATTATTTAATTATTAATCCTTAAATAAAGAAAAAAAACACCCCCAAATTAATTACCATTTTAAGCTTTAATTATTAATAATTAATTTAATTTTAATTATTAAATTATTTAAAATTAATTTTTAATTTTTTTAAATTTTTTTTTTAATTCAAAACATCAAAAGAATTGTTCCTTTTTTAATATTAAAATTCCCTTGAGATGTATATACTAGTTGTGTACTATATAAACCCAACAATCATTCTCTCTTTGCGCGGCACAGAAAATAAAAAATAAAAAAGATGACAAAACCCAATTAAAAATTATTTTAATTTTCCTTTTATACTTTCCTTTAAAAAATAAAAAAACATTTTTCAAACAATTTCCCCTTTGTTGTTTTGTAATAAATAATAAAATGCGTGCCCAAAAATGAACAGCCGATTTTCTTTTTTTTTCGGCACTTTTTGTTGTTTTTATAAAATAAAAATGGAAATTATTTACTTCATTAATTTTTAAATTTATTTAAAAAAGTAAAGTAATTTGACCGGTTAATTAAAATTAAAATTTTAATTCAATTTAAATTAATTGTTTAATTTATTTAAAAATATTAAATAAATAATTAGGTTAATATTTAAATATTATTTTCTGTTATTTTGTTTACAGGTAGTGTTTAATGTATTAAAAATAAAAATTAAAATAATTTAATTGATTTTAATTAAATAAAAAAAAAATTTTTTATTTAATAAAATAATTTAATTTATTTTAATTAAAAAAAAATTTTTATTTATTAAAATAAAATAATTTTAATTATTTTAAATAAAAAAACTTTTTTTAATTAAATAAAAAAAAAATTTTTTATTTAATAAAATAATTTAATTTATTTTAATTAAAAAAATTTTTATTTATTAAAATAAAATAATTTTAATTATTTTTTAAATAAAAAAACTTTTTTTAATTAAATAAAAAAAAAATTTTTTATTTAATTAAAATAATTTAATTTATTTTAATTAAAAAAAAATTTTTATTTATTAAAATAAAATAATTTTAATTATTTTAAATAAAAAAACTTTTTTTAATTAAATAAAAAAAAAATTTTTTATTTAATTAAAATAATTTAATTTATTTTAATTAAAAAAAAATTTTTATTTATTAAAATAAAATAATTTTAATTATTTTAAATAAAAAAACTTTTTTTAATTAAAATAAAAAAAAATTTTTTATTTAATAAAATAATTTAATTTATTTTAATTAAAAAAAAATTTTTATTTATTAAAATAAAATAATTTTAATTATTTTAAATAAAAAAACTTTTTTTAATTAAATAAAAAAAAAATTTTTTATTTAATAAAATAATTTAATTTATTTTAATTAAAAAAAAAAATTTATTTATTAAAATAAAATAATTTTAATTATTTTAAATAAAAAAACTTTTATTAATTAAAATAAAAAAAAATTTTTTTTAATTAAAAAATAATTAAATTTATTTTAATTAAAAAAAAATTTTTATTTATTAAAATAAAATAATTTTAATTATTTTAAATAAAAAAACTTTTTTTAATTAAAATAAAAAAAAAATTTTTTATTTAATAAAATAATTTAATTTATTTTAATTAAAAAAAAATTTTTATTTATTAAAATAAAATAATTTTAATTATTTTAAATAAAAAAACTTTTTTTAATTAAATAAAAAAAAAATTTTTTATTTAATTAAAATAATTTAATTTATTTTAATTAAAAAAAAATTTTTATTTATTAAAATAAAATAATTTTAATTATTTTAAATAAAAAAACTTTTTTTAATTAAATAAAAAAAAAATTTTTTATTTAATTAAAATAATTTAATTTATTTTAATTAAAAAAAAAAATTTATTTATTAAAATAAAATAATTTTAATTATTTTAAATAAAAAAACTTTTATTAATTAAAATAAAAAAAAATTTTTTTTAATTAAAAAATAATTAAATTTATTTTAATTAAAAAAAAATTTTTATTTATTAAAATAAAATAATTTTAATTATTTTAAATAAAAAAACTTTTTTTAATTAAATAAAAAAAAAATTTTTTATTTAATAAAATAATTTAATTTATTTTAATTAAAAAAAAATTTTTTTCTTTTTTAAATTTGCATTTTACTAAAAATTTCTCACGGTCAATTCTTCCCCTTTTTTTAACCACTTTTATTTTTCTTTTTTTTTTTTTTATCAAAAGAAAATCGCTTCCGGTTTAATCGGAACAATTATATAATAAATAAATATATTTAAATTTATTTATTTATTCTTCTCCTATTTTCTTCTTTCTCTTTTGTAATGTTCGGGTGGCCAACAAACAAAGCTGGGAAATTTTATATAAATATAGTATAATATTAAAAACAATTAAAGAGATATAAAAAATATTTTTTAATTAAATTAATACTTATTTAAATTAAATAAATATTTTTTAAATAGATTTAATAAATTAACTTAATATTCTTTTAAATTAAAAAAATATTTTTTTTTTATTAAAATTAATTTTTTTTAATTTAATTAATCTTCTTTTAAAAAATAAAAAAATATTTTTTAAATTAAATTAAATTAATTTTTTTTAAATAAAAATATTTTTTAAATTATTTAATTAATATTTAATTAAATTAAATTAAAATTTTAAAAATAAATTAAATTAATATTTTTTTAAATAAAAATATTTTTTAAATTAAATTAATATTTTTTTAAAAAATAAAAAAAATATTTTTTATATTAAATTAATATTTTTCTTTAACATTTAATTAAAAAATATTTAATATTTTAATTTTTATTTGCCCACAGATGTTAATTTTATTTTAAGTAAATAAATATAAAAACACAATGTTCTCTTCCCCCTCTTTTAAATGGCACATCATCTGCCATTGACATAAGAGGCTTGAAAAGCCCCTGAATTTTCAAAGATTTTTCTGTTGTTAAACCGCCCCACACCTGCCAAATAAAAAAAATGTTTTTCTTTTTTTGGCCCATCTTTCAAAAAAGAGAAAAAGAGAAAAAGAAAATCAACCCAATTTATGCAATAACAAGCCTGTAACGGAAATTTCGCGCCTTCTGGTTTGAGATAAAAGTCTTTGTAACACTCCTGCTGGGCCAAAAATGAGCAGAACATCTGTCCGTATTTGCCTTCTGTTAATTTTATTTTTCAATTGAAAAATGCTTTGGTGGCCAGATGGATAAAAAATAAAGAGTTACTTTTCTTTTTTTGGTTATATACATCTGCTTTTACCTAAAAACAACAACAAGAACAACAACAATAACAACAATTACTTCTAATTCTACTTAATATTAATAATCACATTTTAATTAAATATAAATATTTTTAATTAATTTTCTACTTAATATTAATAAATACATTTTAATTAATATAAATATTTTTAATTAATTTTCTACTTAATAGTAATAATCACATTTTAATTAAATATAAATATTTTTAATTAAATATAAATACATTTTAATTAAATATAAATATTTTTAATTAATTTTAATAAAAATTAATTTAAAGCAGCTGTTAACTGTTACCTTTCTAAATAAATAAATTATAATCAGTACAAAAGTGTGCATTTTCTTTTATTAATTTACTCGCTGAAAGACAGATGCTAACCCTTTAAAACCGATTGCCTGCCCAACGGGCACTTCTGGCCTTATTGCTGGTGTTGTTGTTCTTGTTGTTGTTGGGCAAGGCTTGGCCATAACTATAATTGTATATCTCTAGAACATCTGCCACAGCTGTCCAAGCTTTAAACAAACCCCTTTAACTATATTTTAGAAGGGTTTTTGTTTGTCAGTTAGTTCATTTCCCCCTTTTCCGGCCATCTGTCTCTTAATTCATAGCCAGAGGCCAAATGCCACGACCATTCTTGGCTTACCCACATCTGGCCAAATGTAGTAATAATGAAGAAAAGTAAAATAAAATGACTGACTAATTTGATTTTGATTAAATAAATTTATTGGGGAGTTAATTTATGAACAAGAAATGGCAATATTTAAAGAAAAACTTTTACTAAATAATTTGAGAAAAAAAAATATATTTAAATGAATATCAATAAACAGTTATAAAATATATAAAAGAAAAATAAAAAAATATATATTAAGGAGTCGATGCATTTTTTCTGTTTATTGTAAGATAAAACAAATATTAAATATTAAGCTTAAAATAATTTAATATTTAAAATTTTCAAAAAATTAATTGATAATTAAAATATTAAATATTTAAAAAATAATTTCGACCCCTTTTCTATATAAAAAGAAACAAAAGAAATAAATCAAAATTTAAAAACAATTTGAGGTTAATTACCCGCATATTTTCTTTACTCCTTTATTCCTTCATTGTGTTCTAGGAATTGTTTTATCAAATAATTGGGAAGTTTTGTTGTCAAAATTGCTTAGTAAAAGATAAGGATTAAGCAAAGAAAGTTGTTCATTTTGTTGTTCTACATCATACAGATTTATTAATTTACGATTAAGTTGATTAATATGTTTAATGACTGACTAAATATTTTTAAATTATTAATTTTTAAATAAAATTAATTAATTAAAATTATTTTTTATTCCGTTCATCAGAATTAAATATCTTGGTGGTTAAAATTCTCGCCACGGACAATTAGGAGTAGCAAATAAAATAATCATCATATGAACGGATTCGAACTTTTGGGGTATACATTGACTAATCAAGGTACTTAACCACTTAACCAAATCAAAACTTTAAAGATTTTCTTTTTTATTTTATTTATTTATTTAAATAAATTAATTAATATTAAGTAAAAAATACTTTAATAATTTGTAATTGTCCACAACCAATTTCTTCTCCAACCATTTTACGTAATTGTTCTAAAATTAATTTTCTTTCATTTAATTTTTGAACAGACGAAGAAGAAGTTGAATAAAATTGTTTAATATTTTTCTTCTTTTTTCTTCCTTTTAATATTAAATTTTTTTTTTTGAAGAATTTTTGTTGTTGAAAAGAAAGGAAATTTTCTTTTAAATTTAATTATTTTTTTATTATTTATTAAATTATTATTTTGTTGTTTTAATGAAGAAAACATTTTTATTTAATTTTCTATAAAATTATTTTAATTAATTTAATTAAATAAATTAAAAATTTTCTAAAAATTAAAGGTATTTTTTACAACATATATTTTATTAAAATTAAAAATAAATAAATGTCTTCTCTATGTTGTGTATTTAAATTAAATATAAGGGGCGGATAGTCTCTTCTTTTTCTTACATTTATCGGTCCCGCCCAGAAACAAAAAGAAAAGGAGAAATAGCAAAGAGACTAAAATTGTTTTTTTAATAAAATATCTTCTCTTTTAGAGCAGCTGCTCTTTTAAATATTTTTTTTTTTAATTTAAAAGGACTTTTGAATTATTTAGGCCAAATAAGGAAATTTTATTTTTGGTCAATATTTTCTATTTAATTTTAAATTTATTTTAATAAAAATATTAACTATTTATTTATTGAAAAATATTTGATTTAATTTAAAAAAAATAAAAAATAATTTTAAATAATTATAAAAAAAATTTTTTTTTTAAACAAAAATAGTTCAATACCTAATTTACTAAAAAATATTTAATTATTATTAAAAATTAATCTTCATTGAATAATAAAGATAATTTTTTTGTTTTAAATAAAAATTAAGCAAGACAAAATTAAAATGAATTTTTTCATGAACATCTGTTGACTTTTTTTTAAGGAAAAAAAAATAAAACGTTGCGCAAACACTCATCATTTTTATTATGAGGACAATAAATTAAATAATAATAATACAAATAATAATAAAAAATTTTAATTCAAGCAAAAAGGTAATAAATATTTTTTTTAATATTTTTAACGTTAAAGAAGAAAATAAAATTAATTAATTTAAAAATCAAAAGTTAAAATAATTAATAAATTATAAAAAGGGTGGAATTGGACAAAAATTAGGAATTTAATTTTAACTCTATGCATATTATTTAATTTATTTAATTCTAAAATAAAGTAAAAAAATAATTGTTTAGAATAACCTGTTAAGGGAAAAAAAAGGAACAAATTAAATAAATAAAATTAAATAATATTTTATATATTAAGTAAAAATAAAATTTCTAAATTTAATTAAAATAAATAAATATATTTATTTATTTATTAGGTCATGAGAAAATATTTTATATTTTATTATTATTATTATTTATGTAGATATGTATTTATGTGCTGTTATTTCAACGGTTGATGAGAAACCTATAGTAAATGTAATTGTGGGAAATTACTCAAAAATAAAAGGGATACACTAAATAAATGTTGTAATTAATATTATCTCTTATAAAATATTCTTTTAAATAATTGCGTGTTAAATAAAAGAAAAGAGAGAGTTTTAAATATATTTAAAATAAATAAGATATTTATTATTTTTAATATATAAGGTTTAAAAAAATTTATTTGTTTTACCTTTTTTTGTGCAGACGAAAATATATGTAAATTTAATTAATTTAAACTCGTGTTTAGTCAAATAAATAAACTTTAAATAAATAAACTTTAAATTAATAAATAAACTTTAAATTAAAATAAACCTTAAATTAATAAACTTTAAATTAATAAAAATTAAATAATTCCAAAACAATTAAATAAAATCGCTTTTTATTAAAAACTAAAATTACATTTTATTTTTAATTTCTTTTATACAATTAAAGAAAAACATTTTTAGTTAAACGAAGGTCATCCAATAATTAAACAATTTATTTAACTGCTAAAAGCAATAAAAAAAAATTGTAAAAAATAAAAAAATGATCATTTAATTAAACTAAATTATTGGTTGGTATTTTTAATAAAAAAAGAAATTTGATATAAAAAAGATTAACTTTATTTAAAGTTTATTATTTTATGTTGAAAGGACTAAAAGGCCTTCGAGAGAGGAGTGAAAAAAAAATAAAGAGAATTTAAAAAAAAATTTTTTTGCAGGTGAAATGAAGAGAAGAAAAGAAAATGTTTAAAAATAAAAAAAGAGAAGAAGAAGAATCACAGTTGGGGGGAATTTGTTTAAAAAGAGAGAAAAAAGACCTTGACTTGAGGAGTGGCATTTTTAATAAGAAGAAGAAAAATACCCCCCTAAAGGAAGGTTTTTTTAGATGAACACCTGCAAAAAATAAAAATAAATAAAAAAAGGTATAAGGCAACAAGTAAATATTAAAAAAAGAGAGAGGGAATTTGGGGGGATTTTATGTAAATGATGATGAATTATTACTTAGAAACTAAACGGATAAAAATGAATAAATTATTTATTTATTTATTAAAATATATAATTATTTTTTTAAAGTTTTTTTTAAATATTTAAATTAAATATTTAAATGAGGGATTTAAATATTAAATTAAATAAAATATTATTTAATAATTTGTGTTTATTTTTAGCATTTTCTTTGTTTAAAATTAATTATTTTAAAAAATAATTTGTTCAAAAAAAAGCTTTAGGTTTACTCTTCTAAGTTAGCTTGAAACCAAGAATTTATAAAGTGACCTAAATTAAAAATTAGAAGAGACTCTCAGCTTGTTAAACAACTCAACTATTAACTGTGTTAACTCTTCTTTAAATTATTTTATTTTTTTTTTTAATTTAATTATTTAATTTAATTAAATTAATTTTTTTTAAATAAAAACAGATTTATTAAATTTAAATTAAAAATAAAATATGAAAAAAAATAAACTTAACGATAAAAATCCATTTTCCCTTTTATACCTTTTTATAATAAAATAAAACTTATTTTTCAAGGTTGCCGCATTTTGCCTTTTTGTAGGTATAAATTACCTCTTTCTTTAAAATATTTTATCTCATCAAAATAAATATATATTATAATTTATATTTATTTTCTAAAAACATCAAAACATCCGCGGATTACCTTAAAAAATAATAATTATTAATTTAAACATTTTAAAAAAAGTAAGTAATAATCTCTTATTTATCTCTCTATTCCCATCTTTAAATTATTTAAATTATTTATCTAATTAAATTTTAATTATTTTATATTTAGCAGAATTTATTTAATTATTTTAAATAATTAAAAGAATAATTTAATTTTTTTAATATATTTAATTTTAAAAAAATTTAAATAAAATAATATAAATTAATTAATAAAAACATTATGTTAATTAAAATAAATAAACAATAAGGAATATATTAAATGAGTTGATGATTATTAATTGTCACGGTCAATTGATTCTGAGGGTTTGATTCAATTATTGTATAAAATTTTAATTTAAATAAATTTAAAATTAATTAAATTTGAAACATATTAAATATTACATTTAATATTTATTTAATTTATACTAAATTTTGACTGGTTTAATTATTTACATTTCATAAAAAAATTTATTTTTGTAAGTCAAAGTTCTTTTGACTAATTAATTAATTCTATCAAAATAAGACTAATTTAAAAGGCTTGCAAATTATATTTTAATTTTAGCAAATTATTACTTAAAATAAAGCTAAAAAAGTTTAAAAAATTAATGTTTTATTAAAACAATTAAGAATGTTCAATCTGTGATTTTTTTACTTAATATTAGTTATTTAATTTAATCAAGTTTTAAAATAAGTTTTATTAAATTGTTAGTTGTTTTTTGGAAGTTTGCACGCTTATTATTTTTGGAAGTTAGACGGTTGCTCTAACTAAAATCAGCTTTTAGAATATGTCACAGAAGACTCTAAATTAAATTTTAGTTAAAAATTTAAAAAAATAATAATTTATATTTGTATAAATTTATTTTTTATATTCCCACTTTTTTCAAAAGTTTTTAAATTTAAAGAGAAATTTAATATAAATATATATCCCAAAATGATTATATATAGTAATATAAAAACAAGTAAAAATATATAGCAACAGGAAGGACAATTGGGTAATTTCCTTCTGATTCAATTTTTCCTTTACTTTTAGTTGGCTCCTTTTTTATAAGAAAAAGCTCATTAGAAGACCTTTAAAAAATCTAAAAAGGATAAAAAAAAAAGTTTTTTTGGAATTTGGGGAAGAGGGGAGTCTTTTGTTAAGCTACGGACAATTTAACTTTTCCCGTGGAAATTAAGTGTGCTTTTCAAAGAAATAAAAAAAGAAAAGAATAAAAGAGAGAAAAATACTCTAATCCCATTTTGGTTTAAGATTTATTGTTGGAGTAATGGAACAAAAAAAAAATGAAAGGTTTTTATTGCAATAAAAAGTCGGTTTTGGCCAAATTTAATTTGCGCATCCTTTTTCTTTTCTTTTCCCTTTTTTCATTCCCTTTTTTGTATTTATTTATTTCTTTTAACCTCCAATGAGGGGTAAGTATTTTGGAGAGGTAAAAAAAAATTTAAGAAAAAAGGTTAACCAATTTTAAGCTTTTTTTTTTATCCGGAAGTTAAATTTAAAAAAAAAGAAATGGGAGTAACAATGCTTTTATATACTCACACACACATAAAGCTTTAATAAACATTTTATGTTTTAAAGTTTTATTTTAAAATGTTTTGTTTTTATACTTTTTATTTTTAATAAAAGAAGAAGAGAGTTTTTCCTTATTAAAAAAATAATTTTTTTTTCTCTTAATATATATTTTTTTGTTTAAATTTGTGTTTAAGGTTTTGGGGTGTATATCCAAGCATTTTAATAATAATATAATAAAATATGGCCATCATCTGAAAATAATTTTAGTAGAAAAACTGTCATCATCAAAACTCATCAAACTTCATTTGGCTCTTTTTAATAAATTAGCCCAATCCTTTTTTCAATTTTTACACCAAAATATATATTTTTTGTTGGTCGGTGTTCTTCTTTTCCTTTCTTTTTTTTAACCCTTTAAAATCTTCAATTTATTTTCATCTTTTTTTATTTTTTTTATTTAAACCCCACTCTTTTTACTTTCATCTGATTTTACTCATTTTCACAATCTTCCAACCACCAATTTCATTTTTTTCTTTTTCCTCTTGAGTGGTGATATGCTTAAAAACAAGTAAATATGTAGACCAAAATATCTATTTTCCACCCCTTCCAAACCTCTCACTTTTAGATGCGGCAAAGCTCCGGTGGCACACGTTTAGTTTAATTAGATCCCATCTTTTAAGAAGGATAAGAACCTAAAGATAAAAGAAAAAAGGGGAAGAAGAAGAAGAAGAAGAAAGGGGAAAAAGCCAAAGATGACCCCCATCTCCACTCTTCTTTTATTTTTTTTTTTCATTTATTTCATCGCCTAAACTAGTCTACTAAACCCAAAAGATGGCATTTGAATGACAGGCGGAGATACTGGCAGAAGAAAAGAAGAAAATAAGAAGAAGAGAAAACGGTGGTGTAAATAAATATCCAACCACTTACAAGTTGCTTTTCCCTTTTTTAATTTATTTATTTTGGTGTCGACATTAAAAGCTTAGCTAACTACAAATTTTGTACAAAAATGTTTAAAATTTAATTTTAAAAAAATTTAATTTATTTTTATTAAATTCTTTATTTTATAAATTAATTTAATGCTTCATTTAATAAAAAATAAATTTTCCTCTTCTTCTGATCATTTAAAAATCAAATGATTATCTTTTTCGGTTTCCAATTACTTGAAATATTCTTTTATTATTAAATCAAGGCTTTGCCATAATTTTATTTTTCTTTCCCTTTTTCAATCTTTGGGCATTGATAATAAACCATAAAATAAAACAAATGTTCAAAAAATGAATTTATTATTAAAAACCAAAGAAATTACCTAAATACATATTATTTATATTTATGTATTTAATATTTGATAAATTATATAGTAAGTAGAGATATTCTTCTTCTTTTCTTTTTCTCTTTTATATTAAGCAACTGACCTTCTTTTAACCTTAAACCCTTACACTCTTCTCTCTTTTCATTTTCAATCGTCAATCATTTTTTTAAAAAAAAATCTCTTCCACAAATAAGGATGTAACCGAAAACCACTTCCAAAACCAAAAACTCTTAAACCTTTGAGATAAAGAAAAATTCTTTTTTTTTTAAAGACCGGAAAAAGGTGAAGGGTTGCCACAGTTGCCTTAAATAAATAAATACATGGAAGAGAATATCTGTTAATTTAAAAAAGCCAGTCAGTTGTCTTTTACCTGTGGGCTGTCGACCAAATAAATTATTAAAAAAAATTTGCGGTTTTGGTTAAATTTTTCTACTCTTTTTCATTGTTCTTATAAAACCTTAATTCATCATTTTTTATTTTATCTTTACAATTGTTAAGCAATAATGATCCCAAAAATATGTCTTAAAATTAAAGCAAGCATCAATCTAATTGATTGACAAATTACTGACAAATTGACCCTTCTTTTAATAATTTTACATGAATTATTATGTAATAATATGTAAAGTTGTTTTATTTAAAACATACTATAGTTACAAAAAAATATATTAAGTAAAATAATAATTGTTGAGCATTAAAGTTTGACCAAAAATAAATTTAACTAAAAGAAGTTTTGGCGTTATGTCTATTAAATTTTAACTAATTGCTTCAAGTTGGAAAATTTAAGGAAACTTAAGGGAAAACTAAGTTGGACAAGTTTTTTTTTATTTCATAAGTAGTTAAATAAATAAACTTTAAAATAAACCTACTTGCCTCTTTCTCTTAAATAGGTTTATTTTCTACCTTAAAATAATAATGCAACTTTAATTAAATAAAAACAATTAATTGTTTATTATTATTTAATATTTTAGGTTTAAATTAATTCTTAGTGCTTCCATTATATTTTTAAAAAAATAAAAAGGATGCCAACAACATGTGGTAAAATTAATAAATTAATTTTTTTTTAAATAATTATTTTTATTTTTAAAGGATTTCCAAGCTGTAAATTTCGATCAAGGTTTAATTGTTTTTAATTTATTTTATTTAAATTTAATTAATTTAAATTAAATTTTTTATTTTAATTTAAAACAGATATCGAGGACAAGAAGATAATCGCCACTTTTACCGTATACCGAAAAGGCCTGCTGTGTTGCGCCAGGCCTGGTTAAAGGCTATAGGAAGAAGCGAGGAAACAGTCGTTAGTCAGGCGAGAAAATAAATAAATTAAAAAAAATTAAAATTAATTTATTTTTAGTTAAGAATTTGTTCCGCACATTTTTTTGGAGGGGAAAAACATGAAGGAGATATTCCTGTTGCCGATCCACAAGTAAATAAATAATTAAATATATTTAGAATTAATTAGATTGATACCCCTGCATTTATTGAATTGCCCCCAAAAGAGACTAGAGCAGCTGAAAGAAAGTCTAAATTAAAAGGTAAAAATTAAATAATTAATTTTAAATTAATTAAATAAATTTAAAATTGTTTTAGCACTCTCTTCCCCCTCAAATAATTTAAATAACAACCTAACCTGTACAACTAAATTGTCAGACTCTAATCGCCCTTCTTCAACTTCATCTTACCAAATTATACGCCATTCAAGGCGCGGTCAACGCACACATTTTGGATTAAATTCTTCGCTATTCTCTCCTTATAATCACCAAAAAATAATTAAACAACCATTTAATAGTAGTAATAATAACATAATTTCTAGTCAACTTTTTGGAAATTTAAATTCAAATTTAAAATTTAATGATAATTCAAAGAAGCCGGTTGAGTTGGAAACTAAATCACCTTCTTCCTTTTCTTCTTTTACTGCTATTAAAAACCCATTTATTTCACAAATTAATAACAACAACTTAAATGTTGACCAGAATAAATTAATAAATAATTTTAATTCTTTTTTAGGTTTTTTTAATTAATTAAAAACAAATAAAAGAAAATAGTTCAATTTGCTTAATATAATCTATTTAATTAAATTTATATATATTTAATGTTAATTAATTTACCTTAGAATGAGCATTTGTTCAAGATTTTTTTTATTTATTTTTGGATATCAGTCATACTGATAAATTATTTATGTACATGTAGTATTTCTGGTCAGGTGTATTCTGCCAAAAAAATTCTGTCCTAACTAAATTAATTAAAGTTGCCTGTTAATTTTAATTAATATTAGACCCTTCCTATCAAAATTATAAGACTTAACATTTTTAAAAATAATTGATAGGAAAAATATATTCTCTTTAAATTTATTAAAATAACAACACTCTTTTTAAGCTAATAATTCCAATAGTCAACTAACTAGTCAACCAATTAGTCAACCAACACAACAATTTCCTCAACTGCCTCCTCCTCTCCCTTCACTTTCCTTATCTCCCTTTAAAAATGAGACAACACTAAATTCAAATAATATAATAGAAACATCAAAAAATTTGCTTCAAAATGGGGTTATTATTCAAAAACCACTTGTAGCTTTACTTGATGGACGTGACTGTTCCGTGGAAATGCCTTTATTGAAGGTATTTGTTTAAAAGTGCAAATTATTTTAATTTAATTAGGATATAGCTACTGTGGCTTTTTGTGATGCCCAATCAATTTGTGATGTTCACGATAAGGTATAAATTATTTCCTTTATTTAAAGGGTTTTAAATTAAATTTTTGTATTAATTTAAATTTATTTAATTTTAAAAGGTCTTAAATGAAGCTACGGTTGCGCTTCTCTATCAGTCTATAAATTTAGGACGTGAAGAAATTAAAAAATTTAAATCATTAAAGGCAATAATTAAAATTGGTCCTTATTTTAGTAATAATATTGATATTAATGCTGCTACTGAATTAGGTGAAATTAAGTTTAAATAATTGTGACATTTGAGCAACGAGACATTTTGTCAAAAAGAAATAAACATAAAAACTTAGGTTTAAAACTTGGATTCAAACATGGAATATTTTGTTTATTTTCCCTCTTGTTTAAAACTTTATCTAAAACAAGTTGCAACAAAACATGTTTTAACATTATGCATAATATGTATTTTTCCAAAAACCTAAGTTTAAATCTAAAACATGCTTCAATTGTTTAAACATTTTAAAATGCAACAAAACTTTTCTTTTAACAGGAATAGCAGTTTGTCATACTCCCGTTGAGTGTATAGAAGAAAATGCTGATTCCGTCATTTCATTAATTCTTAGTTTATTTAGAAAAACTTTTTCTCTCTGTAATTTTGTTCAAAGCGGAAAAAAAGTTTTAGTTCTTTTTTTCCTTTAAATTTTTGTTTAATTATTTTTTAGGCTTTAAATATT
This sequence comes from Meloidogyne exigua, assembly GCA_018905775.1. Taxonomy (NCBI): domain Eukaryota; kingdom Metazoa; phylum Nematoda; class Chromadorea; order Rhabditida; family Meloidogynidae; genus Meloidogyne; species Meloidogyne exigua. The sequence goes on from JAGUQR010000018.1 coordinate 319,071, forward strand.
GAACGAATATGTGAATTAATGAATGGATCACAGCGTATTAGAGGAAGTACTTTAGGTATTCTTGGAATGGGAAGAGTTGGGATTGCTGTTGTATGTTTACTAATTTTTTGCTTTATTTATTTTGAAGGCTCTACGTGCCAAGGCTTTCGGTTTTCACGTGATTTTTTATGATCCAGATTTGGCACTTGGTTAGTTCTAAATATTAATTAATTTATTTAAACCTTTAAGGAATGGAAAATGCACTTGGATTATATCGATGTTCTAATTTAATTGAATTATTTAATCAATCCGATTGTCTATCCCTTCATTGTCCGTTAACTTGTGAAAATAAGCATATAATAAATATAGTAATTAAAAATATTAAACAATAATTTAATAAAAATATTTTCTTTTAAAGGGGTCAATTAAACATTTAAAGTTTGGTAGCATTTTAATAAATACTTCAGAATTTGATTTGGTTGAATCTAATGCTTTAATTAATGCTCTAAAAAATGGGAATATTCGTAGCTATGCAATGGACTGTGATCAGCCTAATGAAGCTTATGAAAGAGAAAATTACGGTGATAAAACTTAAGAAAATTAAGGATAATTAAATAGTTCGGCAAATGAGTTTTTTCGATAACAATACCAGTAGTACCGAAAAGTACTGGTCGGTACTTTCGGTAGTACCGAACTGTACCTTACTGTGCTGAACACATAATTATTAAATATAAGAGAAATTCTTTTATTTTAAAGAACTTTTATGTTCATTGCCCAATGTAATATGTACACCAAGGACAGGTTGGTATTGCCAAGAATCACATAGTGAATTACGCTTGGCTGCAGCACAGGAAGTAAGAAGAGCATTAATTGGTTCTATACCTGAAGATCTTAAAGTAATTAAATTAAAATAATTTATTTAAAAAAAAAATTATTTTTTAAAGCATTGTGTAAACAAATCTGAGCTTTTAGCTTTAAAAGGATTTTTTAAAATTGGACAGAAAAGTTTATTGCCTTTTAAAGATTCCAGCCATTCTGCTATTTTTCCTCAATTTCCTTTGTTAAGTACACAAACAGCTTTAATTAATTCCACAGGTAATTTTTAAATAAATATTGTTGTTAAACTTTGTTGATGCCGGGTCCCAGACTTTTTCAAATGATAAGATTTATCGAAAAAACTGGTTGGACCGTAAAACCAAATTTTTTAAAAATTCATTCCAAGCCCTTGGACATAAAAATTGCCCTTATTATAATTTTAATAAATATTTATATCTTTTAATTTATTTAAATTTATTTTAGCAAGCCCTTCACTAATAACTGGACAAAATGATTTATTTAATCAATTAAATAGTTTTCAACCAAAAATATTTAATCCATTAACTAATAACCCTTCAACCTGTTTTTTAATGCAACCAGGTTTGTGGTGGCAAATAATTATGCAAATGAAGAAACAACAAAAGCAAACTGAAACAAAAATAGGTAAACTATTTTAAAGGTTTTTTAAGGTAAAAGATGTCTCAATATTAATTTTATTTTTCAGTTGATAATTATGCTGAATCCTCAACTACACGTAGACATGAACAGGAAAGGAAAAAGGCGATAGAAGACGAAGAAAATTTAAAAAAAAATAAATGGTTCAATTGAAGAAAATAATAAATTAGAAATAATACCTAAAATTATAGAAGAAGCTAGAGAAGATAAAACTGATTAAAGCTGGGAAGAGAATAAAAACTATAATAAAAATTAAGAAGGAAATTGAGAAGAAATTTTTATGAAATTAAATAAGTCGAAAATCAACAACAAGAAGAATAAGTGAATTTTAATTTTCTTTACAACCTTTGAGCTTTTATACTTCAGAAAGTTTAATTATTTTTTATTAAGCATATTAAATTCAAAAGAAATTAATAATTAAAAACTAGTCTCCCTTGTTTGCTCATTTAATGTTTTTAATAGTCTCTAAGTCATAAAAATTGTATGTTTAAAATCATTTTTGGCTTGATCTAATAGTATTTTACTTGTATTTTAAATAATTAAATGAATAAAAAAATTGAGACAATTAAAATAAAAAATTATTTTATTCAAACTAAAAAAAAATAAATGTTCGCTTCGTTGACATTTTTTACTTATTAAATCAAGAGTAAAGAAAAGAATTAAAACGCTACTCTAATCAGAAAAGACGATGAACAGGTGGTGGCTCCGGTGATAAACGAGGTCGTTTTGGGGCTAAATATGTGTCGCTGTAATGTTGTTGTAAAGCTGAGGTTGGAGAACCGAAACGATTTTTGGGGGCAAAATTGTCCTAAACAGAGGGTTAAATTAATTATAATTAAACAAAAGAATGCCTGATAAGGGCGAGGAGGATTAGTAGATGCAAAATCGCGCAAACTCATTAAACCTTTAGGTTCTGGATTTAATAGTGGAGAATAATGAGTAACAGGATTGATAGCAGAGAAGCTCCCATATGGGTCATTAATACGCTGTAAACATATTTAGTTATAAAAAGAGAATAATGTAAAGGAAATGTCACTCCTTGTCAAATTAAATATAAACAATTTTACCTCAAACTCATTAGAAGAAGAAAAACTTTGATTCCATGAATCTCGTTCAGGTCTAAAATCACTTAATTGTTGAATTTTATTCACAACTGGGGGAATAGACGGAGTTTGTTGTTGTTTCCAAGTTCCTTCATCTGTTCTAGAATTGTTAAAATAAAGCAATGGGGAAGGCTTAGTTGGAGGAAAGATTGGAGTAAATTTGGGTTCAGGCGAAGATTCTTTCCAACTTTGTCCCATTCCTGGAGTTGTTCTAACAGAAGAGACAACTTGTTTCTTAAATGTTTTATTCTAATTATTTTTTAAAGATATAATTGAAATACTTGGATATATTGTTGTAGTTGTTCGTATCCTGGATTCAATTTAGATGTGTCTCCGGCACCCTATATTGAAAACAGAAATTAAATAAATAAAAAGGATAATTTTAATTATGTAATCAAAAAGAACAAGTTTTGTCACGTAATAAAGCTTCCGTTAAAATGACTGCTTTATTCCCCTTTTATCATTCAAAAATAAATATTAGAAAAAAGCTTATTCTTGCGGACAAAACTTGCGGACATTTTGATAAAATAATAAAGAGTAATTAGTTCGAAATACCCTTAACGTTATAGGTAAGTAATTAACTATCTTTACCTGAAATTGTTGCTGACGACCTCCTCCTAAGAAAGACAGTTCTCGTGGATCCTTTCGAGCAAAAAGACTTTTAGCATCGAATTTATAGTATTTGGAGACAGCGTTAGTATATTCACGATTTTTAGCGTCGATAAAACTAAGTGATGGGAGACTTTGCCTCTACAAAAGAATATAAAGTTAAGAAAGAAAAGAATAATAAACCCAATTTTTCATATCTTCACCAAAGATTTTCAGAGAATCGTCATTGAAACCGTCTCCTGTAGAGCGATATAATTGTCGTAATGTTTTAACATCCAAATTTTTTAGATGAAGACGCAGATCTGTCAAGACATTACCTCTAATTCTGTAAAAAATCGTAATTAACTTTTAGTTCCTTAAATCATTTTTTCCTTTGTAAGCCCTATAAAATGATTAAAGGAAATAATGGTCAACCTGTCTTAAATAAAATAAAATAAATGCATTGAAAAGATTGACTGATTGACCGTTATTTATCTTTTTGTAGGTTAGAAAGGAAAGTGAAAAAAAGTAAGTTTAAGATCGAATATTTATTTTAAAAAATTAAAAAATAACTTGTATGGTTGTCCACCCCAACTAACGCCTGTTATTTGATCAACATAGAATTGATGCTTTGATGACTAAAATATATTCTATTTATTTAAATTTAAATAAAATAAACCTTTTCTGGACGCATTACTTCTTAAATTAAAAAAAAAAATTTTAAAATAGCAAAAATATACCAATTCTTATAAAAAAGCCTTTAATAACACGTGCAAGTGTTTCCTTATCCCAAGACATCATATCAAATATTTTATTCATAGACATCAAACATTTTCGGAACTTGAATTTAAAAAATTTAATAAAATAAATAAAATATAAAACAAACATTTGTTGTAGTTAATTTCCCATCTTTTGTCTGCAAAAAGAAAGGCTCTTTTGAGGCATTTTCAGCAGAATTGTTCAACGAATTTTTGTTAAGTTCTGTTCCTTCTTTCTTAATTTTTGATTCAGGAATAGCAATATTTGAGCCACTAGTGGTATTTAGAGACTAAAAAATTTATATTTTTATTTAAAAATGAAAAGTAAATTGTGCAAATCGTGTACACCCTAACCTAATTTGATACAAAATACCTGTTTAGACTTGACAACTTCAGTTGGTGTTCCCAAAATTTTACTCAATTCGTCTCTCTTTTTATCGACAAATTCATTTAATGGAAGAGGATCCTCCTAAAAATCTCAAAATAAAATTATTTTAAAACTAAAACCTCATCTCCTTCATTCTTTTTAACCCATTCTTTAAATTCTTTCTCATTTAACTTTGTTGCACACACAAGAAGAATAAGCGCAGGTAACGAAACTGTTCCCATAAATTTTAATTCTAAAACAATATCTGCCTGTCTGTTTTTCTTTTGCTCATTCAATTTAGCGGACATAATTTTATCTAACTAAAAATAAAAGAGCTTATATTTTCTTTAGAAATATAAAAAATGTCACAAATAAATTAACCTCAAAACCAGTATCAGAACCACCCGAAGAGGTTAGCCGAACAAAACAACCAGTTAACAATCTAACAAGTGTATCAGAGTCCTTAACATTGCTCAATTTCTGAAGTTGTTCACGAGTTAAAAAACAAGAGTCCAACTCCTTCGCAGAAGAAACGGGCAATTTTGCACGTTTAGCTTTTTCTTCGTCATCTTTTTGCTTTCTTTCTAAATCAATAATTGATGGCAAACGTTCAGCTTCTGTTAAAGCAAGTTGGAGTTCAGCAGCCTTATTCTGGATCTGATCTAATGTTGGCAATTTTTCGTCCTAAATATTCTAAAATTTATTTAAAATCTTTTTTAAATACCCAAGAACGCATATCATCAATCCAATTACGAAATCCTTGCTCAGTAACAGTAGAAAAACTCTTCATCCATTTAATTTTGTAACAACCATAAAACGGCAGAACCAATTGATAATTGATTTTATAGTTATTAACATTTTTAATTTTATAATCTATAGATCCTTCAATACAGTCAATAACTCGAACAATGTGGTATTGACAATCCTTTGGCTAAAATAGGAAAAGTAAATAAAATAGAAGCAAAGATAAACCTTATTTTTACGAATAGCTGGCATAAGAACAAAACATCCCTTAACCACTTGACTAAATTTTTCAAACCCTAATTTTGCTAGACTACGCAGAGTTGAAGGGTTTAAAGCAATCTGAGCCAAATTAGAACGAGTAAAAGTTGGCTTTTGTTTATCACCATCTTTTTGTTTTGAGGAAAGCTCATCCAATTTTGATTTGACTTCAGCTGCCTTTTGTCGGACAAAACCAAGAGTAGGAACAGACACTCCCTAAAGAATAAATTTAATCTACTTTTGGTTAGAGATAAAATGATGGTCCTAACCCGAAAGGCACCAACTTAACTTTTTTAAAATATAAAAAAATCATACTTTTGCGCACATACAATCGAACCAAGAGCGGAGATCAACCTCATTCTGAAGTTGCAAGCTGACAATGTTCTCAAGCTCAAAATCTCCCAGAAAGCGAAGACGATAACGCCGATCTATCCAAAGATGTTGAAAACTCAAAGGTTCAGTTATGTCAACAATTTGATCCGTCTTAAATTTTAAATAAACAAAATTATCTAAAACATACAAAAACACGATCAGAGTAACTTAAAGGAAGGCCAGGAATATTTACACGAACAAAGCATCCGATTACAACACTGCGAAAGGTAGCGGCATCGACAGTCGCCAAAAGCTTCAATTGACTCTGTGTCAAAACTATTTGCTTTAATTCCTCAGTGCTTTGAATCGGCTGATCCAATAAAGGATTATTTAAATCACTTTCATTATTCCCTATTATCTATAAGAAAAAATAAAATTATTTTGTTTGCAAAGAAGTCCGCAAGTTTCGTCCGCATATAATATAATTAAGAACAGGGATTTTTGGAAAACATAATGCAATGAACGAGAAGCTTAGGAGGTGAATTATTTGAGGACAAAACACGTGGAATATTGTGTAACAAACTAGAAGTAAATACATAAAGTTTAAATAATATTTAGAAATTTAGAGTCATGTTTTCAATCAACTCTTTTAATAAGTAAGGAGTTAGATTAATGGATAGTAGAGGTTGAAAATTAGATAAGGTCAAACCCAAAATAAGTAAAGCAATTAAATTTGTATAAAAATTATATTTAGTTTCTTGAGGTGATGCAAACTTCTGTTAAGCATCTTTTCGTTTTATAGAAAGTATGGAATAGGACGAAATTCCCCAATTCAATTTATTCAATGATGAATTGAGTAATAAGAAAAAAGAGGATAAATCAAAATTAACCTGAATATCATTTTCTTGCGCAAGAGGTGATGCATTAACCTCCTCCCTCATTTCCAGTTCTGGAACCTCTTGACCATTATTATCAATATTTATTTCATCCCCAGATTGTTTTTGCTGAGACTGAGAAGGCTCCTTTACATTAGGATCACCTTCAATAGCCGGAATTTTCTCAATAATGTTGCTTAGGCTTTCAGAAATATTATCAATCTCCATTAGGAGTTGTGATTAAGAATTAAAAATTGAATTTTATCTTAAATTTAATGATAATTTATGATTCTAGAATATTTAGGGAATCATTTTTAGATTAAGGAAAATATAAAACAAGCAAAAACAATTTAAATATTCAGAGAATGCAGTTTAACTATGAAACAATTATCAAGGAATTAAAAATATTAGTTAAAAAAGACTAGATAAAAGATGTAGCAGTGCTGGGTATGGCTCCGGAACCGGCTATAGTTGGCTCCGGAGCTGGAGCTTAATTTTAGAAATGCATGGAGCCGGAGCTAAGTATTTTCATTCCCTAAAACTCCGGCCGGCAAGTGGAAGAGAAAGTTTATGAGTGACGCGAGACTGCAATAGAAACATATTTATATTAGAGAGTGTAAAAAAATAGAGCCAATAATGGCGTCTTTTTTAGTCATATATGATACATATAGATTTTATTTTTTAGTGTTTTCAGCTAAAAATATTTAATATCTTTAATTAAAGGGGATAAATTATTTTTCCATTGTTCAATTTTAATACATATAAAATTGTCAATTAAGTTAATTTTTGTCAGAGATAAAGTTTTTATAAAACGGATCTTCATTTTGAAAATATTTGGTTCCGGATCTGGAGCATAATTTTAGAAATGCCCGAAGCTGGAGCGACAAAACATCAAATACCCAGCACTGGATGTGAGTATTCCATGATATAATAGAACTGAAAAGTGTATCATTGCGGAATGATATCAATGAATAAGCATCGCTAAATGGTCGCGGATATAAAGATGCGCCGATTAGGCGTTAAAACAAACCGATACTGAGGCTAATCTATGTTTTCCCAGGTTTGTGTTTATTCCTAGGTAAATATCCTAGTTAGAACGCGTCAACTATAACTTTTGTCGGAATTTAAAAACACAAGAAACTTAGAAAATTAGATATAGGTATGATAGAATAAATGAATTAGACTTAGAATATCCAAACAAAAAATATAAATTGTAACCTGAATACCAATATTTGACCGTCCAAACTATTTTGCAGTGCAATACTTTAATAGTTTACTTAAACTATTTTACAAAAATTGAGAATCAAGTTTTAAGAATTAATACCAAACCTTTAAATTAAAAATTAATTTACAAAAATAAAAAACAAAAAATAAACCTATTTACATATGTACATAAAAATATTCAAGAAATAATAAATTTGTCATCAATGAAAAATCGAAACAGTGTAATTGAGTCACACAGTTAGAGTCTACATTAGAGACTGGAAAAATTGCATTTCCGAGATCCCGAACCGAGATTATTTATAAAGGCAAAACCAAGACGAGATTATGCGGGACGAAACTCGGAAAATCTCGAATCTCTATAAATGCTTTATTTTAAACTGAACAAATTTAAACTTCTATCAATAAAGAAATAATGTATAAGTATAGATGAATAAATAAACTTGAATTTATTAATTTGTATTTTTAATATTTTGGCTCTACTTGAGGACATGCGTCCCATAAAAGTATATGCGTCCGAAAAAAGTATATGAGTCCTAAAAAAGAATAAGAGTCCCAAAAGTAGTATATGCGTCCTAAAAAAGAATACGCGTCCCAAAAATAGTATAAGCGTCCCATCAAAATATATGCGTCCCAAAAATAAATAGAAAATTATTAAATTTTGTATATCAGAATTTTAAATGTTTATTATATTGCTCAAGAGCTAACGAGCTAAAGATAAAAAATTGTTTAGCATTCATACGGGTTAATTCCTTTTTATTTTTGTAAAATAGTAGTGGACCTCAATCTGACCAAATACACTGTTTTATTATATTTCCCGTTGTCTAAACAATAATTTTAAATTTATTATTAGCATAATTTAACCCCAAATATTCTTTAAGTCAGGATTCCCCCATATTTGACCAACTTTTGAAAAAATATAGACATTTAATTCTCATATATAAAACTTAATAATTTTCTATTTATTTTTGGGACGCTTATACTATTTTTGGGACGCATATATTTTTATGGGACGCTTATACTATTTTTGGGACGTTTATTCTTTTATGGGACTCTTATTCTTTTTTAGGACTCATATACTTTTTTCGGACGCATATACTTTTATGGGACGCATGTCCTCAAGTAGAGCCAATATTTTTTATTATTTGCAGTTAAAAGTTTAAAAGTTAATATCTGAAAAATTAATTTACAAATTGTTTTATTTATTATTAGAGATTCTAACCAAGTAAAAAGATTTGCATAAAATATTATTTATACACTATCAAAGCAGTAAAACATTTTTTATTAAAAAAAGCGGAGCAGGACAACTAGGCGCCGCCGATTAGGCGCGGAGACAATTAGGCGCGAAGACAACTAGGCGCGGGACGATTAGGCGCCAAGTTAAATATTTTTATAATTGAAAATTTTTGAAAAATTTAGGATAATAAAGATAATTTAAATCCTATTTTTACACTCATATCCCCAAAACTTTACTGTTTCATTATTATTTGTCAAATACGTAGAGATGGCCATCGTATTTCAGCATATTCTTTCCCCTCTCAGTTTTAGTTTCACCAGTATTATTTGTCATGTTGATTAAAAATTTTTTGAACATGAAGTTACTAAAAATATAATTAAAAACGAAGAAAAAAAGTTATTAAAAATTAGCTTTAAAAAAAATTGGCATAAAGAACAAAATATTTAGCTTGGCGCCTAATCGTCCCGTGCCTAGTTGTCTTCGCGCCTAATCGGCGGCGCCTAGTTGTCGTGTACCGTAAAAAAAGTCATTTTAACAGGTAAACTAAATATTAAAATTCTAAAAATATATTTATTAAAAAAATTATTTTTTTTTATGAATAAATATATCACATTATACATGATACATATAAATATTTTCTTGATTTTATAATTAATAGGTGTCCAAATTTTGAAGTTAAAAATAAGTCCTATTTTTTATGTTTATCATAGAATTTTAATTAATTTATTTTAAACTAAATATTTTATAATTCCTTTTTAAAATCAAAAAAATGTTTTCTAATATTTATTTTGGTTTATTTTGTTTATTAATTCTCTGGCCTATTAATGGACAAAAAGATTTAGATTACACAACAGAAACAACTGATATAATTAATACTAGTGATAATACTACTGATACAACAAATGTATATGACAAAGAAGAAAATAAAGATAAACTAGTAGAATTAGATATTATAATTATTAAGGATAAAGAAAAACGTAAAGGAATAGAAAATACTAATGAGGGTAAAGAGGGTAAAGAATTGGAATTAATTATCGTTGAAGAATGAAGAACTTAATATAGTACAAAAATTGTTATAATTTTTAAAACTTTTTTAAGTTTGTTTAATTTAATATATGTTAGTAAAGTTGTTATATTCTACTCTTCTTTTTGTTTCTTAATATTCAATGGAAAAACATATTCTAATAAATTATAAACAAAAACAAGCAAAACAAGAAAAACACAAAAACAAGCAAAAACACAAAAACAAATAAAAACACAAAAACAAATAAAAACACAAAAACTTAAAACTTGTTTGAGTAAAAGAATACATAAAAACACAAATGCAAAACCACAACAACAACAACAAGTTTTAATGTTTTTTGTATTTTTGTTTTTTTATTGTTGTGATTGCTTTAGTATAACTTGATTGACATTTGTTGTGGACATTTTGGTAAATTTTATATTAAAGAGCTTTAATAGTATTTTTAAATTTAATTACCTATTATTCAAATAAAAACCCAAAAATAAATATTAATTATTAAAAATTATATTCTTTGCTTTCGCAAAAAAATTATTTTAAATATTTTATTAGACTAACAATTATTCCTTATAAATATTAATTACTTTTATACATACTATATTCTATATTTAACACTCACAATAATTAAAATAAATATTTTAAAAGAGAAGATAAATTAAAAAATATATTTAATTAATATATTTGAAGACAATCTTTGAATTATTAAAAAATAAAAATAATTATTTTGCAAATAAATAAATAAAAAAGTCTATTAATTTAATTATATACTTATTTTTAATTATTCTATGCATATAAATTCAAAAGATATTTAAATTAATTTTTTAAAAATTTTATTTAATAAATTAAAGCTTCAGAAAAATAGTTAAAACAATAAAAATAACAACCTCAGTATACAACTAAATTTAATAATTAAAAAAAGGCAATTAAATTCAAATGATTACTAATAATCAACAGAATTATTTAAATATATTCCAAGCCTTTTTTTCTTCATTGTGTTGCATTTTTCTTTTAATTTTGATTCGTCCTTTATTTAAATTTTCTAAAGAACGTACTTCTTTATTTATTCTTTTTAGCAAGGTTTTCTTTTAAATAATTTTTAAAATATTTATTTAATTTTTTCAAGTCTTGTGCTAATATAATATATCAACTTCGTCAAGTTTATATTTGCATTTATAAATATTTTCCCTTTTCTTCTTCCTATTTAAGTTGGTTTTTGTTAGCGCCTAGTGCTATTTTATTATTAAATGCTGCCTATTTTCATATTTTTGGGTTGGCTTTACACCGTTTTCAAGCAGTTTTCTTTCCAATTAATTATCCAAATATTTCCAAACTAAAGTAAACTTATTACTTTATATATTTTTAAATTATTTAAAAAATAAAAATTAATTTTAAGAAATATTAAATATTTTATTTTAATTATATGGCTTATTACTATTATTTGGAGTTCTTTACAATATATTCTATTAATATTAGAAATGACAGATAATAAAATTTTAAAGTAATTAAATTTTTTTAATTAAATAGTATTAAGTGTTTAGTATTTTTGTTAATGGTATTTTGATGAATGGCGATCTGTCACTTTTATTGTGTATTTCTATTTCTACTCCATTATATGTAGCGGCTACAATCAAGTTTATTTATGATTATAGTAAGTTTATTTAAAACACATTTTAAATGAAATAGTAAATATGTTTCAAAACTTGAATCCAAAGGCTGGGGGAACTCTAAAATTTTAAAATAAAATTACTTTTAAAATAAAATAAATTAAACTATTTAATTTTAGAATATAAAAAGATTTCAACAAATATAAATATTCAAAAAGATCGAATAATTGTTTTTATTATTTGTTTAATAAGTCTAACTCCTTGTCCAATATTAATTTGTTTATATCAATTAAATCTATTAGCAAAGAATTATATGAAAAATATTTTTATTTTAAATATTATTAATATTTTTTATAACGTCAGTTATACGTTAATTCAATTTATTGAAGAAATTTGTTTATTATTTTATTCAAAAGAATTTTTTAAATTAGTTAAAAAACAATTTGTTAAAAATAAAAAGAAAGTTGTGGTCAATAATGTTTTGGTGAGACAACAAAATTCAAAGAAATTTAGGATTATTGAGAAGAATAAAATTAATAACAAACTGATGCCCATTAATAAAACAATTATTAATTAAATTAATTAAAATAGTAAAAGAGTATTTAATAAAATCAAAAAATATTTGTTAAGAATATTTTGTATTTTTTAATTATTTTTCTAGAAGTGTTATTGTTCTATAGGGCCAGCCCCCATGAAACGTTGGAAGGTAAATCTACAGCTGAAGTGTTCCTTGGAAGAAAATTGCGATTGAAAATGGCAAAATTACTGCCTAAGACAATTGTTGATCAATTTAGTGGATACTCTAAGTATCAACATAAAATGAAAACTTGGTTTGATAACCACCACGGAATGAAGTGTAGTAAAATTGGAAAAAGAATTTTTTTCCTAAATTACCGTGGAAATAGTGTTGAGTGGTTGAAAGGTGAAGTGCTTGAGGTAAAAGGCGTAATTTATAAAATTTACGCACTTCAATTAAAATCAGTGATAACTAGACATAAAAATCAGATTAGAACTGATAAAAGTAGTGAAAGTGTACAATTGCCTGTAAAAAATGGTATTGCCAACAACAGTGTTCGTCCTACTTCTAACAGGACACATTGTTGGTATATTCCACATAAAGCTAAATAGAAATAATTAAAAGAAATAATTAATTAATTACAGGACTTAAAGGAGCATCAGTTGAAGAATCCATTAAATATGTTGTATATTAAAAATAGAACTTTTTAATAACTTAATATTATAGATAAGAGTGTAAATATGTCTGTATATCTTTTCTTCTTTTATAGTAAATTAGTTTGAGACAAAGAAAAAAATAAACTTTTTTTTATTAAAAATTGCAACTTGAAAATAAACTTTTTTCCTTTAAAACGTTAAACTTCATTTTATTTAAAACTTAAAAAGTTTTGGTAAAGTTTATTTTTTAATTTAATAAAATTAATATAAAATATATTATGTATTTATTTTATTAAATTATTTAATTTATTTAAAAAGTAAAATATTTGTTAAATATAAAAGTTGATAATTATTTTACTTTTTTTTTCTTAAAAGTTTCATTTATTACACCTGCTAATTTATTAAGAAAAAACTTTTTAAAAATTTAAATCGTAAACAATAAATATGTCTACATAGAATAATTAATAAATTATTAATTTCAAATATTTTAATTAAAATATTTAAGATTTTTAATATTTTACAGATTTTTAATTAATTATTTAATTTCACCTAAAAATCAAGCATAAAAGGGAAGAGTTTTTAATTCCCAAAATTAATTAATTTAAATAAAGAGGAAAAAGATTAAAATCTATTTTTTAAATTTTATTCTTTTACAACTATATAAAAAGCCTTAAAGTTTAACAATTAAAATATATTTAAATAAAGAAAATTCCTTCTATTTCAAGTTGAATAAATATTAGGTGTTCCAAAGGAAATACCCATACTTTCAATATGACATTCATCATTTCCTTGAGCAATTAAAAATGTTCCTTTCATTCCCCATTCAACATTCCACGAATTTATTCCAATCCAGAAAGGCTGATCTACACCTGAACATGTTTGTGTACCCCAACCAACCAATCTTATTGCATGGCCTCCATCATATTCACCACTTGTGTGCTTAATATATATTTTATTACTTATTATTGTAATTCAAAGAAAACTTTGTATACTCCATCACTGTAATGATAAAAATCTGAGTAAATGTACATTGTCCCAACAACGGTCCCATTAGCTTGAATTTCTGATTTAATTGCCTCAACAGCTTCTGTACCAGTTGATCCCTGAATTCCTGCTGACCATGTACCTTTAAAGAATTGTTTTAACTGGCTTTAGTTTTATTAAGCTTTTACCATATCTTTTGTCCTCACTATAATTATTTTGCCATAAAGTATTTGTGCAATATGATGAACATTTAGGGGCCTTGTACGTTTCTGTTCCGAGAGGGGGAAATGGGTAAGGTTTACATCCTGTTGATTGAGTATAATTTGAACCGGTAACAACTCCGTTCTTTTCCATATATTGCCATGCGTAAAGAGGCCAGCCTCCGCTGCATCTATATTTTGGAAAATTACTAAAATTATCTTATCTTTATTTAAATTAATTATTTATTTCTTCAAATAGTTCGACTAGGCAGAAAATAAAGTTTTCTTCCACACTACAAAGAGTGCTAAAGGAACGGTTCCTTCCAGCCTACAGGGTAATGTGAAAGGAACGGTTCCTTCCAGCCTACAAGGTAATGCTAAAGGAACATTTCCTTCCAGTCTATTAGAGGGAGATTGTAAGACAAAGCATCCGATTATCTTTAAGAAGAAATAAAAGATGTTAATAATTATACAATTTAATATATAAAAATAAATCAAACCCAAAAGTATTCGGAGTACAACTCATCAAATCTGCTTCAGAAAACATATTTGTTGGGTCAGCTGGTGAGGTATAAAGCCCCAATTTTGCTCTTTCAATACAATAACGATCAGTGAATGCTGAACCACTGGCAACTGCCCAACAGTCTCCACAAGTTGATTGGTCTCTAATATTATTAATTATTTTGGCACAGTTGGGCCATTGAGTCCGAGAATCAAATTCATAAAAATAAGTACACTGATCAGTAGAACGTTTTGAACGATTTTTAGTAGCTATAATTAAAAACGTGCTTTTCTATTTTAAATAATTAAGACCATTTTTTAAGGATTTTAATGGGTAAGGAGTAGGCAAAGTTTGTCCAATCGGTGCATTAAGTCCTTGCATTTTCTTTCTTTGCATAGGTGGCATAGCAGCAAAGCGATGATTGTATTTAGCCTTTTAAATTAATATTTTGATTAATTTATCTAGTACATAATAAATAATTAAATAAAATGCATACAGTCCAAGAACCATCACCAATATCTCCTTCATTCAATTTAGTCACAAAACTGCGCGCCTTTTCGCATCTAACAGACTTCTTTTTTGAATCCCATTTGCTTGTTGTTGATGTAACCGAGTGAAGGAAAAAGGAAACTAGAACAATTGTACACAGAAGGAATTTCTGTAAAAATTATTTAATTTTTAGAAACAGCAATTTTTGTTAAAAATTAAAAAAAAAGAAAAATAAAATTTTTATTTAATTTACTTAATATAAATAATTCTATTTTTACTTACCATTATTATGTACTGACTCTGACAGGCTATTTTGCCTTTCAGTGTTTGAAATGTGATAAAATCCAAGCATAATCAAAAGGGTTAAATACTCCAGCATTTTTTAAAGTATTTATTTGTTTAATATTTAAATTAATTGAAAAAGGATAATAATATAAAAGGACAATTAATTATTGTCTAGTTATTTTTTATTAAATAATTAAATTATTTTAATTTATTGTTAAAAGTACAATTTTTAATTTTTTAAATTAATTCAGCTGTTTACCTTAAATAATAATTGAAAAAACAGCTTAAAATTAAAAATAAATTTAAGTTTGTGCACTTAAATTATTTATTGACTATTTTTAAGTTTATTAATTTATTACAACATTTACTAAAAAATAAACTTGAAAAAATAAACTTGAAAACTTTAAATTAAATTAATTTAAAATAAAACTTAATAAATAAAACTTGGAATTACTTCAATTAAATTATTAGTATTTATTGCTTTAAATTAATTTAAAAAATTAATATTTAATTTAAAAAAAATTTTTTTTCTTTTTAATTTGTAACATTATTTTTTTACACTTCAATGCAATAATATAGTATTTATTTTTATTATTTTCAAAGATTATTAAAATAAATATTTTTAGCCAAATACAATCTACCCTAAGCCAGTTAACATTTTCTTTTATTTTTAATTTTGTATTTATTTTAATTGTTCCAAATATATTTTTAAAAATACAATAATTAATTAAAAAAGATAAAAATAAGTTAATTAAAATTTATTTAAAAAGATTATATTTTAATTCATTTTTTAGTTAAGAGAATACAAGGGAAAGGAGTGGTCAACTTTACTTCTTTGTAAAACCTTTTAATTAATTCTAGGCTGTAATTTTGTGATTGAAGATTTGTTCAAGTTGTTAAAATGATGAAGAAATATTTCCTTATATGCTTAATGACCTTAATATTTATTTCCTTAGATTAATATATATTTTAATTAATTAAAGTAATTAAATAATTAAATTAATGAATTAAGTTAATTAATTAATTATTTAATTAATTAATTAATTTATTTAATTTAATTAATTATTTAATTAATTAAATTTGTTTAATTAATCTGTCTCCCCTTGAGGTCGAAAGTATCAGGGAACGGGGCAATTGAGCACCACGTTAACGGATTTAACAGGAACACTGTAAAATACCTCAGGGTCGGAGAAGGCTTTCAAAAACATTGGGGATGACTCAATATTTAATTAATAAAAATACTCCGATTTAATTTATTAATTTTCCTTATAAAATAAAGCTTTTTATCAATTAATTTTTTAATAAATTAATTAATTTTAATTAATTAGTTTTAATTAATTTAATTAATTTTAATTAATTTTAATTAATTTAATTAATTTAAATTAATTATATTCTTATTTAAAAAATTAAAAAATAATTTATTTGACATAAATTTAGAAGAATATATTTTATTTCATTTTTAAGGCTTTAACCCCAAAATAAAATAAATACAAATCTTAATAAAATTAATATAAAATTAAGGGAAAATGTTTCCATTTTTAAATTTAAAATAAATAATTAATTTCCTTTTCTTTTAATATTTTATTTAAATTACATAAATGTGCTGCAGTGTTTAATTAATTTAATATTCAAAATTAATTAATTAATTAATTTTTTCTAAAATTCTAGAAATTATTCAAACTGGCAGATTTTCTTTATTCTATTTAAGAATTTCTTTGCTTTAATTTTACCAATAAAATGCCATTTAAATGTTTAATAATTTATTTTTTTAACTAACTTAATTTTAATTGCAATTGTGTCCCGCAATATCCCCTCATTTACGTCTCCCTGTTTCAAGCATTATAACTCTAGTAAAATTAATTAATTATTTATGTTTTTGGTATCATTTGATAGAGCAGAAAATTTACTACAAACTAAAAAAGAGAACACATTTTTCTAAAATAATAGAAAAAACTTGTGTCAAAAAAACTAACGTCGCTTAGAGCATCTTGTCTTTTTAATTATATTTATTTTTCTATTTTTCCAAAAATTTTAATTTTTTTATTTTTTTTAATAAAAAGTATTCCTCTATTTAATAATATTATAAATATCCAAAAATTAAAAAAAATTCTAGAGTTATAACGGTTTGATTTATTAAACTCAAATGATGTGACAGCAAAGAAATAAACATTAAAATTTATTTGAAATAAAAAATTTAATTTTTTTATTCCAATATTTTCTTAAATGTTAAAAATAGTTTTGACGTAAATAAAAGATAGTAAAAAAAATTAATTTTTAATTAGAAATAATTAATATAATGAATTTTAATTAAAACAATTATTTAATTATTTAATATTTATTTTTATTTATTTTTTTAAATAATATTAAATAACAAAAAAATTGTTTATTAAATTATGTAAACGCCTAGAATTATTTAAATTAAAAATAAAATTATAAAAAGGCGGAGATTAGATGCAGGGAAATTATTTAACTAAATAAAGGTTTTAATTAATTAAAATAAATTAAAATAAAAAAAAAAAGTTTTTGCTTCCGTAATAAAATTAATTTATTTAAAATTTTAATTTTCCTTTTTATTTTATTTATTATTAATTATTTACAATAAAATAATTTTTTTATCATTTTATTTAATTTATTTTATTTTTTTATTTCATTTTATAATATTTTAATTAATTAATTTAATTATTTATTTATTTTTTATTTTAATTAATTAATTAATATTTAATTTAATTTAATTTAATTTAATTTAATTTATTTTTTTATTTCATTTTATTTTAATTATTTTATTTTTTTATTTATTTATTTTAATTAATTAATTAATTTATTTATTTTTTATTTTAATTAATTAATTTATTTAGATTAAATTAAATAAACACCATTTAATTAAATTAAAAAATCCTTCTAATTAATTAATGAATATTCAAAAACAAACGGTTTTAATAATTAAAAAAATAAAAAAAAATATTTTTAATTTTAAGCTTTTTGACGTCTATGGAGAAAAAGGACTTCCAACAGATTTAATTTTAATTAATATTTTTAGAATATTAATTGCTACCATTGGAATATTTTTAAATGCTTCAGTTGTTTATGTAACCAGTAAATCAAAGTATTTAATTTAATTAAAAATCAATTTAAATATTCTATTGATTTTATTTAAATAATTAAATAGTATAAAAGGGAGGCTTTAAAAGCATTTTTTAAAATTATAAAAAAAATATTTTTAAAATATAAAAATATTTTTAAAAACGCAGACCCTTGCGTGTTGCAACATATGTAATTGTTTGTTTAGTTTCCCTTATATTTTGAACCAAAAATGTGTTGAATATAATAAATAAAATTTAATTAAATTTTAGTGAAATGTTTGATCCTTTTTAAAGTCATAATTAAGTAAATATATATTTTTTAATATTTTTAAAAAATTAACTGTTTGATACTTTTAATGGATAATTAAGTACACACATTTTTATTTTTTTTAATATTAAAAAAAATAATTTTTAATTAAAATATTTATTTAATTTAAATTTAATTAATTTTTCTTAAGAACTTTAAATTCTCCTTGTCATTTTTTACTTGCTTTTGAATGCTTTTCCAATTCAATTTTTCAAATTCATAGTTGGCTATCTTTAACTGTTATTTTCAATCCTGGCCATCAATTTATTGAAATTAAATTATGCTGTCAACAATTAATTTTAATTTTTGTTTTTGCATTTTCTGTTTCATTTACTTCAGCATTTTTAGTTTCATTTGATAGACTTATTAGTGTTGTTTTTCCTTTATGGTTTTTTATTTAAATTAAATTAAATTAAATTAAATTAAATTAAATTAAATTAAATTAAATTAAATTAAATTAAATTAAATTAAATTAAATTAAATTAAATTAAATTAAATTAAATTAAATTAAATTAAATTAAATTAAATTAAATTAAATTAAATTAAATTAAATTAAATTAAATTAAATTAAATTAAATTAAATTAAATTAAATTAAATTAAATTAAATTAAATTAAATTAAATTAAATTAAATTAAATTAAATTAAATTAAATTAAATTAAATTAAATTAAATTAAATTAAATTAAATTAAATTAAATTAAATTAAATTAAATTAAATTAAATTAAATTAAATTAAATTAAATTAAATTAAATTAAATTAAATTAAATTAAATTAAATTAAATTAAATTAAATTAAATTAAATTAAATTAAATTAAATTAAATTAAATTAAATTAAATTAAATTAAATTAAATTAAATTAAATTAAATTAAATTAAATTAAATTAAATTAAATTAAATTAAATTAAATTAAATTAAATTAAATTAAATTAAATTAAATTAAATTAAATTAAATTAAATTAAATTAAATTAAATTAAATTAAATTAAATTAAATTAAATTAAATTAAATTAAATTAAATTAAATTAAATTAAATTAAATTAAATTAAATTAAATTAAATTAAATTAAATTAAATTAAATTAAATTAAATTAAATTAAATTAAATTAAATTAAATTAAATTAAATTAAATTAAATTAAATTAAATTAAATTAAATTAAATTAAATTAAATTAAATTAAATTAAATTAAATTAATTATTTAAGGTATCTTCAAAAATTAGTTACAAAAAGACTTTATTTAATTCCAATGATTTGTACCTCTTTTATTTGTCCTGTAGTTATTATGTGGGCTATTTATCAAGTGGTTAATACAGCACCTGAAAATAGGTAAATATTATTTATTTAAATAAATATTTTTAAATTAAATTATTTTTGAAGCCAAGTAATTTGTGCCCCTCATGAATGCACTTGGGGTTGGGCTAGTGATGTAATTTATTTTATTTTTTCTGCAATTAATTTTCTTACTTTGGTAAATTACATTATTGTATGGGTTGCGCTTAGATGGCATGCAATGAAAAATCAGAATCAAGGTTAATAAAACTTATTTTTTGTTTCAAGAGTATAAGTCATATAATCAAGGCTTGGCAGTATTTTGTTTTGTAATTATTAATTTAAACTTTTTTCTTTTAAAATAATCTTTTTATTTGAAAATAACCAAAATATATGATTAAAAAAATGAAACTTGTTTTACAAATTGTAAACAAGTCGGAATTAATTAAACTTGTTTTACAAATTGTAAACAAGGCTGAATTAATTAAACTATTTGTTTTACAATTTGTAATGTTTAATTATTTTTCAGCCTCCTTTGAATGGACTCATCGAATATTAAAAACACTTGCAGTACTTATGGTTCTAAACTTAATAGGACATTCAATGAATAGTATTGCAAGAATGACAGTTCCTCGTCTTGATTTAGACATTACACAAGCAACTATAGTAACACATTCGTTAAGTTGTTTAACTAATTTAGTAATGGCTGTTGATGCTCCTGTGCTTTATTTATCAAAGTATTTTTTAAATTAATTTAATTAATTTATTTTTTAAATTTAAAGCCAAGAATATAGACAAGCTTTTAACAAAGTTTTCAAACTAAAAAAGAATACAACAAAAGTAACAATTGCTGGATTAACAGGAGGAAATAATGCCAAAATAAATACAAAAAATAATATACAAAATAATGGTCTTGTCCCAATTAATTAATTTAATTAAAAAAAATTTAAATAAAATATTTTCTAAATTTTATTGTACAAAATAAATATTGTAATTAGTAAATAATATTAAATTAATAATTTTTTCTTTTTGATTGAGGTCAATTGAGTGATATAAAAAATACCAAAACAGTCGCGGTACTAAAGCATATTTTATAATTTTCTATTTTGATGATGATTGTTTTATTTGAGTATTTTTAGCGTAAATTACCTATTATTTTTTATGACGAAATTAATTGTTATTTTTATTTTACATTTGATAGCTTTGCTTTAGATTTTACTCTTTAATATGTTCAAACCTGTTTAAATTACAATTGTAACTTTTTCTAATTTTTTGAAACTTTTTAAGTTCAAAACTTTAATTACAATTGCAACTTTTTTTCAATTTTTAAATTACAATTACAACTTTTTTTTTCAATTTTTTGAAACTTTTTAAGTTCAAAACTTTAATTGTAATAAAAATGAAATCATTATAAAAGCTTAAAAAAACTTTTTTTTAAAACATTTAATCTAATATTAAGTACTTATTGTATTAAAAAGTATTTTTATTTCGCGTGATAAAACATTAAAAAATGTTTAAAAAATTTTCTAAATTTTGTCAAGACACAGTTTAAATAATTTTATCTTTTTTTTTTTTTTGCAATAAACTTTAATTTACATATTAACTTAAATATTTATAATAATTTATTTAAAACAAAAAAGGAAAGAAAAAAAAGAATTGCGTTCATCTGTTCCTTTTCAAAGAATTTTCTTTTAAAATTAAAATACAAAATTTAATATAAAAAGGAATATAAAAACTAACAAAGAAACACTATTCTAATTATTTAAAGCTTTTTTTATTAATTTATTAAAATATATTTTAAATAAAAAAATTAGTTAATTAAAAAAAATTAATTAATTAAAAAAAATTATTAAAAAAAAGTATGACTACTCAACAACAACAAACTGTTAGTTTAAATAGTCTTTTTTAGTTAAAATAAACTTTGTTTAAATTAAAGTTGTTTGATATTTATGGCGAACAAGGCTTACCTATTGAATTGGTAACAGTTAATGTTTTGAGAACATTTATGTCTACAATTGGAATTTTATTTAATGTTTCTTTAGTTTATGTTACTGCAAAGAGCAAGTTGGTTGTTTTTATATTTAATTAATTTTTTGGGAAAGTTTTTAGCTTATACTTCAAGGGTTAAAATTAATATATATTAAGCAGCATTTGAAAAAAAAAATAAATTAAATATTTTATTAGTTTGATAATAAAATTAAAAAATACGCCTTTTAAGAATATTTTTATTATTATCTTAATTTAATTAGTTATATTTGAGGATTGTAAAATCCCACTCCAAAAATACATAAAATAGCTCTGCGAACAACAACTAAATAAAATAAATATTCATTTATTTAAAATAAAAATATATTTAATTAATATATATTAAGTAAAAAACTTTTATTTTTTAATTAAAGGACATTAAATTCCCCTTGTCATTTATTAATTGCTTTTGATTGTTTTGTTTCTGCTTTTTATCAATTGGGAAGTTGGGTTTCAATTACAGTTTTATTTGGTCCAGGAAATCAATTTATACCAATACGTCCTTGTTGTCTACAAATACTTCCCCCATTTCAAGTTGGATTTACTTCCTCTTTTACTGCTATTTATTTAATTTCCCTTGATAGATTAATTAGTGTTATATTCCCTTTTTGGTTTGTTTTTTAATTTTTTAAATTCCTTTTAATTAATTTAAAGGTATAACCAAAAAATAATTTCCAAAATAAATGCAAAAAAGTGTTATTTTCTGTCAATGCTTCTTCCCCTAATTATATCCCCTGCAGTCATTATTTATGCTGATTATCAAGTTGTTTATACAGTACCTGAAACTAAGTAATTAAAATTATTAATTAAAACTTTAAAAAATTATTTAATTTAAGTAAAGTAGTCTGTGTGCCTCATGAATGTTCTTGGGGATGGGCTAGTGATCTAACTTATTATATTTTTATTTTATTTTATGGTCTTACATTAATTAATTATATTATTGTTTGGATTGTAATGAAGCTACATGACTGGAAAAATACAAATAAAAATATAGGTAAATTAATTAAATTAAATAAAAAATTAAATTAAATTAAAATTTAAAAAATTAAAAATTAAATTAATTAAAAATTAAAAAATTAAATTAAATTAAAATTAAAATTTAAAAAATTAAAAAATTAAATTAAATTAAATTAAAATTTAAAAAATTAAAAATTAAATTAATTAAAAATTAAAAAATTAAATTAAATTAAAATTAAAAAAATTAAAAATTAAATTAATTAAAAATTTTAAAAATTAAATTAATTAAAAAAATTAAATTAATTAAAAATTAAAATTAACGAGAAAAAAGAAAGGTGAAAATTAAAAAAATATTTTAATAAACCTATTTTTAATGCCGCCAATTTTTTTTCAATACATCTGTCATTTTGGCACATTTTTTTCTCCCAATTTTTAATTAAATAAAGCAGATTTATTTTAATTTTTTAAAGCAGTAAAAGTACTGTAAATTTAATTAAAATATTTCCTCTAAAATAAACTGTCCAGATGAAAATTAAAAAAGTTCATTAATATTTAAGCCTCTTCTCTTACTTGGACTCGCCGAATATTAAAAACTTTAACAATAATAATGATTTTAAATATAATTGGCTTCTCAATGAACACTATTTTACGTCTAACAGTTCCTCGTTTAAATTTAAATGTAACACAAAAAGCAATGGCTATACATTCATTAACATGTTTAACCTGTTTTGTAATGTCTTCTAATGCTCCTATATTTTTTACTTTTAGGTAAAAATTTAATCAATTTTTAAAATTAATTTATTTATTTAGTCAAGAATATAAAAATTCTTTTTTAACTGTTTTCAACCTTAAAAAAGTGACAACAAAAGTAACAACTGTTAACAGCGCAAACAATCCAAAACTAATGCAAAATAATTATGTTAATAATGGATTACCTCAAATAAAATAAAAATTAATTTTTTTAATTATTTAAAGTTTATTTAAAAAAAATAAACTTTGTTTTACAACATTTTTTCTCTTACATAAACATATATGTAATAATATATATTATGTAAATATTTATTAGAGTTAGGTTTATTTAAGTTTATTTTAATTGAACAATTGAGGAATGCTTTGTTGCTTATTAAATTATTTAATAATTTAATAAAAACATTTGTAAAGCCCCAAATAATATATTCATAGGACCAGACTCTAATAACCACATTTTATATTTTTTAAAATTATAATTGTATTATTTAATTTTTTAATAAAAATAATATTAATTTTTTTAACTTTATTTTTAAAATAAAAATTAAAATAAAATTAAATACAAAACCAAAATGTTAAAAAATTATATTTTTAATTAGAGGGGATCTATATGCATAGTATTTATAAAATTAATTTTAAAACTTACTTAAAATAGATTGAATTAATTAATTAATATGTATGTAAATATATAAATAATTTAAATTACATAATATATAATAATAATAATAATAATTTTTAATTAATTAAAAATTACCAAATTTATAAGTAAAAAATGAGAGAACTAATTTTTTGAAAGGTATAATTTTGACTAACAATAAATTAAATTTAAGAAATAAAAACATATCAAATTAAATAAATATGTATGTCAACTATTTATTTTTTAGTTTTTATTAAAAACATTTTTTAATTATTTATTCAGCTTTTAGTGGCTAATTTATTGTCTAAATACTTATATAAAATACACAAAATACGTCCCACACATAATTTTAAAATATTTTATTTATTTAAATTATTATTTAAATATTTGAATCAATGATAGAGTCATGAAATAGGAACAATTTGATTTAAGGGTATTAAAGGATTTTGTTCTTTTTTACATCGAAAAATTATTTTTCTGTAATTTCTGACACTCAACATTGTTACCTTAAAAATTAAAAAAATTTTTAATTAAAACAAATTTACTTACGATTGGATTTAATATACCAACCAAAATGGCAAAAAAACTACTACCTACAAGCAAAGGAGATAATCCAAATGACAAACCAAAATTAGTTAATAAATAGGAAGCACTGGTTAATAAAGGTAAAAGAGCCTTTAAAAATTATAAATAAATAAACATTAAATAAATAAACTTTAATTAAATAAACTTTAAATAAATAAACATTAAATAAATAAACATTAAATAAATTAATTAAATAAACTTTAATTAAATAAACTTTAAATAAATAAACATTAAATAAATAAACATTAAATAAATTAATTAAATAAACTTTAATTAAATAAACTTTAAATAAATAAACATTAAATAAATAAACATTAAATAAATTAATTAAATAAACTTTAATTAAATAAACTTTAAATAAATAAACATTAAATAAATAAACATTAAATAAATTAATTAAATAAACTTTAATTAAATAAACTTTAAATAAATAAACATTAAATAAATAAACATTAAATAAATTAATTAAATAAACTTTAATTAAATAAACTTTAAATAAATAAACATTAAATAAATAAACATTAAATAAATTAATTAAATAAACTTTAATTAAATAAACTTTAAATAAATAAACATTAAATAAATAAACATTAAATAAATTAATTAAATAAACTTTAATTAAATAAACTTTAAATAAATAAACATTAAATAAATAAACATTAAATAAATTAATTAAATAAACTTTAATTAAATAAACTTTAAATAAATAAACATTAAATAAATAAACATTAAATAAATTAATTAAATAAACTTTAATTAAATAAACTTTAAATAAATAAACATTAAATAAATAAACATTAAATAAATTAATTAAATAAACTTTAATTAAATAAACTTTAAATAAATAAACATTAAATAAATAAACATTAAATAAATTAATTAAATAAACTTTAATTAAATAAACTTTAAATAAATAAACATTAAATAAATAAACATTAAATAAATTAATTAAATAAACTTTAATTAAATAAACTTTAAATAAATAAACATTAAATAAATAAACATTAAATAAATTAATTAAATAAACTTTAATTAAATAAACTTTAAATAAATAAACATTAAATAAATAAACATTAAATAAATTAATTAAATAAACTTTAATTAAATAAACTTTAAATAAATAAACATTAAATAAATAAACATTAAATAAATAAATTTTAATTAAATAAACCTGTGAAATTAAAACAATGCTTATTTGTTTATTCATATGACGTATATTACTCATTTCTGCACCTTTACAATGACTATAAACATGAAATTGAATTCTTATTCCACAAAAAATAATTATTAAATAATTAATTATTGTTAATAAAGAAGCAAATTTTGAAATAAATGTTGAAAAATTATTTTGCTAAAAATTAATTAAATTAAAATTAATAAAATATTTATTTTTATTTAATTATTAAAAATAGATTTATTTAATAAAATCAGAGTCAGAATATTTATTAAAAATGAATAAATTAAAAGGATATTTAAATTATAAACTTAACAGTAGATCTCATACCAACAACATATTTAATTATTGTTTCATTGTCTAAATCAAGTATTTTTGCCAATTCATAATTAATTAAATATTCATTTTCTTTTGTTGGTTTATTTGATATAAATGAACAAATATATAAAATAATTATTGGAATAATTACAATAATAAATAATATTAATTGTTGTTTATATTTAATATTAATATTTCTTAATTAATTAAAAATTAATTTTTAAATTAAATTTGGATATATTTTAAAACATTTTTATATTTTTTGAAAGAAGGATAAATAGGGAATATGCATTTAATTAAAAAAGAGTTGTTTTAATAGAAGACACTATATAAAAGGAAAGTCATAAATACATATGTCTTTTATAAAAAATAATTAAACTTGACTATTTGTTGTGGTGGAGTGAATACTATATAAACCTTAAGTTTATTTAGTATAAAAGCCAGAATAATTGTCAGTATTGGGGAAGGCTTGGATTAGTGTCTCTGTCTCCTATCAACTAAACTAGTGTTATTGTCTATTACCATTGTTATATCTATTTAATTACAAACAAATAAAATAATTATCATTAAACATAAATTAGTTTTTTGACACACTTTGATTGTAAAAATGTTTTAGAATATATCCTCAAAATTAATTTTTACCTAACAACAGCCAAATAACGATAAATAAATAAAGTACAGACATTTGACGTTGTAACCCTTCCCATAAACCCTGCTAGCATAAATAAAATACATTGCCATGGATTTGGTAAATAATGGGAAGGTCCATATTCCCATACTGTTCCTACACCATTATCTGACACAAAAACCTAAAAATTAAATTTAAATTAATTTAGGGACATTTATTTATTTATTTAAAAGAAAAGGGGATCCCTATACAATTAATTAAAATTAATAAAATTATTTAAACCCTTTAATCTTCAATAAACTTAAATTTAAAAAAATAAAAAAAGGGAGTAAATAACCCCAATTATTTAAAGAATAAATTAAAAGAGGATAATATATCCTTTTAAAAAAAAATTAATTTTTAAACCGGTTGAACAATCATAAAAAAACAAATTCCAATAATATCAACTAAACAAGTTTGTAATAATATTCTACTATAAATTTTCATTTCTTTCATTGTATAACGAATAATTAAATAAATTAAAATTAAATTAGAAAATATTCCAAATGTTGAAAAAGAAAGAAAAATAATAGAATATATTAATGTTATTCCCATTATTTTAAAAATATTCTTTGTTTATAATTTAATATATTTTAAACATTTAAATAAAAATAAAAAATTAAATTAAATTTTATATTTATTTTATTTATTTTAAATAACAGTGAAAATGATGCGGGACACATAAATTAAAAAATAAATAAAATAATGGTGTTAATAAAATTATTTTTATGGAGCGATAGACAGAGAGATGTTCAAGCTACATTGGGTTAAATTAAATTCTACCAATCTCTACATTTTTTAATTAATTTAAAGGAATTAGAAGGCTTAAAAGAATAAAGGATATATTAGGAGAATAATTAAAATAACAATAAATACACCAAAATCAGTAGTAATTAACTAAATTAAAATATTTATCTTATAAAAGGGTAATAATACAACTAAATAAAGGACAGAAGTAATATTAAAACTTGGAGGAAAAAAGTTGGAAAATATTTAAATATTTATGTACATTAAATGTTTACTCTCAGTCTTTTTTCTTTTTAATTAAAAATCTGTAAAATATTAAAAATCTCAAATATTTTAATTAAAATATTTAAAATTAATAATTTATTAATTATTCTATGTAGAAATATTTATTGTTTACGATTTAAATTTTTAAAAAGATTTTTCTTAATAAATTAGCAGGTGTAATAAATGAAACTTTTAAGAAAAAAAAGTAAAATAATTATCACCTTTTATATTTAACAAATATTGTACTTTTTAAATAAATTAAATAATTTAATAAAATAAATACATAATATATTTTATATTAATTTTATTAAATTAAAAAATAAACTTTACCAAAACTTTTTAAGTTTTAAATAAAATGAAGTTTAACGTTTTAAAGGAAAAAAGTTTATTTTCAAGTTGCAATTTTTAATAAAAAAAAGTTTATTTTTTTCTTTGTCTCAAACTAATTTACTATAAAAGAAGAAAAGATATACAGACATATTTACACTCTTATCTATAATATTAAGTTATTAAAAAGTTCTATTTTTAATATACAACATATTTAATGGATTCTTCGACTGATACTCCTTTAAATCCTGTAATTAATTAATTTTTTTTTAATTATTTCTATTTAGCTTTATGTGGAATATATCAACAATAATTATTATTTTCGTTCATGTTTATTTATTTTTGCATTTATATTTGGAACAATAGGATTTATTGGTATTATTCTAAATTTGAGTGTATGTATTATTACAACAAAATATAAGTAATTATTTAATATTAAATTAATTATTTATTTTAAGAAAATATTATTCAACATTAAAAAGTAATACTAGTATTCTTCTCTCAATAGCTTCTTTTTTAGAAATTCTTCATCAATCTAGTCATATAATATTTTTAATTAAAATTATATTTTTTGGAATGGATTTTATTCCCTATAAACAAGCACTTTTAATTCAAACTCCTTAATTAATTGGATTAAGAAGTTCTATGTTTATGTTAGTTACACTCAGTATAGACAGACTATTGGCTGTATTAATACCTATAAAGTTTGCTAATTTTATTTAAATTTTATAAATTAATTTCTAAGATATCGAACATTCAAACAGCTTTATTATATAAATATACATCTATTTTTTATTTTATTTTACATAATTTATGGATTGACAATGTTATATATAATGAATTCATTAACACCAAATTGGATGGTATCTGGAGGTTTAGGCGATTTTTTTATAGCACCAACATCTATTATGTTAATATTATTTTGCACTAATGTTTGTATAATGACAGTTGCCATTTTTATTTATTTAATTATTGGAATTTTAATTAAATTTAAAACAGGTATTTGCTTAATATTTAATTATTTATTTAAATTTAAATATTTAGATACAAATGATGAGAAAATTAAAAAAGTTTATCGTTCAATGTCTTTAATTGTTTTAATAAATATTGGAGGATATTTTATTAATACCCTTTTTAATGCTTTACTGTTTCTTTCTGTTATAAAATTAACAACAGTAAATATTTGGTTCTGGAATAATATTTTAGCTATTTTTCTTAATATAGGTGCTGCATCTATTGGACCTATTCTTTATATTAATAGGTTTTTATTTTTAAATTAATTAAAGTTATTTTTAATTTATTTAGTGACGATTATAAATTAGCCTATAAAAGAGCATTTAATGATATTAAAAAAATATTAAAATTAAATAAATCTTCTACAATAAATGTAATAACTGTGAATAATAATAATAGATTACAAAATCAACAAGCTATTAAAAATAATAATTTAAATAATATTACGCCAGTTAGTGGATAAAAAATATTTAAAACACTGAAGAATGGAAAGAAAATTAAAAAAAACATTTTTTGTAAATTATCATTTTAAATAAATAAATATATTCTTAATTTTCATTATATTCTTCTAATTCTTTACGGAATATTAATTTTATTCCACCATCAATAAATTCTTTATTTGAATGGAATATAAAATTCTTAAGAAAATAAGAAATGATAACTGAAACTTTAAATGTTTCATCTTTAGCTTTTTCTTCTGATCTAAATATTTACTTAATATATATTATTTAAATTAAACTTTGTATATAATTAAAATTAAAAATTATTTATTTATTTACTTTTCAATAATTCCTTGTAAAATAGTTGTTGGTTCAATAATTTCAATTTCAAATAATTTAGTTAATTCATTTCTTTTCTCTAATTGTAAGGAAAGTAAAGAATTAATTACAAATGTTGTTAATGCCCAATATGAAATTCTAGAAATAATTAATGAAGAATTGTCTAAATTTTTAATATCAGAAAATTCTATTAAATTAAACAATTCTTTTAAATCATAAACTATTAAATTGTCTTCATTTGAAAGTAAAGAATAAAATAATGAAATAAATTCAGCCTTGTTTCTTTCTTTCATTGCTTTATTAATTATATAAATTAAAGGTTCTTCTTTAATATTAACCAATTGTCCATGCACAAAACAAACAAATAAAGTAATTAATATTTTTATTTGTTTAAAAGAGTATTCTTTAAATAAAATAAAAAATATTTATTTTTTAACCCTTTTTTAATGTTTTATTTAAAAAATGTTTTAAAATAAATAGAGTGACTAAGTTTATTTTTAAAATGTTCAACTAATGAATAAATTAATAAAATAAAATAAAACCTTACTTTTACGTTCTGGGGGTATAATTTGAATATTATTAAATTTTGATGCAGACGTTACTAAATTATTTTATTATATTTTTTTTAATTTAATTTAATTAAAATTATATTTAATTAATTAAAATAATCAGACAAATTAAAACAAACTTTGCAGGTTTTTGTTTCCTTTTATGCTTCTTTCTATTAAACTTTTTTTATCAAAAATGGCTTTATTATTTAAATTCATAATACCACTAAAATTATTACATTGTTTTAATTTTGTTTGAAAAATATTTTCTTTTTTATTTGTAAATAAATATTGGACATTCTTTGTTAATGTTAATGTTGCTAGAGGTTAATTAATTAATTTATTTAAATTTAATTAAATTAATTAATTTTTATTTAAATTAATTTATTTATTTAAATTAATTTAATTAATTTATTTAATTAATTTAAATTTACCTAAAACTTGATTATTAAATAACTTCAAACCAACTATTTTTAATAAAATAATTATTATAATTAATTTCATTTATTAAATTTTAAAATATTTTAATTTAATAAAAAGAATAATTATATATTGTCTACTATTTTATAAAATTAAAGTGTAAAAGTACTTTATATAAATTGATTAAAATAAAAGGAAATACATACATATTTCTTCATTATGATTTTTACATGATGTAAAATAAAATATTTAATATTAAGAAATTTTGTTTTATTTTTTTCTAAATTTTTAAGTATTTAGAATGTTCTTTAATAGAAAAAATAATTTAAAAAATATTTTTATTTTATTGTGCAAATAAAAATTATTTAAATAAGAAGGTTTAATAGACACAAAAAAATAAAAATATATTTATATTTTTTAATTAAATTTTTATAAAATATTTAATAAATTAATTAATTGTTTTAAAGCTTTAAACAAAGTTTGTAAAATATTCAATTGAAAACAGTGTCACTCAGTGTTGATCAAGTTTATTTAATTTACCCTTTATAAATTAAATAGAAACTTTTATATAAAATCCAACTTTTTAATTTCAAAGAAAAAGGTTTTTTTTTAATTTAAAAAATTTCTTTAAAATTAATTTTATTAATTCTTATTATTTTTTAAAAGAGAAAATTAAAAGTTTTAAAGTTTGTAAGAGTAAAGTATTTTCACAGGAAGTACAATTAAACTAAAAATTGAAATTTAATATTCTTAAATAAATAAATACACCTTTTTACTAATTATTATGGACGATTTTCTTAAGGAAAAAAAATTTATTTTATTTTTAATAAATTAATATATTATTTAAAAATTTAAAATATTCCCATAAAATAAATGTCAACAATATTTAATTAAATAAATTTATTTTCCCATAAAATTAATTAAACTTTTTTATTAACGTTAAATTAAAATAAATATTTAAAAGGTTTATTACACTTTTAAATTAATTTATTAAAGTATTTATTTTATAATTTAAATAAATTAATTATAAAAATATTAAAAAGAATAATTAATAGAATTATTAAATAATTTAAAATTAATATATCTTCAGAAAAAGTAAATTATTAAATATTAAATAAATAATATTTAATTTATTTAGTCTAATAATTTAACAAACAATTATCAAGGAATAATATTTGAATTAATATTTCCTCCTATTGTATATTCAATTGTTTCAATTATTGGAATATTATTTAATTTTAGTATTTGTTATATAACAATTAAATATAGGTAATTTTTAAAATTAAATTAAATTAAATTAAATTAAATTAAATTAAATTAAATTAAATTAAATTAAATTAAATTAAATTAAATTAAATTAAATTAAATTAAATTAAATTAAATTAAATTAAATTAAATTAAATTAAATTAAATTAAATTAAATTAAATTAAATTAAATTAAATTAAATTAAATTAAATTAAATTAAATTAAATTAAATTAAATTAAATTAAATTAAATTAAATTAAATTAAATTAAATTAAATTAAATTAAATTAAATTAAATTAAATTAAATTAAATTAAATTAAATTAAATTAAATTAAATTAAATTAAATTAAATTAAATTAAATTAAATTAAATTAAATTAAATTAAATTAAATTAAATTAAATTAAATTAAATTAAATTAAATTAAATTAAATTAAATTAAATTAAATTAAATTAAATTAAATTAAATTAAATTAAATTAAATTAAATTAAATTAAATTAAATTAAATTAAATTAAATTAAATTAAATTAAATTAAATTAAATTAAATTAAATTAAATTAAATTAAATTAAATTAAATTAAATTAAATTAAATTAAATTAAATTAAATTAAATTAAATTAAATTAAATTAAATTAAATTAAATTAAATTAAATTAAATTAAATTAAATTAAATTAAATTAAATTAAATTAAATTAAATTAAATTAAATTAAATTAAATTAAATTAAATTAAATTAAATTAAATTAAATTAAATTAAATTAAATTAAATTAAATTAAATTAAATTAAATTAAATTAAATTAAATTAAATTAAATTAAATTAAATTAAATTAAATTAAATTAAATTAAATTAAATTAAATTAAATTAAATTAAATTAAATTAAATTAAATTTAGAAAATATTATGATACACTTAAAAGTAACACAGCTATTCTCCTATCAATTAATTTATTTTTTGAAATTTTACATCAAACTGGAAATTTTCTATAATTAATTATTTCTGCTAGTGGAATTAATTATATTCAATTTGAAACTGCTATTTTATTTCAAGGACATTCAATAATTGGATATTATTCTGGACTTTTTACATTTAATTCTTTAAGCATTGACAGACTTTTTGCTGCAGCATTTCCTTTTTAGTTAATAATAATAATATATTTAATTCAATTTTATAATCTCTTTCCTCAATCAATATTGTTAAGTATAATTAGGTTCATTAATTTAGAATTGTTTTGTCTTTCCCAATTCCTGCGAAGGCCGCGTTCAACTAAACTGTTTTTAGAAACTTGTCCTATTAGGCGACAAAACAGCTCCCCCTGTTTTAGAGTTTTTGTTGTTTTCGCTTACTAATTATAGGCCATTATTTTTAAAAACAAGAATTAAGGTTTCTAACACCAACACATAATGTAATTTAATAATAAATATATTATATGTAATGCTTTATGTGTACCCAACATTTGTGGACCTTTTACTATTAAAATATCAGAATTCTATTAATTAAAAAAAATTAAAATAATTTTCTAGTTATAAAACTATAAATAAAAGAAAATATATTTGTGGACATTTAATTTCAATATTTTTATTTATTTTCCTGTTAATTTATTTAATTGTAAGAATATCAATTGATTATCCTTCTTCAACAGTAGATGGAAGTATTGCACTTACAATTGTTGTAATAAACAGTGAGGGTTATATTCTGCAAGGTTTTCAATTTGCGCCTCTGATTGGAATAATTTGCTATATTTTTGTTGGATTAATTATAATATTTAGGAAAGGTAATTTAAATAGTTATAAAGCTTTAATAAAGCTTAAACAATTTAAAATAAGATATATAAGATTTAATTATTTAATATTCTTGTTACACTCTTTAAAAGGCAACGAAAGGTTGGGGTTCTAATGAGTTAAAAATAAACAAATTTAATTTAAATAAACTAAAAATTTCTTTTAATTTAAAAGCTTAAATAATTTTTTAGTTAATTCTTCAATAAATGACATGAGCAAGAAAATATATAGATCATTATTTTTAATTCTTCTTACTAATATATCTTCCTATATTTTAAGTATAGTACTAATAAAAATAATATATACTCTCAATATATCAAATTTCTATTTAATTATTCCAGTATTTATTATTAATATTGCTATTGTTTGTAATGCTCCAATTCTTTATATAAATAGGTTGTTAATTTTAATTTAATTAATTTTTTTTAATAATTAAATTAATTTAAGTATTGACTACAATAAAGCTTACAAAAAAGAATTTAAAATTATTAAACAATTTTTAATTAAATTATTTAATATTAATCAAATAACAACTGTTGTAGAAGTAATACCAAAAAATCAAATAAATACAACAATACATTATAAATAAATAAAAAATATTCTTTTGTTTAAAATTAATTTGTATAATATAAAATAAATTAAATATTTTTAAATTAATCTGTTTTAATTATTTAAAGTTTATTTAAGCAAAAAAAGATCATTTTTAATTAAATAAGCGTTAGGCTTTAAAAAAGTTTTTTTTTATTAATACAACTGTGATGTCAGAAAGAATTTAAATAAACAAAATAATTTAATTTATTTTTAAAAATTAAAAAATTAATAATAAAAAATAAAAACTAGTAAAATTAATTTATTCTTAAATTAATTAATTTTTTTATATTTAAATTAATTAATTAATTTATTTATTTATTTAAACTAATTAATTTATTAATTTATTTATTTTTAAATAAATAAATAAATTTATTTAGTCATATTTAAATTTATTTTTAAATTAATTAATTAATTGATGATTTAATTTATTTATTTAATTAAATTATTTGCATAAGTCCAACGAATTGAAGAAAGCCGATAATTACAAGAAATAGGATCCTTAAAATTTAATTTTAATTAAAAAAATAAAAAACCATTTTATCAATTGTTATTATTGGAATTAACCCTAAATCATCTCCAATTTTAGGCAACGGTTTTTTTTCCTTATTTTTCTTTGGACGACCTGAACATCGAAGAAAATATTTTTTCCAAAGTTTTTCTAAATCTTCACATGTTTTTACATGTGTTTTTAAATGTTTTTTTAAATTTCCTTTCAAACGACAGGTTTTGCTGCACAGAGGACAGACAAAATAATTATTTTTATTTTTTGAGTTATTATGCAGAGATTTGTGCTCATATAAATTGAATTGAAAACGAGAGGATTTTGGGCATTTATCACATTTATAAAGCTTTGGATCCTTTGAAGCAATATTTAATAGTTTGGGTATTGAAGGAGAAGAAAAATTATTTAAATTGTCTGAAATTAATTTTAATTAAAAATAAATTAAATTTAAAAAGGGAAGGGACTTCTACAACCTTTAATTGCCTTTTCTTTTTTTTCTTCTTTTTTTCCTTTTTTTTATGATTTATTTAATGGGTCAGAAATCCTTCGTAAAAAGACGCCTATTTTAAGGGTGTTTTTTTAAAGTTTATTTAATTTTAAAAAAATAAAACTTTTTCTTTGTCTTAAAAAAGGCTTTTTAATTAAAACATTTTAGGTGGTAAAATAAAATAAATTTTATAATAAATTTAATTTGCTTTAATTTTCTAAAATTCTGTTGGGTAATATTTAAGCTAAGAAATAACCTTTTTTTTAATTTTAATTTTTTTATTTTTGTCCTTTTATTTTTTATTTTATTTATTTAATTAATACATTAAGACTAAAGACGGGGAAAATAAAAAATAAAAATGAGTGGCTTAAAGTTCAATATTTCTTAATTATTTTACACTATTTAATTTTAATTAAATTGAATTTAATAGGGGTAAAATAGCTAAGAAATAATAAAAAGAAATTTAAAAGTAAAAAAAAAAAAAGAAAATTAAATTTCCCTAGCCTTAATTTAAATTTTATTAAATATATTAAATTTAGAGATTTGTGTCCCTTTAATAGTTTAACTATTTACTTTAAAGAGATAGGTTAAAATTATTTTATTTTAGTTTAAGGAAGGACCTTTTATTTAATAGACAGAAATTTATTTATTTTAATTTATTTAATTTATTTTAATTTATTTTTTAATTTTATTTATTTATTAATTTATTGTCTAATATTTAAATGTTTTTTTTATTTATTTTAAAAATAAAAATAAATTAATTTAAAATATTTACCTTTAATTATTCCTTCATTTTTATTTGTTTCCTTAATTTCAACTGTTAAAACTTGGCCATTATATTTAGCTTGATTTGTTTCAATTAAATTAATTTCTCTATATTTTGTAATTAATTCTATAAATAATTCTAAATTTATTAAA
The DNA here is from genome assembly GCA_018905775.1 of Meloidogyne exigua. Taxonomy (NCBI): domain Eukaryota; kingdom Metazoa; phylum Nematoda; class Chromadorea; order Rhabditida; family Meloidogynidae; genus Meloidogyne; species Meloidogyne exigua. The sequence goes on from JAGUQR010000018.1 coordinate 355,645, forward strand.
TTAAATAAATAAATTATTTTAATTAATTCTTACCTCTACTTTTATTTAATTCTCTTTTCTTTAATTGAAAAATTAATTCTTTTTCTTTTTCCTCCTCTTCATTAAAATTAATATTATTTGTAGTTGAAAGCATTAATTTTATTTTCTTTTAAATTTTTTATTATTTTTTAAATTTATTTAATTTATTTTTATTTGAACAGAAAAATAGTAAAATAAATAAAAAATAAATAAATTATAATTAAATTAAATTTATTAAATATTAAGGATTAAATTAATTAATTAAATTAATTTTTAATTAATTAATTAATAATAAATTTAATTATTTATTTAATTAATTATTTAAATAAATATATTAATTAATAATTAATTAAATTATTTATTTAATTAATTAATTAATTAAAAATTAATTTAATTAATTAATTAAAAATTTATTTATTTAATTAAATAAATAAATAATTTAATTAATTAAATAATCTATTGAAGCATTAATTTAAATAATTTAATATTCATTTAATTAAATAAATTAATTTAATTTTAATAATTAAATATTAATTTCATAATTCAATTTATTCACAAGGTCTACATATTAAATGCTTTTTCGTCTCCCTTAAAATTTTAAATTTAAGGAAAGATAAAATAAATTGAATAAAAATCCATTTAAAAGGTAAAAAAAAATAAAGTGTACTAAAGTACAAAAGGATCAATTTTAATTAAACTAATGTATGAAAAAAATATTAAATTAATTTAATTAATTAAATTATTTAATTAATTAATAGAATTAATATAGTGATTAACTTTAATGCTAAATAGTATATTTGAAGAGTTTTATTTAATTTAACAATTTTAATAAAGGTACCCTGTACCTAACTGTGGGTAAAACAACAAAGTCAAACCCTTAGACCAAAAGTTCAAATTATGGAATTTAATGGATAATGAACTAAACAATTTGTTTTCTGTTGCCTTTATTGGGTTTATTAGACTCTTTTTAATATTACTGGTAAAAAAATTTGTAAAAATTGGACTTTAAAAATTGCAAAAATAAAGATCAAATTAATTAAATAAATAAATTAATTGAATTAATTTTTTTATAAATTAAATTTTTAATTTATTTAAATAAAATATTATATAAAAATTTTGATTTTTTGTTTAATAAAAATTAAAAATTTTTTTAATAGAAATCTTCCCTAATCCCAAGAGAACTGAGTAGACAGAAAATAAATCAATATTAATGAGCTATTTATCTCTCATTTATTTATTTTTTCTCTTTTAATAAAGACTAAGCTTTTTAAATATTTTTTTAATTCAAATCTTTTATTTAATAAATTATTTATTTATTTAAAATCTAAATTAATTAAATAAATTATTTTTTAATTTAAATAATATTTAAAACAAAGGAAAGGATTTTTAAATTATTTGCTTAAATACTCTTATTTATAAAATACAATATAAACTTAAATAATTACAAAAGTTTTTTCAACTTAAGTTCTAAAAAAAATAAGCTTGAAAAATGTTTTGCAACTTTTTTGTTGTGCGTCTGTAAGTTATCTTTATATTCCCTTGTGTTTTTAAACCTTCTCTTTTCTTTTTTATTAAAACTTGTTTTTTCCAAACACTTTTATATAACTCTAATTTAAACAAATTTGGTTTTAATTATTTAAAGCATTTCCAAACGCATTACTTTTGTATTTTAAGATTTCTAAATAATTTAGCAAATTCTAAAAATAAATCTTTTATAGTTTTAGTCAAGTAAAATTGAAGTAAACTTAACAAAAAGAAAACTTAAAAAATTATATATTTTGTAATCAGCTTTTCTTTATTTTTGTACAAACAAATATTAGGTTGTAGAAATACAGTCCTTTAAATAAAAATACAAAAGCAAAGAGAAGAAAAGAAATTAAGTAGTAGTTTAACTGTTTATTACAATACCACTTAAAACTTGAAATAAAAATACCATTTATTTAAGTCAAGTTTTAATTTAAGCATTTTTCCTCTTTTTTAAACAAACGGTAAAATGTTTTATATTTTTATTTTCAAGTTTATTTTTATATTCGCAAACTATTTACTATATAAGACATTTTTATTGTTATTTCATTTTTATATTTATTCATTCCTTTTCAGTTAATTTTTTTTTATTTTTTTTTTATTTTTTTATTTGTTTTGGTTCAAATTTCTTTTAAAAAAAATTTATTTTTTATTTATTTGGTTAGCTTTTTACCTTCCTTAAATTAATATTTTTTTCCTAAATAAATATGTAAAAAAATGATTAATCGATTTGGTTCTATTTTTGATCAATATTAAATAAAAATAAAATTATATTTTTAATTAATTTATTTCTTTGTTTTTTACCCTTTTTCCTATTAAAATAATTAGAAAAATTATCTTTTTCTTCTTGTTTAATTTAATTGATTTTTAATTAATTTATTTTTTATTTTTATTTAATTTAGATTAAATTACTAACCTTTTTCTTAAATTAAAAATATGTCAGATTGTCATTGTAATATTAAAAGTAAACAACAGAAATGTTTTCAAGGAGCAGTACCTTCCGCTCCTTCATTAGAAATTAATATTAATCAGGTTTATAGAAAAACAATTAAAATTAAATTTTAATAAAATTAATTGAAGCCTTAGATTGTAGTAAATAATATTTTTTTAATTTCCACATTTAGTGAAAATATTAAAATTAATTAATAAATAATTTTAATTTAATTTAATTTAATTAATTCAATTAAAAAATTAATTAATTAATTAATTAAATAAATTAAAATTAATTAAATAATTAAATTAATTAAATAAATAAATTTAATTAATTAATTAATTATTAAATTAATTAATTAATTAAATAAATTTAATTAAATAAATTAATAAAATTATTTAAAATTAATTTTAAATTAAAGAATAACCCTCCCAATCAATCAGCTTGTAATGGTTATACGTCTTCACCTATTAATTCTTCAAAATTTAAATCAATTCGTAGACCACCAACAAACCCCCCACCACCACCACCACCACAAAACCCAACAGCTCCTTTATTGGAAAATGAATATTCAAACCCTGAATATTTTCATCTTCATAATAAAGAGTATTTAATTAATTAATTTAAAATTTTTAATTTTTTTAATTATTTTAAAAGAAATTCTCGCAAAGAAAGTTGGCGACACCAACTAGGCAGAAACACGTCTATTAGAGCAGTCAGAGCTGGTCAAGTTTTAAGAAAAAGGTTTAATAATTATAATGGCTGCTTCTTCAAGTTAACTGTCTTTGAATTGTTATTTTCAGGTTTTAATTTAAATTAAAAATTAATTAAAAAATAAAATGAATTTTTTAATTAAATTAATTAATTTAATTTATTAATCTTTAATTTATACAAAAATTATTGAAAGTTTTAATTATTTTAAATTGATGGATTTTTTAACCATTTTACCCAGAGGTTCTAAATAATTAAATATTCACAAGTTCCATTATTTTAAAATATTTTTAAATTTTTTAATTAAATTGGTCCTTTCTATTAGAACATTTTTGACAATTTTTAATTAATCCTTAAGCCTTTAATTTGCCTGAAAAATAAACAGGCTTACAAAAATAAAATGAAGCGTACTCGACAACAAAGATAATTTTAAAGTTTTTCTTAAAATTTTTAATGTATTTTTAATTAATTAATTAATACGGTGTAGTGTATGAATTCTACTATTTTCTTTAAATATTATTTTTATCATTTGTGTTATTCTAAAGGTTCAGGATTTTTTCCAAAAATATTTTTAATTAAATTAAATTATAAGGCTTATTAAATTTAATTTAATTTTTAAATAATTTTAATTATTTAAATATTTATTTATTTGTTTAATTAAATACAATATTTAATTTAATTTAATTTAAACTTTTCAGTAATACTTCTTTCCCTTGGCATTCTCTGTGCCTGTAAAACTCGTGAATTTTGCCCTTATTATTCAGCTATTTGGACATCAACAATATTTATTATAAATTCAATTATTGGTTTAATTGCCTCAAAAACTAATAAAATTGACAATTATGTTACTCATTTAATTCTTTCATTAATTTCCCTTGTTTTATGCGTTTTTGGTATAATAATTGCCGCAATGTAAAAATTTTAAAAATTCTTTTAAAATCTTTGAAATTTTATTTTGTAGAAATTGGCAATTAATTGGTAATTACAGACCAAATATAAACAGAGGAAGGCAAATAATTAATCCTAAAGCAGATGAAGAACAAATGTATAAAACCTTTTGTTTGTTGGGAGAACACGATGTTAGAAGAATTAGCTATATTTACTCACATATGGATAAATATAATTTTAGTGAGGTATTTGTTAATTTTGAAATTGTTTATTTAAATTTAATTACACCGGTTCAGGCGCTAAAATTTTTTTCCTTTTCCTACGCGTTAGCGTCCGCAAGTTTTGTCCGCAAGTTTTATTATTTGTTTTCTCACGGATTATTTTTTAAATATTTAAATAAAACAATTATAGGTTTTATTAGTATAAATTTCCTAATTTAGGTTTATTTAAGCAGTTAAAGGAAATAAAATATCAAAATTCTAATTTTATTAATAAAAAAGAATTTATTTTAAAAAATTGCTTCTTTTAGATTAAAAATAAAAACCTTTTTTTTTAGTTTAATTTTTTAAAATTCGGAAAATCATATAACCTTAAAATAATAATTATTTTAAAGTTCTCATAAATAAAAATTTCTCAAAAAATAAATATTTAAATTTGCGGACAAACTTTTTTGCGGACGTTTGTCCGCAAAAAAGAAAGGCGTCTAAAAAGTTAATTTACATAATATTAAAAATTATTTTTATTTTTTCATAAATATAAATTATTTTTTCAGTGTCTTGTTAGTATTAAAATTGGTATAGCAGTTAGCAGTCTACAGTTTTCAATCACAATATTTCTTGGTAAATAAAATAATATTTTTATTTAATTCCCTCTTAATTAATCTTACAATTAATTAATTTATTTACTACTATTTAAATTAATTAATTAATTTTCTTATTTTTTTATTTTTTTAGGATTTCTTTTTATTATTTCAATTATTATTTGTTTACTTAATATATGTAATATTACAAGTGCTGGTATTTCTGATGAAAGAAAACATTAATTAAAATATACTAGTTGATTTATTCGTTAATTAATTATAACAAAAATGGATTTAAAATCTCATTAAAAATTATTTTTAAAATTTAATTAATTAATATTTTGTTATTTTAAAGTTTAAATTAAATATAAAAAAAGTTTATTAAATTAAGTCACTTTTTTATTTAATTTTAGAAACTTCAAACTTTGTAAAATTCTTCTCTATGTAAGGATAGCCATTTATTTAACATTACAAATTAATAAATAATTTTAATTAAATAAAGTTTATTTTTTAATTATAAAATTTACTAGAGAAAAGTTGACATTTTTTGACGGACATTTCGTCACTGACATAATTCCAAAAATTAAAATAAATTATGAAAATGATCAAATAATACTTTAATTAATTTATTTTAAATATTTTTAACTATTAAGGAAATTAAATTTTAGTCAAAATATTAATTCGGAAATGTCCGCCTGCATAAATTGGATATATTAAAAATGCTACAATTTATTTGTGAACAACATTTACTTTAAAAAATATCAGGGTACTTTTCTAGAAGAGGGGGTAATTCCTGCGGACTTTTTTTGCGGATAAAGTTTATTAATACATTATATATATTTTATGATTGATTTATGCCTAAGGCAATAAGAAGAGGATGCATTGACTTTATTCACACAAATAAGAATCATGATTGACAATTTGTGAAATTAAATGAAAAAAACAATCGGGCCCTTTAAAACGCTGTCTCCAAATAAATTCATGAATGTCAAACAACGCCATGTAGCATTTTTATTCTTCGTCTTTTCCTGACGCATTTCTCTTCCACAATCACAGGTTCTACGTTGATTAAGCAGCTTAATATCTACCAACCATTGCTGAAACTCTTCTTCTGGTAGGCTAATCTTGTTGTACAATTGTAAGAAAGTAAAATTTTTAAGACTCTTAATCATTTTATTGAATAATTAAGAAAAATTTAAATGGCTAGGTCAGAAACATTTACACATATTTAATAATCCATATACACCCCCATTTGCCCTCAAGAAAACATCAAATATTAATAAACTTTGTCCGCAAAAAAAGTCTGCAGGAATTACCCCCTCTTCTAGAAAAGTACCAATATCAGAATTCTGATTATTAAAGGTCAGAATAAATAAAATTTATATTTACCTAAAATCAGAATTCTGATTTTAATTAAAAGAATTTAATCAAATTTAAATAAAAAATTGTCCGCAAATATTGTCCGCAAATGTTTTTTATAATGGAAAATATTTATATAGTTAACTAAAAATTTAATTAAAAATTTATTAAATATATACATTGCTTAAATAAAAATCTAAATTAATTAAAAAAATATTTCTTTTAAAAATTCTCTCAAAATTCCCCCAAAATAGTCAACGCATCGCTCCCTTCCTCTTTAATTTCATTTTTATTATTTTCTTTCATAATTATTTTATTTCCATTAGCTAATTGTTTCTCATTAATCCAAGCTTCTTTAATTGCATTTTCCACATTTTTTTGAATTTTTTCTTCATTAAATTCTTTTATTGTTTTAGCTGCAATTTCCTTTGTTTTACTTATGTGAACATTAATTATTTTATTTATTTCCTTTTCTTCTTTTATTAGATCCAATATCTGTCTTTGAGTTACCTCAGTGGATACCATAGATCCCATCGATCCCATACCCAAAGGAATAGAACCTTTAAGTACTTCACTATAGTGCTTTAATTTCCTATCATTTGCATTCTTTAAATATTTATTTTTACAATTTTCTGCATCATTTTCATTAAACTCTTTTCCAAGATTGCATAAATAACCTGCTAAAATATTTAAACAAATTGTTCCGTACCCTCTCAAATCAATTTCATTAAAAAAATTATTATCAAAATAATTGTACAAATTTTTTAATATTTTTTGTATTAATTCATCAAAATCCTCAACTTCAGGTTTTAATTTTCCTTTAAATGTTTCCTTTATTCTCTCCAAAAAACTTGAGCTTTTACCTTTTTCAAGTCTTTTGATTCCAACAATTGATTCTACTGCATGCTTATATTTATTATATTCTATTAATTTATCTATGTCAGTTAATTCATTTGTTTCAACATGAAAAGGACCTTTTAAAGTTTATTTAAATAAATTATTGTATATTAAGTAGAATAGGCGTTAGTTAAGTTTAATAAAAAATAAATAAACTTAACAGCCTTTTCTTCTCTATAAAGGAAATTAAGCATTTTTATAGTTTTTCTCAACATTAAAGAGATTTAAAAATTAATTAATAGTCTATGCAAACGAAGCTATTTTTAAATTAATTTTTTTTTAAATAAAGAAAAAAAAAAATTAATTTTTCTATAATTAAAGTTAATTTTTCTTACCATCGTATTTCTCAGAAAAATAATTTTCTTCTTCATAATTTAAAACCCTTTTATTTTGCATTAACCTCCACTCTTCTTTACTCTCAAAACCTAATCTAGTTTTTATTTTTCTAGTAAATTGATAAATAATTTCAATTCTCCAATCTATGTAATCATCAATATTAATTAAATTAGGTTTATTTATTTCTTCCTTGATTTCTTCAATTTCTTTCATTATTCCCTTTCCTTTACCAACATAATTATGTGAAGAAGAAGACGAAGAAGAAGAAGGAAAATTTTCTTTTCTTTCTGACTCACGTAAAAAATAACCTTTTAATTTTTTATCGTTTAAATGACCTTCAAAGAATTGAATAAACACAGAAAATAAATAAATATCAGCTTGAGTTGGTTCGCTACCAAAAAGAAATTCCCCTTTATCTAATAATTTGTTAGCAATTAATGTTAATTTTTCATTAAATAATTCAATTAGATTATTAATATTTTGACTCTTTCCTTTATTTAAATTTATTTTATTTAAATATTTTTTTATCTGAAAGAATTAAATATAATAAATAAATAATTTGTTTATTTGAGGGTAAGGAATATATTAATTTAATTAAATTGTCAGAACAGAATTTAGCCAAGTTTTAAGGGTTTAAATAGGAGTCAAAAAGGAGTCTAGGTTTGTTTTGTTCTCTAACCAAGTTTTAATAAAATTAATAGACAATAAAGTCAACAGAAAACTTGTTCTCCAAGTTTATTTATTCTATTTTATAATTCAAGTTTATTTATTCTTTTATTTTAAGATTCAAGTTTATTTAATCTTTTATTTTAAGATTCAAGTTTATTTATTTTAAAGATTCTGATTTAATGTAATAACTCTGTTAACTACATAATTTACACACTCCCCTATTCTTCTGATTTTTCTGATTCTATTTTTCAATTAAAAAATATAACCTTATTATTTAAGCAATCCTTTCCATCACCTATAAAGTGTTCATGTAAAGTTTGATTAATAAATTCTTTTATCCATTTATTTAAACGTTCCCAATCACCAAAATCCAAGGAATGCGTACGCTTATTATCAATAAATGGGACAACAAATTTTTTCAAAAAAACAAAAATTTCTTTTTCTTCATTTTCAGTTAAACTATCGTTAATATTTAATTTAAAAAATTCTAACCAAAAAGTTTTTCCAATTATTAAAATATAACGATAATTATTTTGTTCAATTTTTAATTGTTTTTCTTCGTAAAATTGGGGCAAATAAATTATTATTTCTTCGCGAATAGCTTTGTCAGAAAGTAGAAAGTCTAATCCGGTTTTTCCATTTATATTTGTTGATCTGTCATACATCAGAATTCTGAAAAATTAAAAAGAAAAATAAAAGAAGTTAATTATTAATTTATTTAAATTATTTATTTTTGGCGTTCTGTTTTATTTAACTCAAGTTTATTTTAATTACTCAAAGCAATGTTAAAAAAATCAGAATTTTTTATTTTCCGTTCAAACGTCTTTTTTCTTTTAATTTTTATTTTCCGGAAACTTTTAATTTTTTTTTGCTGAGAAAATGTTTTCTTTTTAATAAACTAACGGAATAAATATTTCTTCAATTATTTCAATTATTTCCTTTTCTTGTTTATCACTTTGAAGTTTATTCCCCAGATGTTTTAATGAATTAATAATATTGTTAGAGCCTTCAATATAAATTCCATTAAATTGAATAAAAGGAACTGTTCCATGTGTAGGGGAACCAAGACGAAAATGATTATTAATTCTCTATTAATTAATTAATTAATTAAATAATTAATTAAATAATTAATTAAAATAATTATTTAATTAATTAAAATAAAAATAATTATTAATTAATTAATTTATTCAAAATAAATTAAAATAATTATTTAATTAATGCTCACATAAAATTGAATTTTTTTAATTTTTAACCAACTTTCTATAAATAAACATTTTATAGAAAAATTAGGTAAAGTTTCAATTAATGGGTATTGGATTAAATAGACAACATTTCCTTTCCAATTTTCAACCAAAAGATTTTCATTTTCGCTTTGTGCTAATTTCAATAAATCTTTTTAAAAATATAAAAATAAATTTAAATTAGAAAATTTAATTTAAAAAATTTAATTAAATTAAATATTAAATTAAATATTAAATTAAATAATAAATTAAATAATTACTAAATATCCCCCCAGTTGGACGGACAGTCTAATAATAATAAAAAAATAAAGAAAAAATAATAATAAAAAGAAGACATAAATTATTTAAATTTAAATAATTTTAATTGCTATGAAATAAAATAATTAAATTAATTAATTTATTTAACTGCTTTTAAATATAAATAATTTTATAAAGTGCATATTTTTAATATTTTTTTAATAAATTTTAAATAATTTTCCCATCACGTCAATCTGTTGATTTTGCTTAAATTAACCTTTAAAGCACAAAGACAGAACATAAAAAATTTTTTTCTTTTCAATGTACTATTGCTATGTACTTTTTTGTAAATAAGTGCAATTAATTACACTTAAAAAAATAAAAAAAAAAAGAAAAATAATTTCCGACATAAAAGAGAGATGCGTCTACATGTACTTTTGCTCCTTTTTCATTGAAATTATTATTTCTAAATAATTTTAAATTTAAAAATAAATAAATAATTTATTAATAAATATTGCACTTTAATTTTAATAATTTGTCAATTTAATATTTAATTTACTTTAAAAATTAAATATTAATTAAATTTATATTTAAAGCACTCTTGCATTGAACAGACCAGAACACTTATAATATTTATATTCTGAAAAACCAACTTTTTCCGGAGTTAATAATAAAACTTGAAAGCTCTTCATAACCAACCTTTTCCGGAATTTATTCAGAAAGTAAAGAATACAATAGAATTTTTGTATTAAATAAACTTGAAAATACAGTCAGGCTTAAATACTAACCATTTACAAAAATTAAATATTTTACAAAAATAATTATTTAAACCTATTTTAACCATAAATTTATTTATAAATTTAAATTAAAAAATTAAATATTTAATACAAAAATTTTAATCCCTTTTTCTCATTAAATTTAGCTTCATTCTTTACAGGACGTGTCCAAGAAGTGTATTGTCTAGCCATAACAGAAGAATAGTAATCAATAGAGAAATTACTGTTACAGTTATTATCCTCACAACAATCTGTACAGCTTACCTTAATAAAATATTTTTTTAAATTAAAGTTATAAATTTATTAAATTATTTATAACTTGATCCTGTCCATATCCAGTTGATTCACAATTTCTTGAACATTCTTCGGCACATTGTCGATTAATTGAGGTAAATGATTTTTGTATTGTTATAATTGTTGTCTTTTTAATTTAATTAAAGTTTATTTAAATTAAATAAAAAGAAAAATACATACGGAGCAATATTTCTCCCATGGGGCACACTAAATAAATAATTAAGTAATTTTACTGAAAATTAAATAAACAAAGATACTTTAGGCCTAATATTGAGATTAATTTATAAGGAATAAATTTAATATAGAAACAAATTTTTCTGGTTTAAATTTGTCCCAAAAATGAATTTAAAAGTTTATTCAATTTAATGTTTATTTAAATTATTTTTTAATTTAATACTTATTTAAATTATTCTTTAAGTTAATTTAATTAAAAATTAAATTAAATAACCGGTCTTATAACCTCATTTCTTCCAATAATTAAAATACTATTATTAACACACCAACCATCTTCTGAGATACGAAATGCTTCCAATGAATTTGTGTATGCAAAATGACAGGCTAAAAAATATACGTATTTTTTCCTTTACATTTTAAAATTTTAATTTTATTTAAAAAAGACCGTAACAACTTAAACAATTTATTCTTTTGTAGAAAAATATAAAAATAAATAAATAATACATTAAATTAATTAAAATAATTATTTTTAATAAAAAAAATAATTTTAAAAAATTGCAAGTTTTTAAAAAAATTTTTAAAAATAAAATAAAATAAAATTTAATATAGCATTAGTTTAAATTTAAAAAATGTTTAAGAGAAATTGCCCGTGAAATTGCTATTTTTTATTTAACAAAAAATAGGTACTTTAAATAAATATATTTTAGATAAATAAAACTGAGATAAATTAACAAAGTTTATTTATTTAAAAATTAGACTTTAGGAAAAACAATAAATTTAGATAATTAAATTAAAATTAAATTTTCTCTCCATGGAAACGTTTAAATAAAATTAAACAATTTTCCCAAATATTTTAAAATTTTAATAAATACATTAATTAATAAATATTAAAAAAACGTTTACTTACGATTAATAAAAAAATTTAAATAAATGTAATTTACGTGCGAAAAATTTTTTATTTTATTTATTTACTTCGAACTTGGAGTTAGAAATTAATTAAAATAAATAAAGTTTAATTTTTTTTTGATGGGAATATTTAAATACAATAATTAAAATTTTTAATGAAAAAAAGTTTATTAAATTTACTTAATAGTTTTTAATTAAAATAAAAAAAATTATAAAGAAAGAATAGATTTCTAGATATTTTTTTAAAATAATGGGAATAACATTAATATATTCTATTATTTTTCTTTCTTTTTCAACATTTGGAATATTTTCTAATTTAATTTTAATTTATTTAATTATTCGTTATACAATGAAAGAAATGAAAATTTATAGTAGAATATTATTACAAACTTGTTTAGTTGATATTATTGGAATTTGTTTTTTTATGATTGTTCAACCGGTTTAAAAATTAATTTTTTTTTAAAAGGATATATTATCCTCTTTTAATTTATTCTTTAAATAATTGGGGTTATTTACTCCCTTTTTTTATTTTTTTAAATTTAAGTTTATTGAAGATTAAAGGGTTTAAATAATTTTATTAATTTTAATTAATTGTATAGGGATCCCCTTTTCTTTTAAATAAATAAATAAATGTCCCTAAATTAATTTAAATTTAATTTTTAGGTTTTTGTGTCAGATAATGGTGTAGGAACAGTATGGAATATGGACCTTCCCATTATTTACCAAATCCATGGCAATGTATTTTATTTATGCTAGCAGGGTTTATGGGAAGGGTTACAACGTCAAATGTCTGTACTTTATTTATTTATCGTTATTTGGCTGTTGTTAGGTAAAAATTAATTTTGAGGATATATTCTAAAACATTTTTACAATCAAAGTGTGTCAAAAAACTAATTTATGTTTAATGATAATTATTTTATTTGTTTGTAATTAAATAGATATAACAATGGTAATAGACAATAACACTAGTTTAGTTGATAGGAGACAGAGACACTAATCCAAGCCTTCCCCAATACTGACAATTATTCTGGCTTTTATACTAAATAAACTTAAGGTTTATATAGTATTCACTCCACCACAACAAATAGTCAAGTTTAATTATTTTTTATAAAAGACATATGTATTTATGACTTTCCTTTTATATAGTGTCTTCTATTAAAACAACTCTTTTTTAATTAAATGCATATTCCCTATTTATCCTTCTTTCAAAAAATATAAAAATGTTTTAAAATATATCCAAATTTAATTTAAAAATTAATTTTTAATTAAATTAAGAAATATTAATATTAAATATAAACAACAATTAATATTATTTATTATTGTAATTATTCCAATAATTATTTTATATATTTGTTCATTTATATCAAATAAACCAACAAAAGAAAATGAATATTTAATTAATTATGAATTGGCAAAAATACTTGATTTAGACAATGAAACAATAATTAAATATGTTGTTGGTATGAGATCTACTGTTAAGTTTATAATTTAAATATCCTTTTAATTTATTCATTTTTAATAAATATTCTGACTCTGATTTTATTAAATAAATCTATTTTTAATAATTAAATAAAAATAAATATTTTATTAATTTTAATTTAATTAATTTTTAGCAAAATAATTTTTCAACATTTATTTCAAAATTTGCTTCTTTATTAACAATAATTAATTATTTAATAATTATTTTTTGTGGAATAAGAATTCAATTTCATGTTTATAGTCATTGTAAAGGTGCAGAAATGAGTAATATACGTCATATGAATAAACAAATAAGCATTGTTTTAATTTCACAGGTTTATTTAATTAAAATTTATTTATTTAATGTTTATTTATTTAATGTTTATTTATTTAAAGTTTATTTAATTAAAGTTTATTTAATTAATTTATTTAATGTTTATTTATTTAATGTTTATTTATTTAAAGTTTATTTAATTAAAGTTTATTTAAAGTTTATTTATTTATAAATTTTAAAGGCTCTTTTACCTTTATTAACCAGTGCTTCCTATTTATTAACTAATTTTGGTTTGTCATTTGGATTATCTCCTTTGCTTGTAGGTAGTAGTTTTTTTGGCATTTTGGTTGGTATATTAAATCCAATCGTAAGTAAATTTGTTTTAATTAAAAATTTTTAAATACTTTAAGGTAACAATGTTGAGTGTCAGAAATTACAGAAAAATAATTTTTCGATGTAAACGAGAACAAAATCCTTTAATTCCCTTAAATCAAATTGTTCCTATTCCTGACATTATCATTGATTCAAATATTTAAATATTAATTTAAATAAATAAAATATTTTTATTTATTTAAATTCTGGGGAGAATATTTTGTGTATTTTATATTTAGACAATAGACACTAAAAGTTGAATAAATAATTAAAAATACATTCATTTCTTCCATAAAATTAAACTGATTCTATTTACTATTAGAACAGAGCTTAATTAATTCAAATTTATTTAATTATTATTATTAAAGATAAAAGGGAAATTAAACATTTTCTCCTTGGAAACGGTATAAAAAAATTTTTTAAACAGATTAATTAAACTTTTTTACAGGTGAGAAAGTGTATCTTAAAAATAATAAAATTTAATGTAAATATTTTTTAAAAGATAGCATGGAAATAATAAAAATTTAATATTATTAACTATTTAAATGTACCCTGCACGCGAAAATTGTTTATTATTTTTTATTTCATAGACATAAATATGTACTGATTTTAATATTATTCACACAAACCTTATTTTTAAAATTTATATAAAATTAAATAAAATAAACTTTTTTTTAATAAAATATTTTAAGTAAATAAATTAGACTTTCTAATATTAAGTAAAGGCTTTGGTAGTTTTAGTGTAATAATTGTTATTTATCTGTAAAACTTGAGTTAAGATTGAACTTAAAACTTGAGTTAAGATTGAACTTAAAACTTGAGCATGAATATTCCGTTACTGTTATAAATTATAAAAAAGAATAGATTTCTAGATATTTTTTTAAAATAATGGGAATAACATTAATATATTCTATTATTGTTCTTTCTTTTTCAACGTTTGGAATATTCTCTAATTTAATTTTAATTTATTTAATTATTCGTTATACAATGAAAGAAATGAAGATTTATAGTAGAATATTATTACAAACTTGTTTAGTTGATATTATTGCAGTAGTTGCTTTTTCTATAACACAACATGTAAAATTTAAAAAAATTAAATTTCTTAATTAAAATTAAAAGAAAAAAAATTAATAAAAACTAATGTAAAGAGCAAATTTTCTTACGCGAAAAACTGAAAGCTTATTTAAACGACACTATCTCTTCCAAGTTTAATTAAACTTGGAAGAGGCAGTGGTTAAGTTTTAGAGCATGCATAAATACATACAAATCCAAGTTTTAAGGGTTATGCATCAGATAATGGAGTTGGTACTATTTGGAATAATGGACCAATACATTTCCTTCCAAATCCTTGGCAATTTATTATTTTTCAGTTCACTTGTTTTATGGGAAGATTAACAACAATGAATGTTTGTACATTATTTATTTATCGTTATTTTACTGTTGTTTGGTAATTATATTTTTTTAATAAATAAATAATAACAGGGTTAATCCTAGACATTAAATTCCTATACAACAAATTAGGCATTTGGTCAATTGACCTAATGGGAATTAATTAAAAAATTTGAGAAAGTAATAGAACAAATCCATAGATCCAAGTTTCTGCGGAGATCAACATTTAAAAGTGCTTTGACCCTTATGTCACTGACCAATTACTTAAGTTGATGTATAGGGAGTTTATAATGGAGTGGACTCAATAATAATTATTATTATATTTTTTAATTTTGTTCAGGCAATTTGATGTTAAATTTAAACATCAATTAATTTTAATGTTTTCTGTAATGATTCCAATTGTGATTTTACTTATTTGTTCATTTTTTTCAAATTATCCAACCCCAGAAAATGAACATTTAACAAATTATGAATTGGCAAAAATTTTCGATTTGGATAATGAAACGTTAAAGAATTATGTTGTTGGACTTAGAACAAGAGTAAGATAAAGCTGACCATTAAATTATATGTAAACAATTTATGTCCTAAAATTCAGCAATTAATTATTTAATTAAAACCCCTCTATGCATAGAGTTCCCCAACCGAAAAAATTAACGCCGAAACTGCTGTTTAAGAATAATGCTAACGATAATTGAGAATAAAAGTATACAAGAGAATTGTTTAGCTGAGTTAATTCAGAGCTTCTTTGTGTAAACCCCATTAAAGAAAGGCTCAATTTGTGTTAAGAATTTTACAGCTATTTTTTAAAATTTTTTAAATTTTTATTTAATTCACAGTCTAATGGTCTATCCATTTTTGTCTCTAATTATGCCTCCGCATTAACAATAATTAATTATTTAATAATTATTCTTTGTGGAATAAGAATTCAAGTTCATGTTTACCTCCATTGTAAAGGAATAGAAAATTCCAAAATACGTCATATGAACAAACAAATAAGCATTGTTTTAATTGCACAGGTTTTATTTAATTTTAATTGATTTAATAAAATTAATTTAAAAATATTTTTAGGCTCTTCTACCTTTATTAACATTTATCAATCATTTAACTACTAATTTAAATATTTTCTTTAATATACCTGGATTTTTTACTTCATATATTGGAATATTTTATGGTTCAAGTATGACCTGTTTGGTAGCTGTTTTAAACCCAATTGTTAGCTCTTTGAATAAAATAATAAAAATATAATTATTTTTAAGGTAACAATCCTGACTGTGCGCAATTATAGACAAGTCATCTTCCGATGTAATAAACCAACTTCTTTAAATACTCACCAAGTTGCACCAATGCAAGAGACTTCAATGCCAAATAGAACTTTAAATTCAGTGAATGAATGATTAATATTAAAAAATTAGTTTAGAACTTAATTGCTTTTGTTTATTAATTACAATTAATATTTTATATTAAGCATTCTTATTTAAACAAATGTTTAAAATTAATATTTAAATTCTTTTTTCCCTCTTCTACATTTTTCTTAATTAATTTCTTAATTTTTCTCTTTACATAAAATATAAGGGAACTGATGCGTTCACACGCCAGTAGTTAACATGTCCGGACCGTAGTGATGTAAATAATGTCGACAAAGACCAAAAAAGGATTAAATAAGTTTTAATTATACAAGGACCGTGAACACAAGTTGAACTTCGATTTATATGTTAAATCGAGGAGGACTAGCTGATAATAAATCTAAATACGTACTTAATATCATTAATTTAGAATTAAAAATTAGCGAAAATATAAAATACTATTTACCAAACATTAAAATAAAAAATATGAAATAAAATGTATATATTTAATTTACAGGAACAAGTCCACCACCGTTTTTATTCTGAATTGTTTTAACATTTTTTAGGCTATTAATTGATGTTACTTTTGCAGTTAAATTATTATTTATTTTGAAAGCTACCAAAAATGCATTTTTATATTCTTTACTAAAAAAGAAATAATTAAAATATTTAAATTTAAATTTACTTATGTAAAAAAAGAATAGGAGCATTAGTTGCCATTACTAAAACTGTTAAACAGCTCAAAGAATGCATTGCAACTGCTCTTTGTGTTACATTCAAATTTAAATGAGGAACAGTTAAGCGTAAAATACTGTTCATTGAGAGACCAATAAAATTAAATAGCATAATTATACAAAGGGTTTTTAGAATACGGTGAGTCCAGGAAGTTGATGATGATGAAGCTTTAAAGAATTAAATATAAATATATTTAATTAACTCTATTTAATTTCACTTTATTTTTAGCTTCATTTCTATGTATTTTTGATTATTATATTAAGTAAATAAGAAAAAACAAACGGGCCGACTCATCGCCAGACATTATAACTGTCGAATAGTTGGGTTCTTCTAGGTGTTTTTGGTACCATTAAATAGAGCAGAAAATTTTCTATAAAACAACACAAAACATAATTTTTGGAAAGGTAGGAAAAAAGTTATATTCAAAAAACCGGCAAGAAACCAAACTTTTAGAAAAACTGTAGTTTTTCGCCCATAACTTTATTTCTTTTTTACCAAAAAATCTGATTTTATGGTGTTTTGTAGCAAATTTTCTGCTCTATTTAATGGTACCAAAAACACCTAGAAGTACCTAACTATTCGAGAGTTATAATGTCTGGCGATGAGTTGACTCCAGCCCGAAAAAAAAATTTATTTATTACCTAAATTATTATTTTTATTTTTCCATGTATGATATTTAAGTACAATCCATACAATAATATAATTAACAAATGTTAGCACATAAAAGATTGCAAAAAACATGTAAATCAAATCACTAGCCCATCCCCAATAGCATTCATGTGGAACGCAGATTACTTGCCTTAAATTAATAATTATATTAATTTAATGTTTAATTCTATTTAATTATATTTTCATAAAAGAAATTATTTGTTTTAGTGACATTTAATTGTGTAAGCTTAGAATTTCTAAGCAGAAAAATAATAATTAGATAATTAATTGAATACTTAATTAAATAATTTAATAACTAATATTTTATGGTCTTCAGTTCTGTAACCAGGTTAATTAATAATTACTATAAATAACCTTCTAATTTATTATTTTTATTTTTAGCTTAGAAATGCTAAGCTTACAAAAATACATCAAAAAACGCAAACAAAACATAATGACATATTCCATTAAATTTATAAATTAATTTAAAATAAATAAATTAAAATATTGCATATTTTGCAACAGTTAACAAGAAAATAACAACTTTAATTAATAAAATAAAATTAAATACATGGATTCTGGAACAGTATAGACAATTTTATAATCTGCGTAAACAAAGACTGAACCACAAAATAATGAAGAAATGGTTATTAATATAATGTGAATTTTCTTTGAATTTTCATTTTGACTGTACCTTTAAATTAAATTAAAAGGAATTAAAAAAAATTAAAAAACAAACCAAAAAGGGAATATAACACTAATTAATCTATCAAGGGAAATTAAATAAATAGCAGTAAATGAGGAAGTAAATCCAAAAAGAAAAGGGGGAAGTATTTGTAGACAACAAGGACGTATTGGTATAAATTGATTTCCTGGACCAAATAAAACAGTAATTGAAACCCAACTTCCCAATTGATAAAAAGCAGAAACAAAACAATCAAAAGCAATTAATAAATGACAAGGGGAATTTAATGTCCTTTAATTAAAAAAAAGAATTTACTTAATATATATTAATTGAATATATTTTTATTTTAAATAAATGAATATTTATTTTATTTGGTTTTCGACAAGGTTCATCTGTTGTATTTTTGGATGGGGATTAAACTCCCTAAAAATTAAAACCCCCACTTTTGTAATTTTAACCTAAATCTGAACAGAATAAATATTTAATAAAAAAGTTTAATTAATAACAACAACCAACTTGCTCTTTGCAGTAACATAAACTAAACAAGCATTAAATAAGATCCCTATTGTTGCAATTATTGTTCTCAAAACGTTTAAAATAATTAATTCAATAGGCAGGCCTTGTTCGTCGTAAACATCAAATAACTTAAATTAATAAATAATTTATGTAAATTAAAAAATTTATTAAATACTGTTTGTTGTTGTTGTACAGACATTTTTAATAAAATAATTTTTTTTAATCTTCTTTGATTAATATTTTATTTATATTAAAATTTAAAACATCTTTTTTAATTTTTAAAAAGTTAAAGTGAGGAAATTATTTAAAAGAAACTTCATTTTTATTTGCTTATAAAGCAATATTTAAAATTAAAATAGAAATTCAAGGTAAATGGACAGATGAATTTTTAAATGTTTAAAAATTGATTTTTTGGTTAAATAAAATTTAAATTGAGTCTAAAAATAAAAGATAATACAAAGAATTATTTTTTTAATTTAATTAAAAATTGTAAAAAATTTAAATTAGATAAATAATAATTAAATTTCACATGTATTAACAAGAAAGATACAAGTATTAAAATAAACCTTATTTTAAATAAACTTTAAATAATAAATAAGTTTTATATTTGTAGTATACATGAGATATATTTAATGTTACCTAGATATATAATTTATTTTGATACATAAAGTATTTAAATAAATAAACTTTTTTTAATATATATTTTGTAGCTTAAAACTGTACAATAATTTTTGTATTAAATTTATTAAATAAACTTTTTTTAATATATATTTGTAAGTTAAAACTGTACAATAATTTTTGTATTAAGTTTATTAAATAAACTTTTTTTAATATATATTTGTAAGTTAAAACTGTACAATAATTTTTGTATTAAGTTTATTAAATAAACTTTTTTGTAATATATATTTGTAAGTTAAAACTGTACAATAATTTTTGTATTAAGTTTATTAAATAAACTTTTTTGTAATATATATTTGTAAGTTAAAACTGTACAATAATTTTTGTATTAAGTTTATTAAATAAACTTTTTTTAATATATATTTGTAAGTTAAAACTGTACAATAATTTTTGTATTAAGTTTATTAAATAAACTTTTTTGTAATATATATTTGTAAGTTAAAACTGTACAATAATTTTTGTATTAAGTTTATTAAATAAACTTTTTTGTAATATATATTTGTAAGTTAAAACTGTACAATAATTTTTGTATTAAGTTTATTAAATAAACTTTTTTTAATATATATTTGTAAGTTAAAACTGTACAATAATTTTTGTATTAAGTTTATTAAATAAACTTTTTTGTAATATATATTTGTAAGTTAAAACTGTACAATAATTTTTGTATTA
Organism: Meloidogyne exigua; assembly: GCA_018905775.1. Lineage (NCBI taxonomy): Eukaryota > Metazoa > Nematoda > Chromadorea > Rhabditida > Meloidogynidae > Meloidogyne > Meloidogyne exigua. The sequence continues at coordinate 376,172 of JAGUQR010000018.1, forward strand.
GTCTAATGCGGACAGTTGCTAGCCAAGCAAATTAAAAAACATTTAAATTATTATTTATTTAATTTAATTAAATAATTTAATTTAATTAAAAACTAAAATTAGTTTATTCTCAAGAATTTATGCAAAATAAATATATTGAACATTAGTTATTATTTTTTATTTTTTCTTTCTTAAATTTAGCAGCTGCATTTTTATTTAATAAATTATTTAAAATTTATATTAAAATAGTAGAGAAAAAATAAATAAATATAAAAATTAATTTATTAAAACTTGGTCAAGTTTAATTAATTTTTAAATTTTAATAAACATTTAAAATAAATTATAATTTTACAAAAATACAAAATTTAATTCCTTTTGTTTTTACAATACAAAAAAAAGTCAAAAATAAATTAAATCAAAACAATAAATGTATTAATTTAATCCTTAATTAAATAAAGAAAATTCTTTTGTTGTAGTCATTGTCCTCTCGTTGCGCAAGTCACAATATTTTTAAAAGAAAATAATTTTGGTTTTTTTTTCTCTAAAATTAATTTAATTATTTATTTATGTTAAAGGACATAAAAATGAATATTCGAAAAATATTTAAAATATTTAATAATTTGGTAGAAATTACAAAAAACCAAAGAAGGCGAAAACATAAATTAATTTCATTATGTCAACAATTTCGGCCAAAATGTTTTTTAAATAAATTTGTTCCAATTACTGGATGGCTACCAAAATATAGTTTAATTTAAATTTAAAAAAATTTTTAAAAATAGTTAAGAATGGAGAGACTCATTTTTTATTGATTTGTGTGCAGGGTTAACTGCTGCAGTTTTTTCTATACCTACGGGTATTTTTAAAATAAAAATAATTTTATTTTTTTAATTAATTTTTAAGGAATTGCCCATGCAGGTATTTGTGGTGTTGCACCTGTTTATGTAAATTTTTAATTTAATTTAATTTAATTAAAAAAGGGTCTTTATACGGTTATTTTCCCTACATTCTTTTACATGTTATTTGGCCATTCTCGCCATAATTCACTTGGTGCATTTGCAATACTTTCATTAATTACTAGATCAGCTATTGAAAAAGTAAATAAAATACTTATTAATGACAGGTAAATTAAATTAGATATTTAATTAATTTATTAAAAGACCTATTTTTATGCCTTCTTCTACATCAACTTATAGTACTCCTTCTTGGCCATCTTTTGATGATAATGAAACTATTAGGATTATGAATAATACATACATGGAAGGAGAAGAAGAGCAGCTATTAATTGATGAGGTAAATAATTTTTATTTAAGAAGGTTTTTGTCTGTTAAATTAAATTAAATTCTTCTAGTTTTAATCGATTAGAATGGTAACCATTATTTAGGTAGTGAAATATAATTATTAAATGAATCCTTTTTATTTTAAATATTTATATAAGGGAATGAGTTGATTTTTACTATAATAAAAATACATCTTAAATAAATTAGCTGGTATTCAGCTTCCAAAAATATCATCTGGTTCCCATTAAGGCGCTTGTTTCGTTTTGTTTTGTAGAAATAAAAAAAGCAAAGTAAATGTAAAAATATATATTAAACAAATTCTATAAAATTATTATAACGAGTCAGTCTAATAAAAGTGGGGAAAATATAGGTAAATATTAAATAGAACAACAACTATGACAAAATACAGTAACGTGTACTGTATGGTATGCGTTATTTAAACTTTAAATAAACTTGATTGTATTGTATTTCTAATTCTATTGTATAGAATAAAAATACACATATATTACGACTGATACATATAATTAAAAAATTTAGCTGATTTACACATCAGCATCCAAAAATAAAACTAATTTTCTTAGGGCTTCTTCCATTAAAAAACATAAACATAAATGTTAAAAAGCATTATAAATGTAAAAATATATATTAAGCAAATTCTATGTTGTATTTGAAATTTAATTAAACTTTTTCTTTAAAATGAGACAATGCTTAATATTGCATAACTCCTTCTACTTTTATACTAGCTTAGCAGCAACTTAAATAATTAAATATTTTATTTTCTAAAATTTCTTTATTTAACAGAATAAATTAAACACTTCTTCAATGATTGCAGAATTAAATATTTCCTCTTCTATTGAACACAATATTGGAAATTATTTAAATAATAATCCATTACTTAATGACCCAATTCAGCTTTCTATTCCACGAATAATAAATCAAAATAATAATACAACTTTAATAATTGGTGAAATCGGGAAAAGATTAAGTGAATTAAAGCCTATTCATATTTCTACTTTAATTCTTTTTTTAAGTGGAATTTTTCAAGTTATTTATTTTTTTCTTTAAAATTTAATTTAAATTTTTAAAATTTATTTGAGGTGTTTATGGGCATTTTTCGATTGGATTTTCTTTCCTGTTATTTTTCTGAACAAGTAATGTCAGGATTTGTTTTGGGTGGTTGTGTACATGGTAAAATAATTTATTTTTTTTAATATATTTAAATTCGATACTGTATTTGCTTTAATAGAACCCATAGATATATAAGATCCCCCCTTTTTTTGGAGTGTTTAAATAAAAGCCCTGGCGTTCTATTTGAGTAGACTACAGTAAATTCTGTTAATTCTATAATTTTTCTAAGTTTTGTCTTTAAATGGTCAACAGACATAATGGTCAGAAGTGTAAAAATAGCCTCAATATATTTTTATTTTTAATGGTTTAATTTCAGTCATTATTTCTTCTAATTATTTCAAAATATCAGCTTTAAAATATCCTTAATATTTCAGTATTTTTTTCTCAACTTGGTGATCTTTTGGGTATTCAACATTTACTGCCTTCTAGGTCAGGAAGGGGCTACTTATATAATGTAAGAAAATAAACTTGAATTAATTAAACTTTTTCTTTTCTTTTAAAAGAGAATAATTGATATAACAGAACATTTAGAATTTACAAATATTCAAACAATGTCTATTAGTCTATGCTCAATATTTTTTTTAATTTTTACACAACAAGTCTTTGAAGTATTTAAATAAATTAATTTAAATATTCTCGTTTAAATAGCCTTGGCTAGCCGATGCATTTGAATTTCCTATACCTTATGAACTTTTATTGGTTATTATTGGCATTACTGCAACAAATTTTGGGGAGCTTTCTACTCGGCATAATATTACTGTTGTTGGTTATATACCCACAAAGTCAAGTTTATTTTATTTCTTTCTTAATTTAATTTTTTTAATTTAATTTAAAAAGAAGAGAAATTAATTAAATATTTAAACTCATTTAAATTAAATATTTGTACGCAAAATGTTTAAAGTTTATTAATTTTAATTCCAAAAATTTCCTCTCTTCAGCGTCTGAGATTATTTTATTTTTTTAAGGCATAAATAATATTTTTAAATTTTAAAATAAAATAAACCCTTGAAGGGTAAATTAAAATAAGTAAAGGCAGAGAGCGCAGAGAAATTAATCTTCTCTGCGTAGCAAAATTTCTTTTTTGCTTTAGGTGATTACCGAGGCTGCTCCTTCTTATTAGTCAAAAAATTAATTAAAAAAATAAAAAAAAATTTAAAAAAATAATAAAAATATTTAAATAATATTAATTTAATTTAATATAAATTTACAGCTTTCCAACACCCTCAATTCCTCATTTTGAATTAATTCCTTTTGTATTTATTGATGCTATAAATGTTGCTGTAATATCTGTTGCTATTCATTTAACCATTATTCGCATTGTAGAAAATAAATATTATTATAAAATTAACAGTTGTCAGGTTGTCCCTTTTTTAAATTATTTAAATTATTAAAATATTAACTCTTTAATTTTTAATTTTTTTATTTATGTGAGGGGAGGGAAAGCTTTATTTTCCAACTAATAAAATTAATGGGAAGAAGTTTATTTAATTAAAATTAAATTAAAATATAATTAATTTAAGGAATTATATTCCCTTGGCCTTTCGGGTCTTTGCTCCTCAGTCTTTCCAGTATTTCCAATTACTTCAACTTTTGCAAGGACACTTATTGGAGATGCTAATGTTAATATTACACAGGCAATAAATTTAATAATTAATTAAACTTAATTATTTAATTAATTAATTTATTTACGTATTAAAATTAATTTATTTATTTATTAACTTTTATTTATTTATTTATTAAAATCAATTAATTAATTATTCAATTAATTAATTAATTATTCAATTAATTAATTATTTATTCAATTAATTAATTAATTATTCAATTAATTAATTATTTAGTTACTTAAATAATTAATTAATTAAAAATAAATTAATTTATTAAAATTAATTATTTAATTAATAATTAATTAATTAATTTAATTTTAATTTTAATTAATTAATTAATTTAATTTAAATTAATTAATTTATTTATTTAGATGACAACCTTCTTTTCAACACTAGCTCTTTTAACAGTTATTTTATATATAGGTCCAGCATTGGAATATTTACCTAAGGCAATATTTACAAATTTATTTAATTTAAAAATTAATTTTTAGTGCATTTTAGCTTCAATTATTGTATGTATTTTTTCACTTTTAAAGAGTCCATTAATTACTTTTATTCATTCCTTTAAATTGTTTTTTCTTTCACAAAAGAAAAATAAACCCATTAAATCCCCCATCCTTAAAAAAATTCCTTTCTCGCTTATTTTAATGTTGATCTTTTGTATTCGATGTATTGGGTAGTTGATGTATAGGAGAAGGAATTAGAGGTAGTAAAAGAATTCAAAGTGTTTTTTAAATTTTTTGGTATTATTTCGGACCCAAAATAATTAATGGACCTGTGCCCTGGATAAGGGGAATTTTTTAAAAATTAAAAAAAAATTTTTTTTTTAATTAAATAATTAAAGATAGTCTCTGCCTGTACTACATTAAATAAATTTGGAGAATTACGTCGATTATGGCCACTTTTTAAAATTGATTTTGTTCGAATTTATTAAATTAAATTAATTTTTATTTTAATTTAATTTAGGCAATTTTTATTGTCAGTTTTCTTCTAACAGTTTGTTACGATATGGCAGAGGGGTTAACACTGTCTGCACTCTTTAGTGCCTTTACTATTGTATTGAGAGATCAATGGTTAGAAAATTAAAAATTTTTAAAAAATTAAAAAAATTAATTTAAAAGGAAAATTTTTTAATAAAGAAAATTCCCTTAATTTAATTAAAATTGGGAAAAAAAAATTTTTTTTCTTCTCTTTCTCAGGCCAAAATGGCATTTTCTAACACATGATGCAGAATTAAACGAATACAAAGAAGCTGAAAGAAAACAGCAATTTTTACAGCATCAAATAGCAGATGGGGGACATGCTTTTATAATACGTTATGATGCTCCTTTAATCTTTACTAGTGTTCATAAATTTATTAAAGTAAAATTAAATTAATTAATTAATTTTTAATTAAATAAAAGGTTTTAATTAAAAGTGTTAAGAAACGCAAAATTCAATTAATTTTGTGTAGAAAATGCTCATCAACAGAAAAATTGGTTTTGGCAAGTTATGAGAATACTTTAATTATTGATTGTTCTGGTTTTCCTTATGTTGACTTTTTGGGCCTTCAGACATTAAAAAAGGTTGGATATTTTAAATGTCAATATTTTTTAAAACTTGAAATAAATTAATAAAGAAAAAGTTTATTTAAAAGAAAGAAATTTTGCTAACCCTAAATTAAACGACTTCTTTTCTTTGCACCCTATAAAAAGGTTGGGGATCAAGAGAGACCCACACACATAGAAAACTTTAAAATTAAAAGGTTAAGAATGTTTTAATAAAGAATTTAATTGTATTCGTTTAAAAAGATTAGTGTTTTAGTATTTTATTTTAATATGTAGTTGGCTTTTAAAGGGCAGATACACACTATTAATTAATTAATTTGCTTTTCTTTACCTAATGTAAGTTTAGCTTAACCTTACAGCTTGTAATGTGTAAGAAATATTTATTGCTCAAAGTTCTTTAAAAAATTCAAGCTAATTTTTAATTAAGTATATGCGGTTTAGAAAAGAGTCTGAATAAATTAAAGAAAAGATAAAAACAAATTTAAACATTTAGCTAATTAATAAATTAGCCTACAAAAATACAAACATATCAGTTGACCAGAACAAAATTATGTTACATAAACATAGTTGCAACTTTTAAACAAATCAACTTTAAATAATTAATATTAAGCAAATGAAAATATAAGAGAAAATTAAAAATAGTCATTAATCTAAATTTAGTGAAGGAAATAAATAAATTAATAAAAATTGATGTAAATTTCCCCCCTTTTTTTATGTTTTACTTAAATTTATTTTTAAAAAAATTTAAGGTTTATAAAGACATGTTGGAACAAAATATAGTTGTTAAATTCGCAGCTCCAAAAGGCTATTTTTTAATTTTTTTTTCTCTTAATTTTAATTCTTTTTAGCTCATTTAATGAGAATGTTCTGTGAAAGTGACTTTTATTTAACAGTTCCAAAGGAAAATATTTTTAAAACTGTCAAGTAAATTTGGGAGGGACTTTAATTAAAGTATTTAATTTATTTAAAATTTAGGCAAGCTGTTAGTTCTTGTAATACAGAGAATGAAAATAATTTGGATATTTTTTAGATTAAATTAAAAATTAATTTAAATATTTTAACTTCTTATAAATTTAAATATTTTTTTAATTATTCAGAGAAAATAAAAGTAAGGCTTTTTTGAGGCATTAAACTTAAATAACTTTTTTTTAATATTATTTTATTAATAAATTAAAAAATTGTAGAAAGATTAATGTAGTGTGTAAAGGTCTAGTATATAAGCTCACTTAAAAGGAGACTATAAAAGCTCCAAGTTTCACCAGTCAGGGTTCAGACCATTGACTATTATTCCAACCTACTCTTATTCTCTTTCTTTACCTTCTATTGTATTTCTTCACCTTCAATAAATATTCTATTCTGTTGTGCGTCTCTTCGTCTATAACAACAACAAGTGTTTCAACTTGTAGTTAAAACATAAACTAATTTAAATGCATCAAATGTAAACTTTTTTTTTAATTTACAAATTTAATGTTATATTTTTGTCAATTTATTTTACTTCTTACTTTTGTCTTTTTTTCAAATATTATAAAAGTTTCGTTAATATTTATTAATAAAAACATTTAAATTACAGAAAACTTTAAAAATTCGAGTGGAGATAAAGTTATCTGGAGTACAATGAGGATAACTAAAAATATGTATATATTTATAATAAATTCTTTTAATTCAATTTTCTTTCCATTCTTCAGTGTTTTAAATATTTTTTATCCACTAACTGGCGTAATATTATTTAAATTATTATTTTTAATAGCTTGTTGATTCTGTAATCTATTATTATTATTAACAGTTATTACATTTATTGTAGAAGATTTATTTAAATTTAATATTTTTTTAATATCAGTAAATGCTCTTTTATAAGCTAATTTATAATCGTCACTAAATAAATTAAAAATAACTTTAATTAATTTAAAAATAAAAACCTATTAATATAAAGAATAGGTCCAATAGATGCAGCACCTATATTAAGAAAAATAGCTAAAATATTATTCCAGAACCAAATATTTACTGTTGTTAATTTTATAACAGAAAGAAACAGTAAAGCATTAAAAAGGGTATTAATAAAATATCCTCCAATATTTATTAAAACAATTAAAGACATTGAACGATAAACTTTTTTAATTTTCTCATCATTTGTATCTAAATATTTAAATTTAAATAAATAATTAAATATTAAGCAAATACCTGTTTTAAATTTAATTAAAATTCCAATAATTAAATAAATAAAAATGGCAACTGTCATTATACAAACATTAGTGCAAAATAATATTAACATAATAGATGTTGGTGCTATAAAAAAATCGCCTAAACCTCCAGATACCATCCAATTTGGTGTTAATGAATTCATTATATATAACATTGTCAATCCATAAATTATGTAAAATAAAATAAAAAATAGATGTATATTTATATAATAAAGCTGTTTGAATGTTCGATATCTTAGAAATTAATTTATAAAATTTAAATAAAATTAGCAAACTTTATAGGTATTAATACAGCCAATAGTCTGTCTATACTAAGTGTAACTAACATAAAAAGAGTGCCAGCTAATCCAATTAATGAAGGAGTTTGAATTAAAAGTGCTTGTTTATATGGAATAAAATCCATTCCAAAAAATATAATTTTAAATTATATGACTAGATTGATGAAGAATTTCTAAAAAAGAAGCTATGGAGAGAAGAATACTAGTATTACTTTTTAATGTTGAATAATACTTTCTTAAAATAAATAATTAATTTAATATTAAATAATTACTTATATTTTGTTGTAATAATACATACACTCAAATTTAGAATAATACCAATAAATCCTACTGTTCCTAATATAAAAGGAAAAATAAATAAACATGAACGAAAATAATAATTATTGTTGATATATTCCACATAAAGCTAAATAGAAATAATTAAAAGAAATAATTAATTAATTACAGGACTTAAAGGAGCATCAGTTGAAGAATCCATTAAATATATTCTTTTTTAAATTTTGCTATAAAAAGAGTCTTCTTTGTCAATTTTATTTAATACATTACTATTTATATAAGTATTTTAAAATAGAGAAAAAAAGCTTTTATACTGAAAATTGCAACTTGAAAATAAACTTTTAATTTAAACTTGACTTAAAAGGTTGGGTTGCTAATTTTATTCTTCCAATTAAAGAGAGCTTTTTTTATTTTTTAAATAAATTGGTAAATTATAATATAAATGTTTAAATATTTATTTAAATTAAAAAGTATTGTCAACAACTTATTAAAAAATATATGGGAATTAAAAAGTATTTTCTTTAATTTTAAAACAAAATTTATTTCTTTAAATTATTCCCACGTTTAAGTCATTAATTTTATTCTTTAATTTAAGTATAAACAATCTTTTGTAAATCTTCTCATAATGTATTTTTGTATTTTTAAAAGTACAATATTATAACTGTTGCTAGGTTGAATAATTAATATTTTTCTGGTAGTTGGTTTAATTGACACGTAACCCTATAAATTAATTATTTAAATTAATTTAATAATAACAACATTAAATTATTTAAAAGGAAGAGAAGTGTTATGTTTTAACTACAAGTTGAAACACTTGTTGTTGTTATAGACGAAGAGACGCACAACAGAATAGAATATTTATTGAAGGTGAAGAAATACAATAGAAGGTAAAGAAAGAGAATAAAAGTAGGTTAGAGGATAGCCAACGGAATGAACCTAGAGCCCGGAACAGGAACAGGACCTGATCCTGTTTCCTGGTTTCCTGGTCCGGTTTCCTGTGTTTTTTGATATCACCAGGATGAACCAGGAACAGGAATTCCTGGTTTTCCTGGTTTCAGGTCCTGGTCATTCAATTTTCATTTCCTGTTTCCTGATCCTGGTCCTGATTTTTTCAAAATTCCGGGCTCTAAATGAACCCTGACTGGTGAAACTTGGAGCTTTTATAGTCTCCTTTTAAGGGAGTTTATATACTAGACCTCTACTAACTACAACTAAAAGAAATAAATTAACAGTCGAAACAGGTTGAGATGAAAATGTGAATAAACTATAAAAAACTGAAAGGCCTGTTTGGCACATTAAATTATTTTAGAAAATTAAAGACAAATCTGAAGGGAATTTATACAATTTTGAAATAAATAAATTTTTAATTATTCTAAAAAAAGTTCCATTTTAATTAAAAAAAAAAGTTTACATAATAAATGATTCATTAGCTTATTTATTTTATTCAACTTTAAACAATCTTTTTTTCTAAAAATATTTTTCTTGTTTTGTCATTCAAATGTAAAATTTTATTTTTTCATTTTCCTTTATGATTCATTGAAAAATTGCTTATTTTTCAATTTTTATTAATTTTTAATTTAAATCCTTTAAAATATTTTAATCTTTAATTTTTATGCTTAGATAAGCTTTTATTTTTTTATTTTAATTTTTAATTAAACTGATAAGGTAAAAATGGAGACATTAATCTTATGACTTTATACTTTCATTTTTTAATTATTTTAATTAAATATATTTTAATTAATTAAATAATATTTTAATTAATTAAATAATATTTTAATTAATTAAATAATATTTTAATTAATTAAATAATATTTTAATTAATTAAATAATATTTTAATTAATTAAATAATATTTTAATTAATTAAATAATATTTTAATTAATTAAATAATATTTTAATTAATTAAATAATATTTTAATTAATTAAATAATATTTTAATTAATTAAATAATATTTTAATTAATTAAATAATATTTTAATTAATTAAATAATATTTTAATTAATTAAATAATATTTTAATTAATTAAATAATATTTTAATTAATTAATTAAAATTAAGCTTAAACTTAGTTTTAATTTAAAAAATAAAAAAAGTCAGGTTTTTATATTTTAACTATCTTTTCAATTAATTAATTAAAAAGCCATCACAACCAACCTATTTATTACGTTAAGTTTATTTTTCTTTTCTTCTCCCCCATTAAGTTATTTATTTAAAAAATACAGGTTTTACTCTAAAAATTGAGGAAAAATAGTAATTTAATTAATTAATTAAACTTTAATTTAATTTATTTAATTTATAAATTACTAATTTTAATTTAAATAAATAATTTTAATTTAATTTATTATTTTTTCCACATTTCCATAAAAAGAAAAAAATAAAATAAATTGTCAATTCCTCAATTTATTCACATTTTTAGCTCCAAAATTGTTTGAACAATCGGGCGATTTAATTGTAAAAAACTCTTATTTTTTACTTTTCTATTTTTGTGAGTAGTGACTGACCTAAATAAATTATTATCTAAATAAAAAAAAAATTTTTTTCTATATTTTAAATAATTTATTAATTAATTTAAAGTCCTCTGTTAGGCATTTAAAAACCTTTTTTTTAATTTAGGGTGTATTTTTTCGAAAAAAAAAAAATAAAATAAAAAAGGTGTTTTCAGGGTTGTCTATATATGTAATTACATTTAGTTTATCGAAACACAAAAATCAGAATAAGCGAGTTAAACTTTTCTGATTTCCCGAGTCGTGATAAGAATTGTCTACAGTCGGGGTTTAATATTTTAATAGGGAAAGAAGGGCAGAAATAGAAACAATAAGCAAAATAATTAAATAAAAAAAAGCTGCCATTCCCTCATATGCTTAGATATTTTAAAAAATATTTAAATTAAAATTTAGAATTTATTACCTATTTAATTAAATAAAAAAGGGAAAATTAAATTAATTAAAAAAAAATATATAAACAAAAATTAAAGAATCCTCCATTAAAAAGTGTTTTTTTATTTCTTTTATTTTTTAATGTTTTTTATATTTATTTATTTTTTTCGCGTTGTGTTACATAAAATAAAACACTTTAATGTTCATAAAATATTTATAGCATTCCACAAATTTTATTAAACATTTTTGATAACAATTAAATTATTTTCTTAAAAATATTTAATTTTACTTAATATATATTTTTACATAAATCAATACATAAAATATTTAAAATAAAAAATACAAAAAAATTAAATTTTTAAAAATGCAAATTCAACACCAAAATAATCGACAACAAAAACAACATTTAATAAATATTATTCCAAAAAACAAGTCCAATAGTAACAAACATTTTGTTGGTTGTTCCTTTGGATTTTGTACAAATTTAATTAAATTTAATAACGGAAAAATTGCCAACTATTTTCTTAACAAAAATAAAATTAAAAGGGTCCTTTCAATTAAAGAACCCCCAAAATGCCCGGCAATTGGGCTGTTCCCTCCTTTAAGTGAAAATAAAAATTATGTCCCTATTATTGGAAAACAACTTTGTAAAGAAATGGAACAATTAATTGGCAATGTTGAATTGGCCATAATTAAATTAGAACAAATTAATACACAAAAGAATTTATTAAATAAAATAGATAGTTCACTAGACATTATTTTAATTAATAAACAAAAAGATTATGATGCAAACAAAAGTGAAGAAAATTATTTTTTAATTGAACAATTTATTCTTCAAGTTAAAGATTTGTTTGAATTGGCAAGGAAAATTGAAAAGGTTTTTTTTTATTTTTTTTTAGTTTTAAGTAGAGGTGAGAAAATAAAAGTGCCTCAACAAATTAAAAAATAATTAAAATTTTTGGGAAAATAGAAGAAAAAAGGGTTACCATAAAAAAATCGCTTACAAACAAACAGCCAAAAATTCTGGTTTTTTTTTAAATATTTTTAGCTAAAGAATTATTTAGCTTACAAAAATACATATACCTGGGCGCCTCGTTGTCCTACCTTACTTTAATTTAATTAATTAATTTAAACGATTAAACTTAGAATAAAATATATTAAGCAAAACACACAAAGTTTATTTTTTTCCCTTAAATTTTTTTTCTTTGAAATATTTTAAATTTTAATAATTATTTTTTCAACATTTAAAGGGGCTACAATTATCTTCTTCTTTTCTTTTTATTTTTTGCAGATAATTCCATCATTTTTTGAAGAACTTTGTTGTGACTGTCCATTAGTAGATGAAGAAATTTCTTCAGAACAAATACTATCCAAAAAATTTGCAAAGATTTTAGAAGCTTCAATACGTTTTGATACGCTAAAGGTTGTCACTCCTTCACTACAAAATGCTTTTAGTTTATTTAGGTAAAATTAAATAATTAATTAATTATTTAAATATTTTAGAAGAATGTGTCTATTAAAAAATGCTGGAAATATTTATAATTTAAATGCCCCTTTAAGTGATCAAATTGCTCTATTTCTGTCAAGGCCATCTCCTTTATTTACTGCTCTTGTTAATAGTTGTGAACATTTTATTGCAAAACAAAAATGTAGAGAATTGGCCACTTCACATTTAATTGAAGCTTTTATTGTTATTTATAATGTAATTTATTTTATTAATTTTTGAATTTATTTTTTGGTTAATTTATTTTAAAAAATTAAGCCAATTTTAACAGTCAAAAATAGTTAATTTATTTATTAAAAATCAGAATTTAGATGGAAACAGGCGTTAATAAAATCAGAATATTAAAAATATATATTAATATAAATTCTGATTTTTTTTTAGAAAATGTGTTTAATTAAAAGGATCAGAATTTTTAATTAAAAAAATCAGAATTTTTAATTAAAAAAATCAGAATTTTTAATTAAAAAAATCAGAATTTTTAATTAAAAAAATCAGAATTTTTAATTAAAAAGATCAGAATTTTTAATTAAAAAAATCAGAATTTTTAATTAAAAAAATCAGAATTTTTAATTAAAAAAATCAGAATTTTTAATTAAAAAGATCAGAATTTTTAATTAAAAAAATCAGAATTTTTACTTCTGATTATTTTTTATTATTAAAAAAATTCGTCCACATTTCTAATGAAAAATTTAAATGAATTAATAAAATTAATTCTAATTAAAGGTAATGAAAAAAATGTTTTACCGTCTTTGCCAAAAACAACAAGAAGAAACCTTATTAAATCTAGATTATCGCAAAGAATTTTTACTTCGTTCAATGATGGGTATTTTGCTTATAACTGATCATTTAGATAGAAATAATGGGGGAATATTTATTCCATCAAATTCTTCTTTTGATATTTGCAATTTTATTGAAATTGTAAAAATGGGAAGTACTAGCTTAGAAGAGGTAGAAAATGAAGCTTTTCCTTTTAAACAATTTAATTTAAATTCTAGGCAAATAAAATGTTGGCAACACTTCGCTTTATGTCTAAGCATTTTTCTGATTTAGAAATACCTATTTATATTAGAAAAATGTTTGAAATTAATAAATAAATTATTTTTACTTTTTATCTAATATTTAAATTAATTATTAAATTAATTAAATTTTATTTTATTTATTTAAATTAATTTATTACATCTAATTAAATTTAATTATTTAATTATTAGAATGTTTGGTAAATAAATTTAAAAATTTAAGTATTAAAGGATTAAGGATTTAGAGCAATTTTAACGAAACAGAGATGAAGAAACAATTAATGGAAATATTCTATAATAGACCCATACAGTAAAAAAATTAATTAAAAATTAAAAAACTATTCTAATAAAAAGATCCTAATATTTAAATATTGTCATTTTTGTTTTTTCATCATAAGTCATTCTCATTTTTACCTTCTCTTATCATTTATTAATTTTAACCCTTAATAATATGAGTGACAATTTACATAAATACTTATTTATTTTTCATATATACATTCTTTTGTCTCTATTTTTGTAAAAACTATTCAACCTATTTATTAAAAAAAAACATTTTTTTAATTAAATATTGTTTAAAAATAATTCATTATTTTAATTTAATTTTTAATTAATAATTAAATCTTTATTAAGTTGCTTACAATGTCTAATAACCTGATACTAATACTAATGTAAGCACATAAAAGTTCAAGTTTTTAAAAATGTTTAATTATATATTTATCTTTGTATATAGGACGAGGTTGATGAGAAGACTCTTCTTAAAATGATTCTACGAAAGTTAGACAAGCTTGATGTAATTGCGCAAAAATTAGATAGGCTACTTGTTAAGAAGAAACAAGACGATTTAGAGTCTACATTAATTAATGGTATTTTTTTACTATTTTCTTTTAAATAATCCATAAAATAATCAAATTAAATCTTTAAATTAAATTTTTTATTTCAAAATTTAGTCAGAAAACGCAAGCTGGAATCTTCAATTTCTTATAATTTCCTCAGTCCGATTTTCATTCATGTGAAAAACTTAAAGTTTTTAATTTAATATTTTAAAAAATACTAGAAAATCACCATTTTTAGCTTCTATATATTGTGCAACTCTACAACGCATCAAACGAGCTAAAGAACCCGCGACTGCAGAAATAGTATTGTGAAAATACAACGTTAATATTGGACCTTTAAAAATATAATAAAGTTTTATTTAGTTTATATTAAATAATGCTAGGTTTTTTGTTGGATAGCTCCACGTATTTTTTAGAATTATTGACGAGGCTAAAAATTCAAAGGAAAAATCTTTATAAATATTACAATTGATCAAAAACAAATTGAAAACCTAGCAATATGAATAAACAAACTTTGTATATTGATTGAACTCAAGCAAGAACGATAAAGATGAATATTAGAATTTAATTTGGTCTAAATTATAATAACATCGTGGCGCTTGGGGGTGGAATGGTGCTGGCTAGGGCCTTCTATTAGGGATATTTAGCTAGACTGATTATAGGAACCCAGATTCTATTCGACCAGCACCACGGGTTGATCAAGTCCTCGGGCGTGCCGATATAAAAGAGACTATATATGATTTTCTCCTTTGTATACTATCTGCGCGCGAAGCGCCCCAAGCTCGGAAGGGCTTTATAACACCAAAAATAATTTTTCAGTCAAATTTCTCAACATAAAATTTTCACTCAAAAGTAATAATGTTTAACAATTTCAGAATTTTTTTAGAAACATAACTTAGGCCTTCACTTTTAGCCCAGCCACTAGTTTATAAAATATTTAAATTATAGGAAATCTATCCATTAGAAAACAATTAAAAAATATTTTTAAATTCAAAATTAAATCCCTTAATTATTAAATAAACAAAATCTAATAAATTTTCAACCTTTTAAATAATTGTTTGTTTCCTTTGTTTTAATCCAAATGTTGCCATATCGTCACAAAAATATTAACAAAAATCAAATAATTATTTTATTAACAAAGTTTACTATTTACCAACATTAAATAAATAGTTAACATTTATTTGTATTTATTTACATGTATTTAATAAAATAAAAATTCTCTGTTGCCATTTCAATTGAAAATTTTTAATTTGTATTTTTACATAGATAGACAATTAGAGAAGGCAAATAAACAAACTAAGGCTTAAAAAAATATTTTTATTGCATAAAAAGTTGACTTAGAAGGTTAACTACAATTTAGGGAATTACAGTCTTAACACCTAGTTACAAACATTTAATTATTTTTCTAGACTTAGGAAATATGCTCACGAAAATTAAAGTTTACCAAACGATACTATATAAAGAGTAAATGTCAGATTTCTTTTTGTATTTTTTGGGTCTTTTATTTTAATATTTATAAAAAAGGAGCTTTATTTAATTAATTACATAAATTAAAATTCATTTTAAAGTTTATCTCTCTTTAATGAAACCTTCCCCACTCTATTAAATAGAAATTGAGTATTTAAGGGACGTATTTCTTGAAAAGATTTACGCTGAAACTTAGTTATGTATTAAAATCTGTGTCACTGCTTTGTTGCTTCTAAAGTAGCCAGAATAAGTTCTGACTCTAATAGAATACATGAACATACTTAAATAAATTAAATAAACTTGAATTTAAATATTTAAGCTTTACTCAATGGATGTTTATTTATTTAAACCTAATGAATATGAACGTTTATACAATTGTAGTATTTATAATGTTGACCAAATACCTTTAGAAAAACGTAGACGTGAATGGTTAGGAATATTTTTCTTTTCTTTATCAACAATTTATGAGGTTATTTTTTATTTAATTATTCTTTAATTATGCTTAAATAGTCCGTAATTTTTGTCCGCAAATATTAATATTAATTTTCTTAAAGAAAGTATTTTTACTTATAATATAACCTAAAAATATTTAAATTATCAAAAATTGCAGACAAAACTTGCGGACAAAACTTGAGGACATTTTTTAAAGCTTTTATATATTCCCTGTATGATATCAATTTGGAAAAGAATGAAAAATAGTCATTGCTATAAAATAATGTTTTTAATTGGCATTATTGATATGTTAACACTTTTATGTAATGGATTATTAACTGGATATCTGGGTTATTATGGTTATGTTTTTTGTTCTTCTCCACGTTTAATTTATATTGCTGGGGCTTATGGACTTGGTTTTTATTTAATTAATTTTTAAAATTTTATTTAAAGGTTGTTGGTGTGCTGAATCTACAATAGAGGTTATTTTGGCAATTAATCGTTGTACTGAACTTTGGTCTGATCATTTAGCAGATAAATGGTTTAGTGGTAATTAACTAAATAATGCAACAATTAACTAACAATTAAAGGCATTAAACTATTTATTTGGATGTTAATTCCAATAATCTATGGAATATTTATGGCATTCTATACTAAACCAGTTGCCTTCAGTGCAATTTATTTTAGTTGGTTCTTCAATCCGCATGTTGCTTATGTTGATGATAGCAATGGAATTGTTTGTTTATTTCTTTTCTCTTTATAAAGGGGTTGTTAGTTCAGAGTGTGGGTTATTTTAAGGAGCTATTTTTGACTTGTTATTGTTGTGGTGTGTAACGGTCTAGTATATAAGCTCCCTTAAAAGAAGACTATAAAAGCTCCAAGTTTCACCAGTCAGGGTTCCGACCATATTTCGATCTTGTTCCAACCTTACTCTTATTCTCTTCACTGTTATTGTATTTCAACACTTCCAAATAAACATATTCTTGTTTGGCGTCTCTTGGACTACATATATCAACAACTATTGCTTTTAACTCGTAGTTAAAACAACAATTATTATTCGACCATCATCTTTTACAAGCCTAAGGGCACAGAAAATAACCGAAAACCTAGGGCTTCTAAAAGCCTTACTATAAAAATAATTATGGCATTTGCCGCGCTACACAAAATTAAAAGAAGTTTAAAAGAAAAAATTAAAGACTATAAAAGCCCTAGTTTTACAAAAATATGTTTATAAGCCTCTATTTACTGAGCAAAAATAATTAAATTTTAATTATTTTAGTATGAAAATATTTTACATTCAATTCATAATAATGCAATTTTGGCTCTTTTAGTAGTCACTTATGTTGCTTTTTATTTAATTCTTTTATCCAAATCTAAAGAAAGGGGGCAACCAACTGAACAAAATACTTACTCAGAAAAAATGGTATTTTATTTTGCTTAATACATATTATTTAATTTAATTTTTACTAAAAGATATTTCTTCAAGTTCTTTTGATTAGCTTAATAAATGCATCCGCTGCAGGCATTTATGTTTATATGCAATATTTTCATGTTAATGAGTGGTTAATTTTGCTTGCGCAATTTAACTGGATGAATGCACATGGTTATTAATTTAAGCAAAGTTAAACTAATTTTTATTGTTTTTTAGGATTTCCTCCAGTCATTTATTTGACTTTAAATAATTCAATTAAACGTGATTGTATAGGAATGATTAAAAAATTATTTGGCAGGAATGTTACTGTTCACCCTGTAACTACTGGAAGTCATCCACCTCTTATTTATTCTACTAATAATAATTTAGAAAGAATTGTTAATAATGGTTAAAGGAGTAAATAAACAAAGGAAAAATAGAGAGCAAAGTTGCAACTTGTTTAGTATGTCGGCAGGTTGTCCGCAAATTGGTTAGAGTGCTACAATTGAATTTCTTTACATAGTAAAAATATGAAGAATATTTAGAGCTGCTTTAGAAATATTATTTTCAATAAATAAACATACTCCTTTTAAGTAAAAAGATATTACAACTTGCGGACAAAACTTGCGGACTTTTTTGACTCTTACTTTAAAAATAAAAAACTAATATCTGTCAGTTATTTCAAACAAATTTCATTATTTCCGTGTATATAGACTATAGCTCCTATATCATATTAATATTTACATTAATTTAAAATTCTAGATTTTAAAGCTTAAAAAAAGATTTTTTTAATTTAATGAATAATTAATAATAAAAAATAATTAAGTAAAAAATAAATAAAATGGAATTTTTTATCTTTTACAATTAAATTAATTTGTAAATATTCAATAAAAAATATTAATAAATTTTAAATTCTTCTTTTTTGAGTCTAATTTTTATTTTATTAGTCAATTAAGTTAGGAGTAAATGAAACTTAGCTTAATTTATTTTTTTTTACATAATATAAATTAATTAAATTAAATTAATTATAAGCACAGGTATAGAGAAATATTTTTTTGCGTTTGATTTTTTTGAACTTCTTCGTTATTTTTGGATGCAATGATTAATTGCAAATTTAATATAGTATAAAAGCTTAGATAAAACAAAAGAAAAAGTTTATTTAAAACGCTTAAAATAAAACTTGTCAATTAAAAAATACGAAGGACGAGAAAGAACATAAAAACATTGAAACATTTAAAAATTAATGGTTGGCTAAATTCTCTTCATAAATCCCTCTACTTTCCCTATTTAAATAAAAAATTAATAAATTAAAAAGGAATGACTAATAAAATTTAAAAAAATAAAAAAGGAACTTTTTCTTCTAAAAATTAAATTAAACGCTTTTATTTAATAAAATTAAACACGTTTCAATTTTTTAAATAATAAAATATTTTCTCGTGATAAAAATTTTTTTTTAAATTTTATTTGAGGAAGAAAAAGTTTAAAAAAAAAGCCAACATTAAAATAATTTTATCTTTTTATATTTATTTAGCTTTTGGTAAAATATTTGTTTCAAAGTTTAATAAAAAAAATCCTTTGTTATTTCAACTAAAAATTAAACTTTTTTTAAAGTCTTTATAAACCACCCAAAAAATTATTTTTTTATTAAATTAAATTAATTTAAAAATTAAAATAATTTGAAAAATATTAAATATTTAATTTAAATGATAACTAAAGCCTTCAACATTGTTTTGTTTATTTCTTTAATTAATTCATATGTGTTGGCAAATGGGGATGGAGAAAATGATAAAGACGGTGTTTAATACAATTTAATTAATTAATTAAAATTTTTTAAATTTTTAGAAATTTTTAAAAAGGTGTTGATTTTGACTAGTCAAGTGTTGGACTTTGCACGGCCTGTAGCTCTTTTTGAATTTTCTCTTAATCATTCAATTGACCATCCAGACAAAGAGGATGCTTTTCTTCAAAGAATTGATGCTAAGGCTGGTGAAATTGGTTTAGACAAAGAATTTGCTCGGCTTTATTTTATTGACCAAATTAATGCAAGTAAAATAGTGCAGGTAAAATAATTAAATATTTAAATAATTAAATAAATTATAAATTAAAATATTAATTAATTAATTAAATTATACAATAATTAATTGATTAAAATAATTAAATTATAAAATAAAATAATTAATTAAATTAATTAAATATTAAATTAATTATAAAATAAAGTATTAATTAAATATTTAATAAATTGATTAAAATAATTAAATAATATTTAATTGATTAATTTTAATTAATTCTAAAAGGCATATAATTATTTAATTTATTTAATCTACTATTTAAATCTACTTCTTATTAATATTAATAAAATAAATAGAAAGCTTATTTTGCTCTCTGGAATAAAACAGGACTGCCAAATGAACCAGTTGTCGACATCCACACAACAGAATTTCAGACAAAAATGGGGAATGTTACAATGAGTTTGGCTGAAGCTTTGCTACCTCTGGCTAAATATCGTGATGCAAAATGCCCCAAAGAAACTGAAAAAATTGTTAAAGAATTGGAAAAAAACAAACAAATTGATATCTGTGAAGAATTTAAGCGTAACGAAGGGTTTAAATTGGCTACAGCACATTTATGTTCTAATAACCCTAAAAAATATTAATTAAATATCTAATTAATTAATTAAATAAATTTAAGAAGAAAATGATTTTTTTAATGTAAATTGACTAAATAAAAGAATTAATGTATTTTTTAAAAATAATAAATTTAATTAATGGATAAATTATTTTAATTAAATAAAAGTTTAAATTAAATTATTAAAATATGTATAGTTTAATTAAATATTCATTGTGTTAAATTATTTGTAAAAATAAAAAATTAAAATATTAATATTTAATTAATTTTTCTGTAAGGAGAAAAAGAAAGTATAAAAGTAAGTTTATTTATTTAATTGTCTTTCCCCAAAGAGAGACTGCTTGTTACGAAATACCTAATTTATTTAAAACTTTTTCTTTAATGAAAATAAATATTAATTTATTTTTATTTTTGTTTAGCGTTTATTATTTGTCAAAAATACCCAATCCCCGGAAAATTATTTGTTTTCTAACTATTAATTAAAAAATTCTTTTATTTATAATTTGTGTTGCCATTTTGTGTCTCCTGTTTATTGTTTAAATAATTTATTAATAATTATTTTTTTTAATTAAAAATTTATTTTTAAAAGAAATTAATTTTTTTAATAAATAATTATTACATTAGCTTATTAAAAAGCAATTTTAAAATTTTTTAAAACATTAAAAATTAGAGCTTCATTTATTTTTTAAAAAGTAAGAATTATTTTTTAATTTTTATTTTTAAAGATAATTATTAAAAGAATAAAAATAGGGGTTATTTTAAATAATTTAAAGGTTACATTTATTTAATGCCCTTTCCCCGGAAGTGTTCAATAACCACAATTTAAATATATTTTACAGCAATAGCTTTAATTCCTTATTAATTTAGAGTAGTAGGTTAAGTTCAACGCAGCCACTAAAAATAAAACTTGAAAAGTTGGTAACAGTGTAATTTACCCTTTTGTCTTTTTGCATTTTTGTCAAGTTCTCTTAGTATCAAACCACCTATATCTTAACTCTTTAGTTTTGTGTGTCCTTTAATTTATTATTTAAGTTTATTTTGCAATCACTTTCTATTAGTCTGCTTAATATATAATATTATAATTAATTAATTACAAATTTATTTCAAATTTTTGTAACAAGGTTAAGGATCCATTTGTCGTTGCGAGTATTTTTGTAAGCTTAGTTTTCATAAGCTAAAAAACAAACTTGGTCGCCCAACTAATCATTCAATTTTTGTAATAAAATTAGAAAATAAATTGCAGATTAAATAATTTAAAGCGTTTGCTTAAAATATTCAATGGATGTTTATTTATTTAAACCTAATGAATATGAACGTTTATATAATTGTAGTATTTATAATGTTGACCAAATACCTTTAGAAAAACGTAGACATGAATGGTTAGGAATATTTTTCTTTTCTTTATCAACAATTTATGAGGTTATTTTTTTATTTTTATTTAATTATTCTTTTAATTGTGTGTAAATAATCCGCAACTTTTGTCCGCAAATATTAATATTAATTTTCTTAAAGAAAGTATTTTTACTTATAATATAACCTAAAAATATTTAAATTATCAAAAATTGCAGACAAAACTTGCGGACAAAACTTGAGGACATTTTTTAAAGCTTTTATATATTCCCTGTATGATATCAATTTGGAAAAGAATGAAAAATAGTCATTGCTATAAAATAATGTTTTTAATTGGCATTATTGATATGTTAACACTTTTATGTAATGGATTATTAACTGGATATCTGGGTTATTATGGTTATGTTTTTTGTTCTTCTCCACGTTTAATTTATATTGCTGGGGCTTATGGACTTGGTTTTTATTTAATTAATTTTTAAAATTTTATTTAAAGGTTGTTGGTGTGCTGAATCTACAATAGAGGTTATTTTGGCAATTAATCGTTGTACTGAACTTTGGTCTGATCATTTAGCAGATAAATGGTTTAGTGGTAATTAAATGCATTATTTTCTTATAAAGGCCTTTACATAGGTCACTGTTTAATAATTAATTAATTAAATAATTAATTATTTTAAATGTTTAAGGCAAAAAACTCTACATATGGTTAGGTCTCCCAACAATCTATGGCATATTTATGGCATTATTTACGAGACCTTTAATATTCAGTGGCATCTATTTTAGCTGGTTTTTCTACCCACATATTGACTATATTAATGACAATATTGGAACTGTACTAATTTAATTTTTAATTAATCCAGAAATTATAGCGACTTCCAAAAAGCTTTATTTATTAACCCTCTCAACCTTAAACACCGAACAGGGTTATCGCATATTGAACTAGAGAGCCAGTTCAGTATTTGTGTTTATGGTAGCGTTATAGTATAAAAGGCGAAGCCTTTTAGTGTTCAGAGAGTTAGCGTTTGAGTCAGTATTTAAGTCAGTCTATCACAGAATTATTTATTTTCATTGCCTTCATTTGCTATTGTATTTGCCTTGTAATAATACTTTGAACACTATTGTTGGTAACTGTATTATTCTTGTGTTAGAAGAAACTTTTACATTACAGTCTGTTTAATATTTTTAAAAATTGGTTGTCGCTATATTTCTGTTTAAAAACTATTTACCTATTTAAAAAATTTTTAATTAATAGTATGAAAATATTATTCACACAATTCATAACAATATAATTTTGGTTATGTTAGTAGTCACTTATGTTGCTTTTTATCTTATTTTACTTGCAAAATCAAAGGAAAGAAATCAATCAACAGAACAACACAGTTTTTCAGAAAAAATGGTTTTTACTTTACTTAATATATATTATTTAATTTATTTTTATTTAAAGATATTTCTTCAAGTCCTTTTAATTAGCTTAATAAATGCAACTGCAGCCTCGATTTATGTTTATATGCAATATTTTCACGTTAATGAAATATTAATTGTTATTGCACAGTTCGCTTGGGTAAATGCTCACGGTAAGTTGGAAAAGATTATCATGAATTTTACCCGTCTTATACATATTCTACGTTAAAATACATATTTTCCTAATTGTAAGAAAAAAGAATAAATTAAGTAAATATTCAAATATTAGTGGACGTTTAAAGGCTGACGCTTTGCGAAGACACAAAAATATTAATGGAACGAGAACTAATAAATTAATTAAAAATTAATTAATTCCAGGCTTCCCACCAGTTATTTACCTAACAATGAATAAATCAATTCAACGTGATTGTCTATTGATGTACAAAAAATTAATTGGAAAGAACGTCACAATATATCCATTAACAACTGGAAGCCATGCGCCACCCCAATTCACTCAACATAATAAATCTTGTAATACATCATTAAATCCAAATACTATAGAACAAATAAATGCAGAACATCTTATAAAACAAAATTAAAGAAAAAGTTTTTTTAGCAATCAAAAGAAGAGGGAATTTATGTAAATAAATACTACAAGGGGAATTAATGTAAATACTATGGATATATGTATTTTAATTTCAAAGAATATTGTCTATACTTTAATTAGAGCCCAGAACGGGAACGGGGTCCCGGCCCGTTTCCCGGTTTCCGGGTCCCTTTCCCGGGTTTTTTTTAGTAAACCGGGATAGAAACGGGAACGGGAATTCCCGGTTTTCCCGGGTCCCTCCCGGTCATATTTCAAATCCCGTTCCCGGTTCCCGGACCCGGCATTTTTATACCGAGAAACCGGGAAAAGCTGAAAGTTTTAAAACGAAATACTTTTCTTCAAAAAAAAATTTTTTTAAACTTTTTGGAACAATTTTTTAAAAAACATTCCTAATTTTTCTAAGTTCCGAACAGTTATTTATCACAGCACTTGATTTTATTTTCAGCGCAACAATTTCTAGTTTTTGTTTATTTAATATTTTATCCTCTTTGAAAGTATTCTGTTTTATAAGTATAAATTTTCCAAAGAACAAGTTTTTTTTCAATGAAGTTATTTTTTTTAACAATTTATTTTTGACCATATTCATAAACACATTTTGAAAATGATGGACTCAAAAAAAGGTAAACTTTTAAATTATTTTTAAAGTAAATAAAATAGTTTCAATTAATTTCAAAAATGTTTCAATTAATTTGAGACATGTTTCAGTTATTTTAAAATGTTGTAACTAATTTTAAAATAGTTTTAATTTAACAAAAAATAATTTAAGTTTTAAATTAAAAAAAAGTTAATCAAAAAAAATTTTTAAAAAAGTAAGATAAGAAACTATTTTTTTATAAAAAAATTTTTTTTATTTATTTGAAAATACCGGATCTATATTTCTCAACGTAATTTTTCACATCTTTAAATGTACCAACATAATGAATTTGGAAGTAATTCTCCGCGTGTTTGACATATTACGTGCGTAAAGCTATGTTAACATTTTCAAATTTAGGTGTGTCCATTAAAAAAATTTTTGTCTAAAAAAAATATTAAATTAAAAATAATTTAAGATATAAAAATAATCAAAATTATAAAAAAAAAATTTTAAACATTACAACTAATTTAAATATACAAATTTTATGTATAAATGAAAAAAATTTATAAATAAAAAAATTTTAGATAATATAAAATTTACATATATAAAATTAAAAAGAAAAAATTTTTTTAATTTCCAGCTGTGAGGTATCTTTTGATATTAAAGTCCGAAGGGTAAAATAAAGAAAAAGATGGACAGTTCAAAATTTATTGTCTTGAAAGTAATACGAAAGTAATAAATTTTGAACTGTCCATCTTTTTCTTTATTTTACCCTACGGACTTTATTATCAAAAGATACCTCACAGCTGGAAATTTTTTTTTTAAAAAAATTTTATATAATATAAGATTAGAAAGAAAAATTTTTTTAATAATTTTGAGAGAACAATAAAATTATTAAATTAAAAATTATTTTTTAATTAAATATTTATGTACTCACCTCTTTAGAACAAGATCCAATGTCCATAACATTTTCAAAATTTACTCCATTAATTCCATAAAAAAAAAATACGCTAATGACTGTCGATAAATCATTGAAACTGTTTGAAAGGTACTTGATTTTCCCTTCTTTGCTTTTACAACAGTTCTGGTACTAAAGGAATATTTTGAATTGCTACCATTTAAAGACATTTGTTCTTCCTGAAAAGGTATAAAATTATTTTCTCAACACCTGTTATAACTAAAGGCCAGCGGTTGTCTTATAAATAGAATAATTACCTTCTTTTCATCCTCCTGTGTTTGATAATCTGGTTCTACTTCACTTTATGAGTCCAATCGAACATTAAGAGTCCAATCAAAAATTATAAGTCCAAACAAAAGTTTATGAGTCCTATAAAAATTTATGAGTCCAATCTAAACTTTAGGAGTCCAATCAAAATTTACGTCATAATTAAAATTTTATGTGTTAACTCAAAAATATAGGGCAAGTAAAACAATATTATGTAACGGGAAACTGGATTCTTATTTCTTCCATTAAATGTTGAAAAATTTTGTGATTTCCATGAAAGCGACGGAACATGTATTGGTATAAATAGCTTTTTAGCATATTATGGTTTGTACCATGTAAATGACGGAGTGATGGCTTAAGGGCACGCCATGAACCCTCTATTCCCTGAGTATGGACTTGCCTGTCAGTTGGAACATAGGCTTAGTAAAATAATTTTATCGTCTTTTTTTTTTAACGCCGATAAAAATTTTGATTGCGTCATAAGTTTTGTTTGGCTCATAAATTTTTATTGGACTCATAAAGTTTAGATTGGACTCATAATTTTTTATAGGACTCATAAACTTTTGTTTGGACTCATAAATTTACATTGGACTCATAATTTTTGATTGGACTCTTAATGTTCGATTGGACTTATAATGTTCGATTGGACTCATAAAGTGAAGTAGAACCGATAATCTTCCCAAATAGCTTTAAGTAATGTCAACCCAAGATTTGATTTTTAGACAGCAACGACAGAATCA
This sequence comes from Meloidogyne exigua, assembly GCA_018905775.1. Lineage (NCBI taxonomy): Eukaryota > Metazoa > Nematoda > Chromadorea > Rhabditida > Meloidogynidae > Meloidogyne > Meloidogyne exigua. The sequence continues at coordinate 402,515 of JAGUQR010000018.1, forward strand.
TTAAGAGGATCCTTATTTTTCTCTAACCAAGCCTGAGCATTATATTGGACAGTTCGAGCGTAATGAATAATAGCAAAATGTGTCTCTACCTATTTTTTAAATATTTTTTTAAATGTAAATTGTTAACCTGTTTTCCTTTTGGAGGCTTTGGTCTTTGATAATTTACATATTTTCCCATATGTTGATCATTAAGTTTTTGTACAAAAGTGTTGTCTGTTGCTTCTGGGACTATACATTCCTCGTCTAGCACTGAGATAATTCCGAGAGGCTAAAATATTTAATTTTAATTATTGTTTTAAATCTTCAAAGCTATTTAATCCAAATATTTCAAATCCAACAATGTCTAATACAAGTTTTATTTCATACATAGTAGGCGTATTATTCTGAAGCTTAGTCTTTGCTTCATTTTTGACAGTTCCAAGCAGTTTAATAAACTAAACAAATTGTGAAATCCAAATAAAATTAAAAAGGTTAATTAAAATACATTGTATTAAGTCTATTAAATTTTAAATACAATAAATAAATAAATGCACTTAAAAATAAAGTGCATTAAAATATTATTAATTCTACAGTAACTATTAATTAACATGCAATTTAATTAAAAAATTGCTCATCGTCTAATAAGTTTTTTTCCTTTTGAAATTATTAAAAAATGACTACAACTTATGGTAATTTAATTAATTTATTACATCATTAAAATTGTATTTAAAAGCCAGGTTGGATTTAATTAAATATAATTAAATTAAAAAAATAATAAAAATGTTAAAGAATTTAATTTTAATTTTATTATTTCTTCAATTAATTAATAAACAAATATTAGCTGTTAAAATAGGGAATAAAGGTTTGTTTTTATTTTCTTAACGCTTAAAGGGCAATTTATTTAAACTTTATTTTAAATTAGAGAAGGAAAGGAAAAAATTAAATAAAAATAAATAAACTTTTTGTAAAGACTAGAATGTTTAAAATTATAAATTAAGGCGGGAATAATTTAATGTATTAATCTAAAGTATAATTAATTAGATTAAGACTGTAGGGGGTGAATAATTCTTTTGTACAAAATAAGGTTCTAAAATTAACCAGCATTGCTGGCTTACAAAAATACTTTCAAACTGGTGAACGAATAACAACTGAATAAAATTAATAAATTATTAAATAAATTTAAATTTCAAAAATAATATATTAAGCAAATGTTAAGAATAAGTTTAAATAAATGACTAAAACTTACAAACTTAAGTTTATTTAATTAAATGTTTGTAACACACTTTAATATAAACAAAAACATTCTTAGTATAAATAAACTTTTTTATGTAAATGGATGTTTATGTTTTATTGTTTATTTCCTTGTTTATATAAAAAATGTTTATTTGTTCTAGACAATTAGTATTTAAACACACCTTAAATTTTCTTTAAATGTTTCTTTACCTATTTTATTTAATTTTCAGTTTAATTTAAAAAATACAATTTAATTAATTTTTAGCAATTTATATTGACACAAATGTTTTACATTTTGAAGGAAATTTAAAAAATTCTGAGACAGAAAAGGGAAAGGAATTATACCAAAATTCGAATACTTCTTTTGAAGTATTTAAATAATTTAAATTAAATTAAAATTAATTAAATTTTTAGATTTTATTTAAAGAGGCTAAAAAAGATATTGAAGCAATTAAAAATGAATTTAATCATTTAGAATTTGTTTTTGATATTTTTTCCGATAAAAATCGTTTTTACTGTCCAACATATGTAGACGGGTTATATTTAAATAATTCTATATGGAAAGAAAATTGTTGGAATTGGTTTAACCTTTGGGTACCTTTAAAGAACTGGATTCAGTTTTTAATTGTTGTTAATAATCCATATGCTGGTAAGTATTTATTTTTATTTTTTAATTTAATTTAGCTTTAATAAGAGTTTAATATGTCGAAGTATTTAATTAAACAATTAAATATTTAATTATTTTTCTTTTAGCTAAATTATAATTTAGCTTACAAAAATATAATGACACCAAAAAACAAATACTTTGAGTTAAACATAATTTGAATTTAAAATTAATAAAACATAAAATAATTTATATTAAGCAAACTTATTATTAGGGTTTCCAAAACATGCAAATGCGTCGCTACGACATTTGCGTCCCAGATATTTGCGGCTGACTCTAACGCACAAGATTTTAGTCGGATTTATAAAATATTAAAAATGCCTAAAAAACTGTTTTGCTTTACTAAAAAATTAAATAAAAATTATAAATATTTTTTAATTAAAAAATAAAAATTAATTCCTTTTTTTTAATTAGCTTCTACTTCTTATTTTCTTCTTCTAATATGTATTGATATTCTAAAAATCGTATTTAATTAATTTTTTTATATATTTTAGGGATAACTCAAAATAAATTGATAAAAAATTAACCCAAAAATGTGAATAAATTACTTTTATTATTTTATTAAGCAATAATGGTTGAGTCATTTAAATTGATTAAAATTAATTAATTTAAAGACATTTAAAAAATAATTTTTTTCTATATAAATTTAATTAATTTTATTTAATCATTATCTTGTACATTAGAGTCGGCCGCAAATGTTTGGCCGCAAATGTCGACAGACTATACGACAGTTAAATAAATAATTTTTTGTATTTTATGTGGATAATATAAAAATACCTACCAAAATTATTTTTTTATTTACAAAGAATATATTTTAGGTAATATATTTTTAATTTGCTTTATATTAATTATTTTATTTTTAATAGTTTTTAAATTTATTAATTAAATTCTGAATAGTTGTGTTCCGGTGCTTCTTTAAATATTTTTGTGAGCTAAACTTTATTTTAGCTAGAAAATAAAAGAAAAAAAAAGTTTTAGTTAATATGTAAAGCACTATTGTAGCGTTTTGAGTGTTTTTGGACCAAAACTTTTTTTGCTTAATTTCCAAAAATTCTGATTTTTGAGTATTTTGTAGACAATTTTCTGCTCTATCCAATGGTACCAAAAACACAAAAAAACTTAATTATTATTTTGTTATAATTCCTGGCGCGGGTAAGTCACAGTTGCCCCCTACCCTTTAAAAATATTTTTAAATTTTTAATTCTTTAAAAATATTTAATTTAGGCCCTCCAAAATTAAATTTAGCTGTTAGACCAATTTTGGAAAATATTGATGAAAAAATAACTTTACACGAACAACTTCAAAAAAATGTAAAAAATATTTTTTCATCATCTTCATCATCCTCTTCTTTAATAAATAAAAATGTTGGAAAAAAAGAAAAAAATTTAATTAATGTTATTAGAACATTTGAAGAAATAAATCTTTACAGAGAAACCTCAAAGGTTGCGCCGAAATGGTTAAACAGAGAAATATGTGAAATAGCAGATACTTGGATGATTTTTTATAGAAAATATGAAGGTAAAAAAAGAAGCTTAAAAAATGGAGAAAATAATAAAAATAGTATAAAAGAAGAACAGGAAGAGAAAGAAATTAAAGAAAAATTAGAGGTAAAAATAATTTATTGTTTTGTTTAAATAGTAACTATTTCTTACTTCCAAGTTTATTTATTTTTTGTGGGTAGATTTTAAAACTTAATTTCTTTTTAAGTTTATTTCTACTTAATATGAATTATTTTAATTTAAAAATATTAAAAATGTTCTTTTACTTTATATTAGATAGAAATTGGCGTTGATGTTTGCAGCTTTTTTTATTTTTGTAAGCTAAATTTTAATTTAGCTAAAATTGCGCTGTGTTGCTCTTTTATTTTTGTAGTAAAATAAAATTTAAAAAATAAATAATTAATTAATTTAGTTGGCAACTAAACACATGGAAATTCTCTTGTCAAAGGAGCAGAAGGCATTGGGTGGTGAATCTACTAAATTTGAGAATGAAGCAAATTATATGAAAGCTCCATTTGAACATAAACTGCCAGAACATTATTTTTGGCCTAGAACAGATTTTAATAATTTAAATAAAAATAAAGTAAATTTAATAAAGAAGGAGAAGAGTTGGTATGATGTAATTCCTGATGGTTATATGTTTAATATTTAATTTAAATTAAAATTAAATTAATTAATTAAATGATTAATTAAATTAAATATTCTATTAATTTCCTATTTTATTTATTTTTCTATTAAATAAATAATTTAATAAAAAAAATTAATTTTTTATTTAATAAAAAAGCAACTTTTACTTTCCCCAATTAATGCTCCTTTGGCCCTATTTTTTCCTGACACAAAAGAAAAAATTAACACAAAAAAGAAGAATAATTACTTAATGGTTTTAATAGAAAAAATTATTAACATTTTTATTAAAAAAAGAATAAACAAAAAAGTTAAATATTTTACTTTCTCAGCCATTTGTCTATTTTATGCTTTATTTTAAATATTTTTTATTGAGATAAATAATGGAAAATTTTTTTTGTACTTTTTTGTGTTTAAAAAGAATTAATTTAATTAATTAAAATAATAATTAATTAATTATTAATTAAATTAAGAGGTAAATATTATTTAAATGTTTCACCTTTTCACAGTAAATTTATTTAAGCAAAATTATTTTTATTTACTATAAAAAAGCCCTTAAAGTTTAATATAAAAGTGTTTATTTAAACAATAGTAAAACTTTGATGTATATTTTAGCTAAAAACTTTTTTAGCTTACAAAAATAAATTATCCTTCTACGCGATGCAAAACCAACAATAAGTTAAATTGCTCAAGCTATTAAAAAACTGAAAAAAAAATTTTTAATATTAAGCAGATTTAAGCTTTGATTTTAAATTAATTTTAAGTAGTTAACAAACCATTAAAATTAATTAAATAATTTTTTAAATGAAAATGTATTAAAAAATAAATAATTAAATAAACAAAACAAAACTGTAAAAAGTTTTATGATTAAAATTTACAGTCTATTGTACAAAAGTTTTATTCCAACTTTTTTTTTTTTAATAAATACAGTTTCACTGTAATATTTACTTTGTTTAGTTTTATTTAAATAAACTTGGCGTTGGTGAGTGTTATTTTTACTCGTTTTAGGAGGGTTTTATTTATTTATTTTTTAATTTATTTTATCGTTAAAATTAAAAAAAATATTTTTTTGTAAAATAAAATAAAATAAAATAAAAATTAATATTTTTATTTTATTTTTATTTTTAAATTCCGCCAAAAAAAAAATTAAAAAGAATGTTTACCCAACCAATTTGCTTTGATTTACTTTTCTTTTATTTCTAAGTTTATTTAATCACCCATTTGGCCTTTACTAAAAGAAAAGAGAAAAAAAAACTTTTTTTTGACAAAATAATTTATTTTTTTTTTGCCCTCTGGTTTTTAGTTGAAAAAATAAAATAAAGAATTTATGATCGTCTATTTAACCCCACAAAAATTTTTCTTTAAAAAAAAAATTTTTTTTCCTCAAATTAAATAAAAACACATTTTTCCTTCCCTTTAAACCAAGAATAACAAATAAAATAAAATAAAAGAAGAGAAAATGATTTAAAGGTTGAGATATATTTCCCTCTCTTTTTCTGATCTGGCAGTAAAAATTTGTTTTAAAAATATTTTTTAATTTATTTAATTTAATTAATTGAAATATGGTACTTCAGGTTGCATAAAACTTTTTTTTTATGTTTTTTATTTTAAATGATTTAAGTGCTTCAATTTATTGATGAAACATTTTAAGTGCTTCAATTTATTGTTGAAACATTTTAAGTGCTTCAATTTATTGTTGAAACATTTTAAGTGCTTCAATTTATTGTTGAAACATTTTAAGTGCTTCAATTTATTGTTGAAACATTTTAAGTGTTTCAATTTATTGTTGAAACATTTTAAGTGCTTCAATTTATTGTTGAAACATTTTAAGTGTTTCAATTTATTGTTGAAACATTTTAAGTGCTTCAATTTATTGTTGAAACATTTTAAGTGTTTCAATTTATTGTTGAAACATTTTAAGTGTTTCAATTTATTGTTGAAACATTTTAAGTGCTTCAATTTATTGTTGAAACATTTTAATTGTTTCAATTTATTGTTGAAACATTTTAAGTGTTTCAATTTATTGTTGAAACATTTTAAGTGCTTCAATTTATTGTTGAAACATTTTAAGTGTTTCAATTTATTGTTGAAACATTTTAAGTGCTTCAATTTATTGTTGAAACATTTTAAGTATTTCAATTTATTGTTGAAACATTTTAAGTGTTTCAATTTATTGTTGAAACATTTTAAGTGCTTCAATTTATTGTTGAAACATTTTAAGTATTTCAATTTATTGTTGAAACATTTTAAGTGTTTCAATTTATTGTTGAAACATTTTAAGTGTTTCAATTTATTGTTGAAACATTTTAAGTGCTTCAATTTATTGTTGAAACATTTTAAGTATTTCAATTTATTGTTGAAACATTTTAAGTGTTTCAATTTATTGTTGAAACATTTTAAGTGCTTCAATTTATTGTTGAAACATTTTAAGTATTTCAATTTATTGTTGAAACATTTTAAGTGCTTCAATTTATTGTTGAAACATTTTAAGTGTTTCAATTTATTGTTGAAACATTTTAAGTGTTTCAATTTATTGTTGAAACATTTTAAGTGTTTCAATTTATTGTTGAAACATTTTAAGTGTTTCAATTTATTGTTGAAACATTTTAAGTGCTTCAATTTATTGTTGAAACATTTTAAGTATTTCAATTTATTGTTGAAACATTTTAAGTGTTTCAATTTATTGTTGAAACATTTTAAGTGCTTCAATTTATTGTTGAAACATTTTAAGTATTTCAATTTATTGTTGAAACATTTTAAGTGTTTCAATTTATTGTTGAAACATTTTAAGTGTTTCAATTTATTGTTGAAACATTTTAAGTGCTTCAATTTATTGTTGAAACATTTTAAGTGCTTCAATTTATTGTTGAAACATTTTAAGTGCTTCAATTTATTGTTGAAACATTTTAAGTGCTTCAATTTAATGTTGAGACATTTTAAGTGCTTCAATTTAATGTTGAGACATTTTAAGTGCTTCAATTTAATGTTGAGACATTTTAAGTGTTTCAATTTAATGTTGAGACATTTTAAGTGCTTCAATTTATTGTTGAAACATTTTAAGTGCTTCAATTTATTGTTGAAACATTTTAAGTGCTTCAATTTAATGTTGAGACATTTTAAGTGCTTCAATTTAATGTTGAGACATTTTAAGTGTTTCAATTTATTGTTGAAACATTTTAAGTGCTTCAATTTAATGTTGAGACATTTTAAGTGTTTCAATTTAATGTTGAGACATTTTAAGTGCTTCAATTTATTGTTGAAACATTTTAAGTGCTTCAATTTATTGTTGAAACATTTTAAGTGCTTCAATTTATTGTTGAAACATTTTAAGTGCTTCAATTTAATGTTGAGACATTTTAAGTGCTTCAATTTAATGTTGAAACATTTTAAGTGCTTCAATTTATTGTTGAAACATTTTAAGTGCTTCAATTTATTGTTGAAACATTTTAAGTGCTTCAATTTAATTGTTGAAACATTTTAAGTGCTTCAATTTATTGTTGAAACATTTTAAGTGTTTCAATTTATTGTTGAAACATTTTAAGTGTTTCAATTTATTGTTGAAACATTTTAAGTGCTTCAATTTATTGTTGAAACATTTTAAGTGCTTCAATTTATTGTTGAGACATTTTAAGTGCTTCAATTTAATGTTGAGACATTTTAAGTGCTTCAATTTAATGTTGAGACATTTTAAGTGCTTCAATTTATTGTTGAAACATTTTAAGTGCTTCAATTTATTGTTGAAACATTTTAAGTGCTTCAATTTAATGTTGAAACATTTTAAGTGCTTCAATTTATTGTTGAAACATTTTAAGTGCTTCAATTTATTGTTGAAACATTTTAAGTGTTTCAATTTATTGTTGAAACATTTTAAGTGTTTCAATTTATTGTTGAAACATTTTAAGTATTTCAATTTATTGTTGAAACATTTTAAGTGTTTCAATTTATTGTTGAAACATTTTAAGTGTTTCAATTTATTGTTGAAACATTTTAAGTGTTTCAATTTATTGTTGAAACATTTTAAGTGCTTCAATTTATTGTTGAAACATTTTAAGTGTTTCAATTTATTGTTGAAACATTTTAAGTGTTTCAATTTATTGTTGAAACATTTTAAGTATTTCAATTTATTGTTGAAACATTTTAAGTGCTTCAATTTATTGTTGAAACATTTTAAGTGTTTTAATTTATTGTTGAAACATTTTAAGTGTTTCAATTTATTGTTGAAACATTTTAAGTGTTTCAATTTATTGTTGAAACATTTTAAGTGTTTCAATTTATTGTTGAAACATTTTAAGTGTTTCAATTTATTGTTGAAACATTTTAAGTGCTTCAATTTATTGTTGAAACATTTTAAGTGCTTCAATTTATTGTTGAAACATTTTAAGTGTTTCAATTTATTGTTGAAACATTTTAAGTGTTTCAATTTATTGTTGAAACATTTTAAGTGTTTCAATTTATTGTTGAAACATTTTAAGTTTTAATTTATTGTTGAAACATTTTAAGTGTTTCAATTTATTGTTGAAACATTTTAAGTGTTTCAATTTATTGTTGAAACATTTTAAGTGCTTCAATTTATTGTTGAAACATTTTAAGTGTTTTAATTTATTGTTGAAACATTTTAAGTGTTTCAATTTATTGTTCAAACATTTTAAGTGCTTCAATCTATTGTTGAAACATTTTAAGTGTTTCAATTTATTGTTGAAACATTTTAAGTGCTTCAATTTATTGTTGAAGCACATACTTATTGAAAATTTTTGTTGTATAAATACATTACTAAATAATTTGGAAATATATTTGTCGCTGTCTAATAAAATTGTACAAAAAAGCAAATAATTTTATTTCTCCTTCTCTAATTCATTTTCTCGCGAGAAATTTAAACAAAATTGTTTTTATTAAAAGAAATGTTTGTTGCTATATATTCTACAATCAAAAGAGAAAAAAAAATGAGTGAATTAATATATTAATAATTTCTCTTTAGAGGTTTAAAATTTTTAATGTTCCCTTCTTCTTATCTAAAATTTATTTAAACCATTTGATTATTTATTCTTATTTTATTAACATATTCGGTTTAAATACCCTATTTGAGGTATGCAATATATTTAAATAGGGATAAATTTTGGACTCGTATTGCTTTGCAATACAAAAATTTTTTAAAAAATGTTTTTTATTAATTTTTTATTAGAAAATACACAAATTTCACCAAAACAATTAAAATAAATTATAACGGTTCTATCCATTTTATGAGTCCAAACAAAACATTCGAGTCAATCAAAATTTATGACGCAGATAATTTTATGTCAAAAAAAAACTATGGATCAAATAAAACAATATCATGGACGGGAAACTTTGTTCTAATTTTTTCAATTAAATGTCTAAAATTTTGTGATTTCCATGAAGAGACGTAACAGGTATTGGTACATATAGCTTTTTAAAGTATTACTTGCGTCATAAATTTTCATTGAACTTACAAAGTTTTGTTTGGACTAATAAAGTTTAATCGGACCCGTAACTGTTGATAGGACTCAAAATGTTCGATTGGACTCTTAAAATCGACTAGAACCATTAAAACTTTAATTACATTGCGAAGTTTTAAAGAATTAAAAAAACAAATATTAAACCCCGGGCTCTAAAAACTATTTAAAATATTCAGTTAAATATTCCTTTAGCTTCGCTGTTTATTTTGCCATTTATTTTTATGTTTAATTTTTTTCATCTTTCTCCTTTCACGACAACGACAATTTATATTTTTACATTTTTTCTTTATTTTTTTAGAAATATTCTTTTCCATAACCCTAAAAATAAATTTAAATAATTAATAATTAAATTGTTAACCTAGCAATTGCATTTTTAAATCGAGAACATTTTTTCATCTTTTTTTGTATAATTTGATCAAATTTAGATTTTTTATGTTTATTAATTTTTAAGTTGTCCATCTCTTTAATAATTAAAAGTTGAATTAAAATTTAAAATTAAATTAATTAAAAAATAAAAATTAATGTTTATTTAAATGTATGTATTATTTTAATTTTAAAAGAGGAAAAGGAGACCTATTTCCCCCGAAAATTTTAAAACAATTTTTGGGTAGGCAACAGGGTGAAGTCGAAAATAGGAAAAAATTGGGAACCTTCGGCACTCTAAACTGTCCGTTAATTTTCCCAATTAAAACAACACTTTACTTAAATAAATTAATAAATTAAATATTAAGTACTTGTATTGTTTGAATAAAAAGAATAAAAAAGAGAAAAATTAATTTGTCCTTTAAAATAAAATAAATTATAATAATTAGTGTATAAATGCATGTAAAGTTGTAACAAATAAATCTGTACTTTTATTAAGAAAGAAAAAGAAAAACTTTTTTTATGCCTGCTATATGGCTAACAAGTAAAATTTTTATTCTTAAATAAATAATTATTAAAACAACAGTTTAAATAAATAAAAATTTTCTCCATGGAAACGTTATTTATAATTGGCTTTTTCAATTATTCTGTTATAAATTATATTATATTATTTAATTCGTTTATAATTAAACTAAAATAATTAAATTTACAACAGACAATTTCTATGGAAATTAAATTTAATTAAAAAAAAATTTTTTTTTAATCTAATTAAATTTTATTAAAATAAATTATTTAATGGAAAACTAAATATTAAACAAAACAAAAAAAAATAAAAAAATTTTAATTAAAAAGAAAAGTTGGAATAATTCTATTAACAACACCTTGGGTGTAGACCAATTCCTCGACCATAAAAATTACCAATTAATTTTAAAAAATTATTATTTTACTTCAAATGAAGTTTCCTAAATAGTAGATCTAGGAGATAATGGTCGTGTTTCTCCAGTAGATTTTGGAGATAACGGGGAAAGACGTGGAGCAAAGAGACGTCTAGTACCCAAAGGTTGAGGTTGACGTGTTACTCTGGTTGGTTTACATTCCTCTATTTCTTCAGAAATTAATTCTGAATTAAATGCAGTTTTTTGTCCATTAGGCAATTCCATTACACATTTATTTTCAATAAAGGAAAGAAGATTTGAGGCACTGGGACGCATATTTGGGTCCAGATGTAGACAAAGCTTAAAAATAAAATATAATTAAATTATTAAAGTAAAAAGGGGGGTAAAAAATTTTAAAATATTTAAAAATTAAAGAAAAATAAAAAATTATAAAGAACTTTTTAAAAGAATTAATCCTTTAACAAAAATAAAAAGTCCGCAAATTGTGTCCGCAAAATTTTTGTTAGAAGAATTTGTCCGCAATTTTTGTCCACAACTCTAACAATTTAATATATTTTGCCTAAAACTTATGCAACTTAAATATCCATTATTTGGATTAATTAAGCTCAATCTCAATATAAAAAATTAAAAACCCTTATTAAATTCCCCATCTAAAAATTCTTTATTTTTGGAATACCAGAAGGCAACTAAAATTTAATAAAATTACATAATATATATTTTTATATATTTAACTTATTAAATAAAAACTGTAATAAAGCTTGTAAATTGCGGTAATGGATATGCTCTATTTTTTGGAAGCTGGCATACATATGTTCAGCTAATTTACTAAAACAGAAAACGTAAACCCTTGAAATCCTTAACACTTGGCAAAAATAAAAAAATCTCTTACCCCACTATTAACTACTACAAGTGATAAATTGAGGTTATATGAAATACAAAGGGAAATTATTTTAGTAAATTAAGTTTATTTAAGACTTGCGGATAAAATTTGCGGACATATTTGTTTATACTAATTAAAACTCTAATTTTTAAAGAGTAAATTAAAAAGAAAAAAACTAACTCTAACAACATTAAAGAAGGGTTCCAAAATTTGTTTATTTTCAACTCCATCCATTCCTTCATCAACATTTTTCATAATATTTTTTTGTAATAATTTTTTATCGTCATCTGATGCTTTGCCTATAGCATATTGAAATTCTTTATCAAATAATTGAGCATCTTCATCATTTAAAAGCATTTTAAAAAGAATTACTCCCAAGGCCCAAATATCTGTACGTGTTGTAAACTTAAAAAATAAAAATAAATTTTAGGGAATTTTAAAATTTTATGTTAATTGTCTTACTTATTAAATTTGTTTTATTTTTAAATTATTAATTTCCCTCCTATTATTATTTATGTTGGGGATATTGGGAGAATTAAGTGACTAAACTTTTATTTATTTATTTCAGTTGATTAGGTCTATAAACTAGAGACCGGTAAAATTGCATTTCCGAGATCCCGAACCGGGATTATTTATAAAACTAAAACCGAGAAAAGTTCCCGAGAAAATAATCTCGATTCTCGAAAAATAAAAAAGTCGAGATTTCGGGAGCGAGGTCTCGGAAAATTTCGTTGAGACTCATTAGAAAAAAATTAATTTAATTAATTTAAAGTATACCATAAATCCTCTACTTCCAGTGTCAATATAATGTTCAGGACTTCTATAACCTATATCACTATCGTCTGTTCTAAGTTTATAACGAAAAGTCTGCCCTTCACGTAAAAGTAATGAACTGCCCAAATCAATTAATTTTAATACTAAGTTTTCCTGTTGTTTTATGTACATAAAATTGTCAAGTTTTAAGTCTAAGTGTATTGCATCTAAAAAATAAAAATAAACTTTAATATATGTAGTGGGCTTTATATTTTTAAAATAAAATATAATTTAAATAAATTTAATTAAAATTGTTTAAAAACATCCAATTTAAAAGCTTCAAGTTTTTAGAATTATTTGTGGGAATTAAAGCTTGCATAATATATAATTTTAAATTAATGAAATTATTTAGATGTTTATTAATTCGTAGGAAAACGGTATCTCTGCCTTTTATGTCTGTATTTTTGGAAACCAACTTTGTTGGTTATTTTATTAAAAAAAGGAAAGGTTGTCCAATATCCTAATTTATATTTTAGTGTGTCATGGTCTAATCTTATTGATATCTTAAAATTACCCGAAATTTTAATGTTATTAATTAATTGGTAGAAACTAGCTAAATATAAATTTGTTTAATATATATTTTTAAATATATTAAATTACTTAAGTTGAGTAATTAATTTTGGAAAATAGTTATTTTAGCCTTCGATGATCTTAATATTTTTGGAAGCCATTTATTGGCTATTATGTTCTATTAAAACTTAATTAAGTTATAAAATACTCTCCGGTTTATTCAATTTAATAAATAAACTGATTGGACAATACACCGGTTCCCAATGTTAATTAAAATTAAAATATGTCTAAAAGATTAAGCTACCAATATGAAATTGTTCCAAAACAACCAACATTTCTTTTAGAATTTTTTTAATAATTTGTGCAGGTTGACCCCTAAAAATTTAATTTTTAAAATAAATAAAACTAACAATTTTTAAACTTATTTTTCTGTTCATCCCAGTCATCTGCCAGGCTTCTTTCAGCAAGTTCTAGAACCAATTTCGGTCTATTATTATCTTCTGTTTCACTAAAATAATTTATTTAAATAATTTTATTTATTTATTTTTTAACATTTATTTAAACCTATCCCAATTAAATGTTTTATTTAATAAATTATTCTGTTTAATCCAAAAAATACTTTTTATTTTATTTATTTTTACCTTGCAAAAATTCGAATAATTTGGCATTGTGTATTTTCTTTATATTTTCTTGCAAAATGTTTTAATACATTCGCCTCATTTTCAAAAAGTTTTTTATTAACATCAACATCATCTATTAAATCCATTTTTGCTATTTTTAAGGCCACACATTTTGAGGTTAAAGGAAAATTAATTTTTTGTTCAAAAATTTCTTCAGTCATTATTCCTTTTCCTTTATAGCTACGACTAGTTCCTTCTTCTTCTACTTCTTTTATATAAGTAATTATCGAGGGTACTTTGTAATAGTAAGCATGATAAATCTGAACATTTAAATTAATAACTGACAGAGTTTAAAGAATTATTTAGGAACTTAAACAGACCGTTCTCTACCCTATAATAATATTAAATAATTCCACTATAAAAGGCTTTTGAAATAGAGGCTTCTTCTGTTGAAGAAATTCTCTAATGGGTGATGTAGTGTGTAAAGGTCTAGTATATAAGCTCACTTAAAAGGAGACTATAAAAGCTCCAAGTTTCACCAGTCAGAGTTCAGACCATTGGCTATTACTCTAACCTACATTTATTCTCTTTCTTTACCTTCTATTGTATTTAATCACCTTCAATAAATATTCTATTCTGTTGTGCGTCTCTTCGTCTATAACAACAACAAGTGTTAAACCTGTAGGTAAAACACAACAATAAGGACCCTCTCTAAAAGTAAAAACTCTAAGGGTTTTCCATCAAATAGAACCAACAGAATATTCTAATTAATTAATTAATTTTTTACCTTTGATGTTCCCCCATGTGAAATTGAATCATCTTCTTTGCTACTACTACCTTTTGTCTTCTCTCCTCTAAAAACAAAAAGAGGCATTCCATCAACTATTTTAGCCTTAGCTTTAGCCAAAGAAAGTTTTCTATGACAATTGCATCCTTTTTAAAATTAAAAAAGAATAAAAATCATTTTAGTTTAAAATAGTAATAATTTTGAAATTATTATTGAAGGGAAAATTTTTAATTAATTTAATTAGCCCCATACCCTCAGGGCAAAATTTAAAAATAATTTTAAAAAATTGTCCCGTCTTTAGGGGTATTTAATCAATCCTTTGGTTGTTAAATATGCATAGTTGTAACGACCAAAAAAAATTTATAAAGTTCATTGAATTAAAGGGAATAATTCCAATAATTTAAAAAATTTATTTAAACCAACTTTCTTCCTTAAAGAATAATTCAACTTTTGAAGCAATAAATCCAGTTAAATAAACTTTCTTTTTATTAAACTTTTTTATACAATTTTCAACAACTAAATTAAAATCTAAGCAAAGTTTATTTTCTTCTTTATTTTTTTCTATAATATTTAGTGCATATAATTTTTCTTCAATTTCACCAAAATTGTCACAAATCTCTATTTTTTGATATTTGGTCAATTTTTTTAATAATTTTAAATTCATGAAGGCTAAAAATTAAATTTAATAATTAATAATTTAATTATTAGGAAGGTTTTGAAGAATTTTTTACAAAACACCAAAAAGCTTAATTCAAAATATAAACGAAAAAGCTCAAAAAAAGCTTCATTTTCTGAAATTTTTTAGTTTTTTGACTACAACTTTTTTTCCTATTTTTCAGAAATTCTGATTTTTTGGTATTTTAAAGAGCATTATCTGTTCTATCGAATGATATCTTAAACACCTTAATTAATTGATTAATTAATTAATTATAATTAAAGAAGTTCAGGTTACCCCCTATTTGTCTTTGTTCCTTTCCTTCTTTTCCCATTTATTTAAAAAAATAAAAATTAAATTAATTTACCTTTCCCTTCATAAACCCCAAAAACAATTCTTATTCCTTTTTTCCATATTTCTAATGCTAAAAGATCGAATAAGCGTTGAATCTCCTCCTTCTCTAAAAGGTCAAGTAAAAGGTGAATTCCTTGCCTTTCTTTTTCTAAAAATATTATTTTAATTAATTAATTCATTTTAAAATAAATATAACAGTCAAAATTAAATTATTAGCATTTATTTAAAAAACTCGGTTATTTGGGGCTTTTAATTAATTTAGGTAATTTTAATTAAATTTAATTAATTTTTTTTACTTTTTTTAAATTATCTATTATTAAATTTATTTATTTTTTATTAAATTAATTTATTTTTTATTAAATTAAATAATTTTAATAATTTTAAATTTTATTGGGAAATTAATTAATTATCACATATTTATATTTTATTTATTTAACCTTCATTTATTTAAATTTATTTAATTCACTAAAATAATTTTAAAAAATTAGTCACCTCTATTTAAAGGACTAGAAGGCCTAGAAGCTGAAGGAGAACCTTTATTTGGGGAATTATGTCCAGTAGATTGACTCAAAAATATTAAATTAAAATTAAAAAATAAAATAAAGAAAATAGTAGTTGACGGTAATAAAAACATTTTTTTAATTAAATTTAAATAAATAATTAATTTTTGAGAAAATAAAGAAATTAAATACTCTTTAAATTAATAAAGAGAAAATTAATAATTTCGTAATTAAAAAAATAAAGCAACAAATAAAATTAAAAGTCTATAAAATTAATAAAGAGGAAGGCGGTGTCTATGAAGAATTAAAAGAAAAATAAATAAACACCAGGCGGATTTTTAAAAAAGAAAAGAAAAAGACTAGACATTTGGTAATTTAAAAAAGTACATTTTGCATTTTATTTGATAAAAAATAAGCATATTATTCAATGAAATATAAAGTCCTTTTAATTTAGAGACATTTTTAATTAATTAATAATTGCAAAATTTAATTTCCTAATTTGCCAGATCGGAGGGACGGTGTGCTTTCAATAGCTTAAACTTTTGATGGGACAAAATGTCAAGAAATTAAAACGAGACAAAATGTCAATCAGTATATATTGGACAAAATGTCAACTAAGTTTCTTTGATTTATTTTAAATAATTTGGTAAACATAATTATTAATTGTAGTATTTTGTTTTTATAGACTGTTTCCCCTATGGATTATACGACTCTAATGATTATCAATTTTTGGAAAAATTTTAAATGTATATTTTTTTATTTTCTCTTTATTTTCCAATTAAAATGTGTTTATCCATTATAAAATATTTTTCGAATTTTTCACCCCAAAAATGAGCTTACTCCCCCCTATGCTTTTTCGAACTTCAGGGACCTATATCTCAGCGAGTATTCGTCTCCGGCAAGAAATTCTTATATATTCGAGCTCAGCTCGACAAGAGGAATCGATTGATATATATTACATGTTCCGAGCTCGGACCCCATATACTATAGAACAGCCATTTAATTTTTAATTAAAAATAAAAAAATTTATTTTTAATTTATTTTTTAATATATGTATAAAGTTAAAAATGTTTTATTGAAGTCACCGCTATTATAATCACAAAGTAATTTTTTATTTTTCTTTCCCAAACAAATGAAAGGAAAAAAAGTTTTGTAACGCTAACTATTTCTCTCTTTATCTCTCTTTCTCTGTCTTATTTAAAACTAGGCTATAACTAGCATCGCGGGAATTCCCATGGCCGCATTATTTTTTCTTGTTTTTTTAATGGTGAGAAAATTCTCAGGGACGATATTTAAAAGATAAAAAAAAATATTTATAGAGAGAAAAGTAATTGAAAAAAATTAAGTGTGGGAAGGACAGTAAAGAAGGACAAAAGTCATTGGCACAAAAATGGAATAATTTTGTTTATTTTGTACAAGTTTAAATTTATTTTTAGTTTTATTTTAAATTATTTTTGTTAAGCAAAAGATGATTTTTAATATTGAGAAGACAGTGGTATGTTCATTTAAATTATTTAACTAAAAATCCGCAAGTTTTGTCCGCAAGTTTAAAGATTAAAAAATTGTTTCTGCTTCGGGTCAACTCATCGCCAGACATTATAACTCCCGAATAGTTAGGTAGTTCTAGGCGTTTTTGGTACCATTAAATAGAGCAGAAAATTCTCTATAAAAACCCACAAAAACATAATTTTTTAGAAAGGTAGGAAAAAAGTTATATTAAAAAAACCGCCAAAAAATCAAACTTTAGAAAAACTTTGTTTTTCGACCATAACTTTATTTCTGTTTTACCAAAAAATCTGATTTTATGGTGTTTTGTAGGAAATTTTCTGCTCTATTTAATGGTACCAAAAACACCTAAAAGTATCTATCTATTCGGAGTTATAATGTCTGGCGATGAGTTGGGTCAGCGATTAGTTAGCCCCCACCCATCTGTAAATGAGAATAAATTGTTAAGATATTTTATTTAATTAAGCCTCTAAGCAGGTAAAGCTTTTCCATTAAAGTACTTAATATTAATTATTACATTTATTTTTAAATTAAAATTTCTAATTGAAGTTAACTAATGTGGTGTTGTTGACGTGAAAATATCCATGTATTTTTGTAAGCTAAATTATAATTTAGCTAAACTAAAAAAAAATTAAAAATTAACTACCCTTTCCTACCACTAATTATATTCCCCAAAATATTCTAAATAAAACATTTATTTAATTACAATTTAATTAAAAACAAAAAAAAATAAACTTTACTTGTAATAAATAAATCCAACCTTTTTCTTTCTTTTTCCCACACTTTGTCCATTAAATTTTGCACAACACTCAAACACTTTTCCAAACACTTTTTTTTGGGGGGCGCTTAGAAAAACTGTTTTGAAGAAAAAGGGAAGGATGGGAATGACTTTGAGAAATAAAGTATTTTGAAGGAAATTGTTGGGCAATTTGGAGGGGCTAACACTCTGGGAAAAAATTTAAAAAAAAGGAGGGGAAAAGGGGGCGTTAAAGTGATCAGTCCTTTTTTTCATTTAATTTTCCCTTCCTTAGTTCACCGCTCTCAGGGCCTTTTTATCCACTTTTCCCTAAACATTGTCCGTTCCCATATCCTAACAACACAGCCAAATATTCGCGGGTTAGAAAATTTTTTTTACAAAGCCTGGGAAAGAGGAAACTTGTGGGTAGCTGTACATAGCGCGGGAAATTTAAAATGTTAGGGGAGATAAACTAAAACAACAAAAATATTTATTTGGATGTATTTGTGTACTTCAAATATTAAATAAAGTTAATTTAATATTATTTTTATTTTTTTAATTTTTTTTATTTTCGTTTAATGCAAAGAAACTTAAAGGGAAGTGTATAGGCTAACTTCTTAAATTAATAACTTTTTTATTTTTAATTATTTCCTTTAATTTTTTTGTGTTATTCTAAAGGGTTTGAGTAGTAGATTAATTTAATAAATGGAAGAAAATTGAACAATTTATTTTAAAAATGTTAGGCTCAAAAATAGGCGAAAATAGCTATTTCTTATGTTTATTATTCTGCACATTTTTTGCTGTGTTCTGATCTGATCTTTTTTTTCTTAAAATAATCCTTAAACATTTAAGTTTAATAAATAAATAAAAAAATTTAGTTAGATTAACAAATAAAGTTTTAAGAAAAAATAATAGTTGACTACTACACAGTCCCCTCGTTTAACTAAATTTTGCTTCCCAATTTAATGATTAATTAAATTAAAATATTTCATTAATTTAAATAGACAAGTGCAAATATTTATTTATTTTTTTCGAATATTTTAAATTGTCTTAAATTTTTTTTTAAAATTATTTAAAGGACTTTTAAAGGCAAAAAATGAAAATTCAGCAATTAATTACTAATAGGCCAGAAAATATTATTTTTCTTCAAAATCAATTAAATAATGAGGCTACAACAGATGAGACAAATAATATCTTAAAAAATGGAATATTAAATGAAGAGGATATTTTGAATGATTTACCAACACAATTTGATAAATTAAGTTTTAATTTAATTTTTTATATTCTATTTAATATAATATATTTGAAATTTTGAGTTTATTATTTTATTTTTAAAAAAGAGAAAAAGGTAAATAATTTATATTTTAAAAATTAATTTAAATAAGAAATTAATATTTAATTAAATTTTGATTAATTTATTTATTTCAGAATATTTTTTTACCCCCTTTGGGAAGTCCAAGTCCAACAACAACAACAACAACAGCAGAAACTACCTCAACACAACAACAACAACAAATATCAGAAAATCCAATTTCTACTGAAAATAATAATTTAAATTACACAAATCAACCAACATCATTTTATTATTCATATAATTCTTTTCAACCTAATTTGGCTCGAACATTAATGTTATTACAAAATAATTATCAAATAAATTCAAGTTTTACATCTCCAAGTAAATAAATTAATAAACTTGAATTTTAAAGTTTTAATTTTTTTTAAACTTTTTTTTTCTTTTTATTTTATTCTTTCGGCTCTAATATTTGTTGCAATTAATTTTCAATTTATTAATAAAAATGTTGAAATTAATTGCTTTTAATCTAAAATTCATTTAAAATAAAAATATTAAATTTTTTAATTTTATAAATAAGTTAATTAATATTTTATTTAAAATAAAATAATATATATTAAGTAAAGACACAAATAAATTAATTAAATTCTTTAAACTTTTAATTTTTTATTTTTTAAGCATCAACTCTTCCGACTGCAGACAATTTCCTTTATTTTATTCAATTAGCACATACATTTGGTTTTCAATTTAATTTTAATCAGAAGGTAATAAAAATGTTTAAATAGGTTTTTTAAATTTATTATTTTTTTTTTTTGGACCTTAAAATTTTAAATTATAAAATAAGCACAGTGGAACACTTTAGAACCTATTTTAGACTAGAAAATAAAGTTTAAAAAAATATAAAAATAAATAAAAAATAGTATATAAATTAACACTATTAAAAAATAAAATATTTTAATTTTAAATAAATTTTAAACAATTTTTAAATTAATTTTTAATCAAAAATGCTTCCTTTAATTCTCTTTGATTAGTATAAATTATTTTATTTAATTATGGGTGTTAAACAAATTAAATTTATTTGTAATAAGAGTGTTGGTCCCAGTATTCCCTTTATTTTTGTAAGTCTTACCCTTTGCTAAGACTAAAAAATAATTAAATTATTTATTTTAATTTTTAGATTTTAAACTATTTTCCTCCAACTTCAGTAAATTCAGTTAATTCTCCTTTATTAAATAATGAACAACAAACAGCTCAACAAGTTGGAATTAAAACAAAAAGAAAAGGTTGGTTTTTAATTAATTTTGTATTTTATTTATTTATTAATTTAATAAGCTTATTTAAATTTATTTATTTATTTCTCCTATACATTTTATTGTATTTTCCATTTTATTTTTTTAAATTACTCAATTTTTAAATTTTCAATGTGGTAGTTGGTAGCTTTTGGGTTGTTCTGTTTTTAGAAAAATAACCCTAGAAGAGCTGTCTTTTCTACCTCTGTTCTTTACCTTTTTTTAATTATCAACTCCCTCTTAAATACTTTTTTATTTTACTTAATATATAATATTCCAAATAAATTAATTTAATTAAAAATTAAAATTTAATAATAAATGATTCGTGGTGTAGACTCACTTTTGTTATTTTTGTAAGCCATTAGTTACTATATGGCTAATTATTTAAAATTTGTAGCAATAGAACTACAAAGTAGTTAACTATTTACATTTTTGACCTATTAGGTTTATTTTAATTTTTTTTAAATTATGCAAAAAAAATCTAACAATAGGCATTTTAATTAATTTTTTTTAATTTTTAATTTTAGCTAATTAATTTAAAAATAAAAATTGTTGAGAAAATTTATTAAAATAGAATTTTTTATTTTTTTAAATGTTTCCAACAATTTTGCGATTTTTTCTTTTTTTTTTAATTTTTATTTTAATATTTAATTTACCTATTTTTATTTTTTAAAAATTTTATTTCTTTATTTTCTCCCATTTTATTCTCAAACAAACATACCCACAGCTTTTAGTTTTTTTCCCTTCCATTTGCCAATATTTTCCCACAGTGCGGCATTTAAAATTCTAAGAAATGCCAATAGAGGTTGTTTTAAGGTTGGTAAAGGGGTTGCTTTTCTACTGTATTTTTTACGTTGCTTAACTTAAAAAATTAAACTTGAAATGCTTTAATTAAAGAAAATATTAAATAATTAATATTATGCATTAGAATTATTTAATTTAATTAAAAAAAAATTTTTTATTTAATTAAAAAATAAATAGTTGAATTAATTAAATTAAAAAAAATGTTTTTTAATTAATTAAATAAGAATTAAAAATTTTAATTTATTATTTTAATTCTTATTTATTTTCTTTATAATTTTTTTAATTAAAGAAGCTAAGCTTTAACATTAAAATAAAATTATTAAAAAAAAAAGAATTTAAACTAAAAGCTTTCCTTCAGTTAGAATATTTATATAAAAATACAGAATGCCAATTGTTTAAATATATTTATTTCCCCAATGTATGGGTGTGGCATTAGTCCAAAAAAAAAAGAAAGGCAAATGAAGGGAAGGAAAAATAAGGTTTTATGTAAAACATGTGAACTAGTTCATTATCTGGCCACAAAACTATTATTATGAGAATTAATTAAGGCTGTTATTTTAATTTAAAAAATTAAAGTAAAATATTTAAATTTCCCAATTTTTAATAAATCCATAAATTGTTACTTTTATTAAATCCCACACTTTTTTACTTTTTTTTCAAACAAAAATAAAACAACAGAATTAATTACGGGAATATATGGGATGGGTGATGGTTATTCTCCCACATCATAATAAACAAGACAATTTCCTTATTTAAACTGTAAAAGAAAAAAATAAAATTTTTCTGTTCAAAACTGTGTGGGAGATTCCCATTATCCACACTATTTTCTAATTTTTGCTTTCGTTTCCGATTTGTTTTTTCCCCCTTACGGCAAAAGTGAATGGGAAAATGTGCCTAATATTTTAAAAAACACTCCAGCCTAAATAAAGTTCAAGAATTATATTCCCTTCCCACGATTAGATTGTTTTGGAAGAATTAAAATGAGAGGAATGATAGACTTTGGAGACGATATTTTTTTAGGGACTTATATAGAGAAAACAATAGATTTTATTAAAAACTGATTTAGTGGGGGGAAAGAAAATGGAGGGGTTTTTATAGTAAATCTTAAAGAGACAAATTAAAACTTGACTTAAAACTTAAAACTTGAATTTTAAAAATTACTATAAAAACTTGACTTAAATTGTCAAGTTTATTATTCTTCTGTTGTTAAGTTTATTTAGTTGTATTTAAGTTTATTAAAATATATAAATTTCTAAAATGTCGTCTAATTGCTTTAAAGAAAATAATAAAATACTAACAACAACAAGCAACAATATACAATCAACACAACAATTTTCAGTTACCTCAATGTCAGATAATTTATATCAAAATACATTTAGTCATTTTATACCTCAATGCTCTCAAACAACAAATTTAAATAACCCAATAAATTTCCCAACTTCATTAAATTATCAAAATTACCCTCAACTCCTTCAGGAACATTTTCTAGTTCAAAATAATTCAATTAATAACAACACTGGCATTTTGTCTTCATTTTCACAAGAATCTAGTCATCCAAGCCTGAATGAATTAAAAAGTGATTTAACAGTCTCTAGTCAAACACAAACAAAAACAAAAGAAAAAATTTCTAATCAACCAAATAATTCAACAAATGAAGGGTTTTTAAGGGTAAATCAAGCATCGTTGACTTGTGCAAACTTTCAACAAATTCCCTATAATAACGAAACAACAAATGATTTAAATTTACCTTTAAATAGTACAATATCTAGTCTTTCAACAACAAACTTTCCTTTTTGGTTTGATTATCAACAAAATAATCAACAAATTGTATTAAATCAAACAGAATACTTTACCCATCCCTTCGCTACTTCAATCTCTTCTGCAGCCTTTGATTATAACAGTGGAATGATGGGAATGTTTCCTTCAGTTTACCCACCCTTTGTTAATGACGAAAACCAATTGTCTTCCCAGTATTTTTCTGTTGGTGGCCTTTATGATTCTTTGGCCGCGGCTATTGTAACAGGGAATATTGAAGGAGTTGATTCTTCGCAAAATTTTTGCTGGCCAACAACAACAACAGCAGCTTTTGATTATTATGGAGGACAGCATTCTTGGATACCCTGGGGCTATCCTACCCCTTTAATTGACAATTCTGCTGTTGGGGATTTAATCAATCTACCTAATAATTCTGTTGTTGATTCTACTGCTTTAAATGTTTTTGATTCAATTTGTCCAATGTTTGAAGGAACGGGGGAAATTAAAACCCAAAAAGAACTAAATTCAATTAATTATCATAAAAAGCAACAAATACCCCCACAGACTTCAAAAAATTGGAAAAAAACTGCGTCAATATTAGCAGCTGCTGCTGCCTCAACCTCTAATTCTTCTTCTTTTAATAATCAGCGTCAAATAAATTCGAATAAATTTTTGACAAAAAAGGATAAAGGTAAGGGAACATGTAAGGGTAAAGGTAAGGGAACATGAGACATTAGACCTTTATTCTTCTTTTATTTATTTTTTTTAATTTTATTATTAAATCTATGTACTCCTCTAAGTTTAATTAAGCTTTTAAAATAAATAAAATTAAATTTAAGTTATTGTCTGGATTTTTATATATTTTTTAGTCATTTATACCTTTGAAACCTTTCCTAACAAAAAATTTCTTTATTAATTTAATTTAGGTAATACTTCCTTCACTACACTAACAACTAGTAGTGCAAATGCCCCTCAACATCACAAAATAGAAACTAGCCAATCAAGGAATTGCAGTGTTAATATAACCAACTCAAATGGCATTGAAGGGGGAAATGCTGCTATTACTACAATAAATAATGTAAATGAACAACAAAAGGTAAAGAGAAAGGAAAAAATATCTTTGAAAAAAATGCTTTGAGATTTAATTAAATTTAAAAGAAATAATTAAAAAATAATTTTTAATTAGGATTTAATTTCTCCGTTGCTTTTACGCTTCCCTCCCATACAACAATTGACAAGTGAAGTTATGCGTGATTATTTAGCTAACCCTGGACGTTATGAATGTGCAATATGGATATTTCATGCAAAGGTGGCACAGAAAAGTTATGGAAATGAAAAGAGGTAGAAATTAAATTTTTAATTAAAAATGGTTGGTTAAAGGCAGTATAAAAATAAACAAGTTTTAATACAAATAACACTGTAAAGGAATTAATATACCTTGAAAAGGTTGAATTAAAGTTGCAACATATTAATTATTCCATTAAAGAAGACTTAAAACATTCAACACCAAATATAAACAAAGCAGTTTTTGAGTAATTCCTTATTTTTGTAAGCCTATTAGTATAATAGGCTAATTTATGTGTATTTTAAATCCATTAATACTCATATTTTATTTAAAAGTTTAAGTTTATTATAAATTTAGAAGGCTAGATATAAGTTGCTTTTAACGTCTCGCGACAAAAAGCACTGAAAAGAAATTTCAGAGCAACTTGTCAGAGAAATCTCTCCATTTTCCATGCTATTTCTCTGACAAAATTCTAACCAACTTTTCCTTTATCCTTAAAGCATAAATAAGGAGAAAAGATTTATTCGCGCAAAACCCTTAAAATTGTTTAATAAATTAATTGTTCTCTTAACCATCTATTTTATTATTATACTTGTACTATATTTTATATTTTTGTTTAAATATTGGATATTAGCGAAGAACATTAATGTAAAAATTTTAAAAAGGGAGGGGGATAATCCTCTATAAAAATGGTTAGGTTATTCAATCCTTGTTTTTTTTATTATAAATTTGAAGACATTCGAGAAGAGAGTTTTTTTATTCAGTTAAAGTAGTGGGAAAGGGGGATTTATTTTTTTAAATAAAAGAATATATTTCTACCCTTTAATAAAAATAGTCTATTATTGTCCTTTAAATGAGCACAATATTTAATTAAATTAAATAATTAAAAAGAATTTTGTTTATTAAAGTAGAGGATAATAATTAATTAAGGTTAAATTATGTGTTTACATATTTACCTAATTTTTAAATGAATAATTTAATTTAAATGTTTTTATGTCTCTTTTTAATGTTTAAACGTTCAGTCAACAGCCCAAGTTTTAAAAACTTTAAAAAAAACTTTCTTTCTCCCTTCAAGTTGAAACAAAGTTTATTTAAAAATAAATGGTAGTATATAAGCAATTAAATAAAATAAACTTGGAAACATTCAAAAACACATTACACACACAAAAATACTTAAAAAAGTATAAAAGCAGTGAGAATTAACATATGCAAATGTTAAATAATATTTTTTAAACAAAAATATTATTTTCTCTGGTAAATATTTTAAGTAAATGGAGGGGTAAGTAAATCCTTAAAGCAAATACATAGTATTCCCCCCTTAATAGTAAATGACAAATTTTAGAAAAGAAAATACACACTCTCTCAGGCAGATTGGGGGGGAACAAATTGTCGTTTATTTAAAGGGGCACTTGCGGGCAATAAATAAATAAATAATTACTAAATAGTCAATTAGTTGGGAGAATTATGCAATGAAAAAAAATAAAAAATAAAAAAGAAAAGAATTGTTTAAATATTGGGTTAATTAATGTTGAAAAATACTCTTTAATATTGGCTATTAATTGGGTATAAAAAGAGGGATTTAATTTGTTAAATAATTTAAATAAAAAGGGGAAATAAATTAAATAAATTAATAATTATTTTTCATAGATTTTTTTGCCCTCCTCCCTGTGTTTATTTACTGGGTGATGGGTGGCGTAATAGACGAAAGGCACTTGATCAAATATTTAAACAATTGAAGGAAGAGAATGAATTAAATGGGTATTTATTTTAATTTTTTTTCGTTTGGGTGTAAGAAAAAATTAAAAAATAAATTTAAAAAATATTAAAAAACAATGAGATTATTTATTGACTATAAAGTTAAAATTTTCTTGATTTTTTCGTTAAAGTCCTTTTTCCACATTCCTCTATATTTTCTTTTTTTTTTATTAAAAAAAGCCTTTATTTATTTTAAATAAAATTATATTAATTATTTAAAGTTCTGATAATGGGGAATCTTTTCATGAAATGTTTGGTGAACTCAATGTAACTATTGGAATTAATTCTCCACAAAATAATAGTGAAAGACCTCCTTGTCTACATGTTGCCCATTCTCTTGATTTTGCTAATGGAAAAGTAAAAAGAAAATTAATATTTTTTAATTTTATCTTAGGATTATTGTGCTGCAAAAGCTTTGTTTATTAGTGATACTGACAAAAGAAAATATTTTTATTTACAGGTTAATTTAATTTAATTTAATTTAATTTAATTTAATTTAATTTAATTTAATTTAATTTAATTTAATTTAATTTAATTTAATTTAATTTAATTTAATTTAATTTAATTTAATTTAATTTAATTTAATTTAATTTAATTTAATTTAATTTAATTTAATTTAATTTAATTTAATTTAATTTAATTTAATTTAATTTAATTTAATTTAATTTAATTTAATTTAATTTAATTTAATTTAATTTAATTTAATTTAATTTAATTTAATTTAATTTAATTTAATTTAATTTAAAAGACAACTTTTTCAAATGTTTGTGGCATTGATATTGGCACATTCTCTTCTCAGCGAATAAAGGTAATTAATTAATTAAAAAAAGGTTGAGTAAAGTAGCTTGGATTTTTTCTGTTACCCAATAAATTTTTAAAAATTCTATCTGATTTCTTTTAAGTTTTCCCTTATCTCCAAGTAAACTCGAACTTTACTGTATTAATTGTAAATAACAAATAAATAATTTAAATAATCTTATTTAAGAAATTCTTAGCTAAATTAAAAATTAGCTTCCAAAAATAAAAAGAAGGTTAAATTCTTACTGTTCTTATCAAAATTCTAAATATACTTAAACTATTAAAATTAGAATAATTTATATTAAGTAAATTAAAAAAAAATTTTTTTTACTCAAATTAAATTAAATTTTAAATACATATTTTCAAAAAAGACATTTTTTAAATTCATTGGTAGACTCTTTAACAGCTAAATAAATAAATAATTCTTATTTTTATATAATGTATTTACAATTAAATTACTCTATTATATTAATAAAGAATTGTTTTTAATTTAATTAAAGTAATGTAATTTAAATAAGGTTTATTTATTTTCTAGTTTACTTAATATTAATTATATTTTTATTTTTTAAATAAATATATAGTAATTAAAAAAGTTTCATTGTGTTTGCACTTGAATATGATATATTTTTGGGAGCTAAATTTTATTTAGCTAAAATTTAAATTCCAAAAGGTTCAAAATTTTCGAAAAAAGGTTAAAATGTTTAGAGTAGAGTTTGAAAAGACGAGACCGATACCGAGACCGATACCGAGACCGATACCGAGAATCTCGGCTTTTTTCTAATATCGGTATCGGTTTTGTAATTCTCGGTCTCGAAACCGATACCGAGATTCTCGGTCCATTTCTCGGCGAGAAACGATACTGACTTAAAAATGTCAAAACCTCAAGAACTATTCAGAATAATTTAGCGTAATGTTATATATTTTTATAAATAAGATATTTGAGCCAAATTTGGATACTTTTCTGTTATGGCGACAAATTTCTGCAAGTTTCTTTCCGCAAATAATAATATTTATTTTCTTTAAAGTATTTTTTTGAAGAAAAAGGATTATTTTGGAACACATAGGATTATTATGGGTATTTAAATTTCTTTCTGGTATTCAAATTTTTTAAAATGAGCTATACAAACTTATTCCTTTATGTTGATGTATTCCATGCCATCGTAAAAAAAGGAATTCAGGTTAACACATGGCTTGATCCTTCAAAGCTCCCCCTTACACGATCGTTGCATTTATTTATTGGTGGTAGCGCGAGAATACTTCAACGAAATTTTGTGAAACAGAGATTGAAATGGGCCATACGTCAACAATGGACTGGTCGATGTACTTGCGCAAAGTACATATGTGTTAACTCCATTTTGCAGTATCAAGGAATGATTGGAGGGCCTTACCAGAAAACAAATTTAATATTTACTTGCCTATAATAATCCTATATGCCTTAAAAATAATCCTTTCCTACAACAAAAATAATACTTTAAAGAAAATAAATATTATTATTTGAAGGAAAAATATGCAGAAATTACTGGCTTTTGGAAGCACCTGGAAGCTATTCATCTTTCTCCTTTCCAAAAATTAAAGGAGATTAAGTCGGGTGGTTATCAGAAGAATTAGAAGAAGATAATAGTGAATTAATAAATTTTTAGCGCACATTTTGGCAAAAAAATAAAATTTTCTTTATTCTCGGATTTTCTCGGTTCTCGGTCTCGGGTCAAAATGTTGGTATCGGTCTCGATATCGTTTTTTCAGTATCGGTCAATCTCGGTCTCTAGTTGACCGATACCAGTATCGGTTTTTCAAACTCTAGTTTAGAGTGTGAATCTGTCTTTTAAAATCTTTAAAATTCAATTTATTAACCTTTTCTACTTAATATATAATAATCTTTGTTCAAAATGTCTAAAAATTCAGGCTTTTAGTTTACAAATCCAATTATTTAATTAATTCTATTTAATAATTGATTTGTTATAATTTTACCTGTTTATGTGTTTCCCTTTTATTAAACAAATAATTTTAAAATTTAATTAATTTTATTTAAAAAAGGTAATTTCCAAACCTTCAAAGAAAAAGCAGTCAATGAAGAGTTCTGATTGTAAATATCTTTGTGTTAGTAATGGAAGCAAAATTGCTCTATTCAATCGGCTTCGTTCGCAAACAGTCTCTACAAGATATTTACATGTTGAAAATGGTTGTTTCCATGCTAGTTCAACAAAATGGGGGGCTTTTCATATTAATTCTGGTTTAAATAAATTTTAAAAAATTAATTAATTAAAAAAATTAGAAAATACACAACCTTTTTTAACAAATAATTCAAACCAAACAACAACAACAATTATAACTTACGGTTCAATTATTCAATTAGTTGATGGGCAATCTAATATTGCACTTCCTAAGCTTGTAAAAACTAAAAAAAAATTCTTTAGGCAAAAAATTAATTTTTTTTGGGGTTTTTTCTTCTGTATAAACTCTACTAATATAGGGAAACAACTTAAAAAATATTTTTTTTTAATTAATTTATTATTTTAGAGAATTAGAAAAGTCGACAAACAAATGGTTTTATTGGACCCTTCCAGTCAGGGTAATTAAATTTTTAATTTTTTTCTACACCCAGTTTTGTTGTATTTTATTAAAGAAACTGCTTAATATATAAATTTACATTAATTAAATAATTTAAAAAAAATTAATTTTTAATTTTTTAATAGGCGAGCCTGTCAGCCAGTTGCACAAATGCGCCTTTCAAATGGTAGACTCAACCGGTACTGTTGTTGTTGGGCAAGAGTCGCTTTATTTGTGTCTGTCACATGACAAGATCATTCAACATCAAGTTTATTTAATTCTAACATTTTTTGATTTCAAATTCTCTAGGCAGTCAGAATTGACCCAAACAGACACCAAATAAGCGATGGAGCTGCTTGGACAATTATATCAACTGACAAAAGTGAATATAGATGGGCTGAGGTATTTTCTTGTTAAATACAATTAATTAATTAATAAATCCCTAATGCTAAAAATAATATAAAAAATATTTTAAAAATGATTAATTGGCCTAATAAAGCCCAAAATAAATTCTCTTTAATTTATTTTTAATTTTAAAATTATTGATTAATTTTTCAAAAATGTCAATTAGAGTCTTAAAACTAAATAAATTAAATTTATTAAATTTAAAAGCCTTTAACTCGTCTGGGCTCCTTTGCCCGTTTACCCATTACTCCTATGCCTCAACTTCATAATTTAAATATTACAAATAATGCAGAAATTAATAATGAAATTAAATCAGGTTACTTATTGTTGGCTAAAATTAAATAAAAAAATTTATTTCTTAGAATGTTTAGGAAACATTGAATTAAATGGATTAAATTTTTCTTCTTCAATGCGTGTATGGCTTGGAGCTACCCCAACGGAAACTATTTTTTGGTTTTTTAAATTCTTTAAATTAAAGTCTTTTTTTAGTTCTTCTGAACGTCTAAATTGTTCAATTCCTTCATTAAATTTAATTTGTTCCGATTTGGGGTTTACAACTGAATCAGCCCTTTTGGCAAATGCAAACAGTACAAAAAGCGAGAAATTAGATGTCCCAATACTTTTAGTGAGGGAAGAAGATTCTGTTGTTTTTCCGACTTCTTTAAGCTTTGCTTATAGTTTAGACAGGTTAAAAATTAATTAATTTTCTAAGGTTTAAAGGTACCTATTAGTGTTAGGTATAGTTCGGTACTACCGCGTTCCTTCCGAAAGTAAAGACCAGTACTTTTCGGTACCACCGGTATTGGTATTGAAAAAACTTGTTTGCCGGACACTAATACCTATAGGGTTAAATTAGTTGATATGTATCAATTTTGTGATATACATTAGAACCTGAAAACCTCACAATCAATCAAATTCTCAATTATAATTATTAGAGTAGTTTAAGGGCCAGTTAAATATTGTGCCCTTCGTTAATTAACGGTACCCGTATATTTATTTTAAACACCGGCTAATGTTCTGTAGCCGTAGTTGGTAGCATTGAACTACTTTAATTAATTTAATTTAATCAAAAGGCTTTTTTGAATTAGCTGTGAATAAATTCTATTAAAAAGATTAATTTATTCCAGCCTTTCCAACTTGACTAATACTACCCGTCAACCACTCTCGTTAACACAAATGAACAACAAAAAACAACAACAATTAACTAGCTTAAATGAAAATAATAATTCTTTATTAGAGACATCAACAAATAAAATAAATAATTTTAACCGGTTTTTTTAATTAAAATTAAATCTATTATTATTTTAATTTATTTTTAAAGGTTTCATCCCTATTGGAATAATAGTGAAAATAATAACAACGATTAACGTATGTATGTATTAAACCTTAATTTTATTTTTTACATAATATTAAATTTTTCAAAAAATATTTTGTATATGGGTAGGTATTATTTGAAGTTTCTGTTTATCTTGATGTTGTGTATATTTTTGTGAGCCAAGCTTTGCTTAGGCTAAAAGGATTAAAAGAAAAGTGTTGCCCCTTTTGTTCTTTTTTTAAGAAAAAACATCAATTGTAAGATGTATTTTAGTAAAAAATAAATTAAAAACACTGAAACTGTATTTTCAAGTTTATTTATTTTTTAATATATTTTTGTATTTTTCATACAATTTGAAAAATACAAAATTGTATTTTTTTGAAACAAACATAATTTATTAAAAATACATTAAAAACACTATATTTTAATTTTTTGTGTTTCTAATGTTTGCTTCAGTTTTAATATTTTTTTAAAGGTTTAAAGTTTAAAAATATATACAAGTATAATATATAAAAATTTAAGCATTTAATTTATTTAAGGTTTTAGCCTAAGCAATGCTAGGCTCACAAAAATATACTGCAGACTATAGTGGAATAATTGCTCCTCTTTAATATAGGTATATACATATATATATAATATATTTTTTGGAATATTTAATATTATTCAAATAAATCTGAGTGTTTAGTTTTATTTTAATTTTAATACACATTTCAGTACATATTTTTAACAGGACAATTTTTTGTTTATTAATTCTTTTTGTACTTAATTATTTTGTTTATAGCCTAAATAATGTAAAATTTTTAATTTCCAAACTCTATTTTTGACTTTTTAATTTTCCCAGATTTTTTACAATTCTGAATTGCAAACCCCCGAATTTAAGAAAATATGTACTGAAAAAGTAAATTAATTTTTTTCTTTTAATAAAAATCAAAACCCTTGGATAATTAAAAATATAATTAAAATAAAGACCGAATTCTGTAAATAAATTAAAGAATATTTTTTAATTTACTTTATCTTCTTTAAATTTATTTTTACTTAAATTATTTAATTTTTACCTCTATTTTATTCCCTCTAATTAAATCAATTTTAAAAGGCTTTATTTAATTGTTTTTTTTTATTTATTTTTGTAGCTCAATAAAGAGATCTCTATTTGTCAAAAAATAAATTTTAAAATATTTTCCAGAACTACAGACATTTTTAGAGATTTTTCTGCCAACCGGTGTATGCCTCCTTTAACGATTTTTGTTTCTCTTTTAACTCTAGTGTGCGCCGATATTTCTAAAATATTTTTTTAATTAAAACCTTAACAATTTAATTTTAAATAATTAATTTTTTAAATTCTGTTTTAAATTGTTTTACCTATAAAAAGTTTTTATTTTAATTTAAATTTAATTTTAATTTAAATTTAATTTTAAATTTATTTTTATTTTAAAATTATAGTTTGTTTTCTTCTTTATTTTTCAATGTGTTTTGCTTTAAAAAATAAAATTAAAAAAAAAGTTGCACTTCTTCGAAGTTAAATAAATAAATAAATAAAAGTGCGAGCATGCGCGCATTTTCCTTTTAATTTTTTGTATTTTTTTGTATTTTTTCATATGACTGTCTAAAACACAAAAATATTTATTTAAATGCACTTTTATTTTTTTTATCTTTGCCGTCTTTTTTTTAAAGAAAAATAAAATCCCTTTCATGTGATATTTCAAAATTGATAGGGCCTGGGCATAAATAAAGAGATGAATTTTAAAAAAAATTAATCTTTCACTCTTTATTTTTTTTAATTTTTAAAAATAAATATTTAATTGCTTTATATATTTTATTTAATTTTAAAATTCTATAAAGTTTAAATTACCCAATAAAACAGCAAAAAATTCAATGAAATTATTCTTGGCCCTTGGAGGTAATTTTTTGTTTATTTAATTAATTTGTGAGGGTATTCCAAGGGTATTTATTAATGCTTAATTAATAAACAAAACTCTATGTTAATTAATTAATTCATTTTTTAAGATTATAATTAAAGCTTAACAGCTTTTAAATTCAAAATCTAAAAGAGTTTTAATTTTAATCATCCGCCCTAGGTCGATAAAAGTCTTTCAACTTTTACTTAATTAATTTAATTTAATTTAATTTAATTTAATTTAATTTAATTTAATTTAATTTAATTTAATTTAATTTAATTTAATTTAATTTAATTTAATTTAATTTAATTTAATTTAATTTAATTTAATTTAATTTAATTTAATTTAATTTAATTTAATTTAATTTAATTTAATTTAATTTAATTTAATTTAATTTAATTTAATTTAATTTAATTTAATTTAATTTAATTTAATTTAATTTAATTTAATTTAATTTAATTTAATTTAATTTAATTTAATTTAATTTAATTTAATTTAATTTAATTTAATTTAATTTAATTTAATTTAATTTAATTTAATTTAAGTTTCTGTACTTCTCTGTTCAGTGGAAGTATTAAAATGTGATGAAGTAGATAAGGATATTTTTAATTTTCTATATTCCAAAATTAATGAGAATATAATTGATGATAATGCTAAAGAAAACCTAGAGACTGCTAAAAAAATGTTTAACAAAGTAAATAAAAATTATGGAAACTATGAAGTTGGGAAGTTTGTAAATTTAATGAAGAGTGCAATTTTAAATTTTATTTCAACCAAAATTGATGATTTAAATGAAATTGCTTATGAACTAAAAACTGAGGGGGAAAGTGCTAGTAATAATGAAAATGTCTCAATGAATGTAAAGTTTATTTTAAAGGGAACGGTTGTGAAAAGTATGAAAACAACTGGAGCTTTAAGTCTTTTACTTACTTCAATAAAACCGTTAAAAAAAGGGAATATTGAAGATAATGAAAAAGGTAAATTTAAAAAAATGGAGCTATTTAAATGGGTACTAATTTATTTTTACATTTGTAAGGAACTATCACTCAATTAAAAATATTTAATGTAATTGTTTATTTTATAATTAAGCATTAATGCTACAACAACAAAAATGGAAGGGTATTTTTACGGTGCTTACAATATTTAAAGAAATTTGTTTGTCTGTTTACAACGTTAAACTTCAATTTAGTAACATTTCTGTTAGAGACCCAATTGACTCTCGCAATGCTCTTTTTCCGTTTTCTGTAAAATGTTTTTATGGACTGGCAAAGAGTATGGAAAAAATAGTCAATTTTTTGATTGCTGAAATTGTTCAGAAAAATTGTAATTTAAATGAAAATGTACCCGACATTAATAGTATGCAGAAAAAGGAAACCCCTGAATTGGTTGAGTTATTTGAAAAAATGTATGCAACAACAACAGGGCTAAACACTAATGAGGAACGAATGTTGGAAGATATGGACACAACTGAAGATGATGATGATAAATTAATTATGCTAAACCCTTCCTCTTCTTCAAGATTACCTTATGAACCTGTTCGCTCTAAAAGTCCTCAATTTAAAAAAGAAAAGGAAAATAGGTATAGGGGATTTATTTAAACATAAAAAAGGGAAAATTGGGGTTTATTTAATCTGATTTAAATTAATTAATAAATTAATTTAAATTAATAAATTAATTTAAATAATTAAAATTAATAAATTAATTTAACTAATTAAAATTAATAAATTAATTAAAATTAAAAAATTAATTAATTAAAATAAATAATATATTTTAATTCAATTATTTATTGTCTTAAATAAACTGAAAAACAAAAAATGTGTTTTCTTTATGATGATTTGCGTATATTTTTGTAAACCTTAATTGGTTAAAAAATCTTAATTTAAAATTAAATAATAAGAAAAAAATTGCAGAATGCCACAAGTACCAATTAAAATTGAAGAAACTGAAAAACCATTTAATGATGATAAAGGGCAAACAGGTAAGGCAAAACTAATCGAAGAAAAAGAAATAAAACGTAAACAAGATGATAATTCTGAACATAACAAAAACAAAAAAGCAATGTTAAAGACACCATTTGAGGATCACAAAATTGCAATAAAATCCAAAAAGGTCAGAGGTAATATGAGCGGAGGAAATGCTAGTGGTTTAAAAAGCCCGAAGAAGGAACATTAAATATTAAATTATTTAATTGATTTTATTAGTGAATTTAAAATGTACTATTTTCCTTTATTTTTTTAGTTTTTAATTCTTTTTATTTATTAGCAATGAAAAATTATACTTTTCTTTTTAAAAACAAACTTTTAATTTCTTTTAACTTCTACCTTCTAGAACATTTAATTTTTGTATGTTTTAGCCAAGTTTTAAATCAAAAACTTTTTTCTATTCAAATAGCCTTTTTGTATAGACATTAAATAAACTTGATTTTTAGATTATATAAAACTTTTTCTTTTAAAATATTTTTCATAAAGAAAATATGTGAGAAACTAATTTCAATTTTACAGTTGAGTCAAAAAAATTTATTGTTTTTTAAGTGCTTCAATTTATTGTTGAAACATTTTAAGTGTTTCAATTTAATGTTGAAACATTTTAAGTGCTTCAATTTATTGTTGAAACATTTTAAGTGTTTCAATTTAATGTTGAAACATTTTAAGTGTTTCAATTTATTGTTCAATTCAATTTATTGTTGAAACATTTTAAGTGCTTCAATTTATTGTTGAAACATTTTAAGTGTTTCAATTTATTGTTGAAACATTTTAAGTGTTTCAATTTATTGTTGAAACATTTTAAGTGTTTCAATTTATTGTTGAAACATTTTAAGTGTTTCAATTTATTGTTGAAACATTTTAAGTGCTTCAATTTATTGTTGAAACATTTTAAGTGTTTCAATTTAATGTTGAAACATTTTAAGTGCTTCAATTTATTGTTGAAACATTTTAAGTGTTTCAATTTATTGTTGAAACATTTTAAGTGTTTCAATTTAATGTTGAAACATTTTAAGTGTTTCAATTTATTGTTGAAACATTTTAATTTTATTGTTGAAACATTTTAAGTGCTTCAATTTATTGTTGAAACATTTTAAGTTTCAATTTATTGTTGAAACATTTTAAGTGTTTCAATTTATTGTTGAAACATTTTAAGTGTTTCAATTTATTGTTGAAACATTTTAAGTGTTTCAATTTATTGTTGAAACATTTTAAGTGCTTCAATTTATTGAAACATTTTTGAAACATTTTAAGTGTTTCAATTTATTGTTGAAACATTTTAAGTGTTTCAATTTATTGTTGAAACATTTTAAGTGTTCAATTTATTTTAAGTGCTTCAATTTATTGTTGAAACATTTTAAGTGCTTCAATTTATTGTTGAAACATTTTAAGTGCTTCAATTTATTGTTGAAACATTTTAAGTGCTTCAATTTATTGTTGAAACATTTTAAGTTTTCAATTTATTGTTGAAACATTTTAAGTGTTTCAATTTATTGTTGAAACATTTTAAGTGTTTCAATTTTATGTTGAAACATTTTAAGTGTTTCAATTTATTGTTGAAACATTTTAAGTGTTTCAATTTATTGTTGAAACATTTTAAGTGTTTCAATTTATTGTTGAAACATTTTAAGTGTTTCAATTTATTGTTGAAACATTTTAAGTGCTTCAATTTATTGTTGAAACATTTTAAGTGCTTCAATTTATTGTTGAAACATTTTAAGTGAAACATTTTCAATTTATTGTTGAAACATTTTAAGTGTTTCAATTTATTGTTGAAACATTTTAAGTGTTTCAATTTATTGTTGAAACATTTTAAGTGTTTCAATTTATTGTTGAAACATTTTAAGTGTTTCAATTTATTGTTGAAACATTTTAAGTGCTTCAATTTATTGTTGAAACATTTTAAGTGTTTCAATTTATTGTTGAAACATTTTAAGTTTTCAATTTATTGTTGAAACATTTTAAGTGTTTCAATTTATTGTTGAAACATTTTAAGTGCTTCAATTTATTGTTGAAACATTTTAAGTGTTTCAATTTATTGTTGAAACATTTTAAGTGTTTCAATTTATTGTTGAAACATTTTAAGTGCTTCAATTTATTGTTGAAACATTTTAAGTGTTTCAATTTATTGTTGAAACATTTTAAGTGTTTCAATTTATTGTTGAAACATTTTAAGTGTTTCAATTTATTGTTGAAACATTTTAAGTGTTTCAATTTATTGTTGAAACATTTTAAGTGTTTCAATTTATTGTTGAAACATTTTAAGTGCTTCAATTTATTGTTGAAACATTTTAAGTGCTTCAATTTATTGTTGAAACATTTCAATTTATTTATTGTTGAAACATTTTAAGTGTTTCAATTTATTGTTGAAACATTTTAAGTGTTTCAATTTATTGTTGAAACATTTTAAGTGTTTCAATTTATTGTTGAAACATTTTAAGTGCTTCAATTTATTGTTGAAACATTTTAAGTGTTTCAATTTATTGTTGAAACATTTTAAGTGTTTCAATTTATTGAAACATTTTAAGTGTTTCAATTTATTGTTGAAACATTTTAAGTGTTTCAATTTATTGTTGAAACATTTTAAGTGTTTCAATTTATTGTTGAAACATTTTAAGTGTTTCAATTTATTGTTGAAACATTTTAAGTGTTTCAATTTATTGTTGAAACATTTTAAGTGTTTCAATTTATTGTTGAAACATTTTAAGTTTTCAATTTATTGTTGAAACATTTTAAGTGTTTCAATTTATTGTTGAAACATTTTAAGTGCTTCAATTTATTGTTGAAACATTTTAAGTGCTTCAATTTATTGTTGAAACATTTTAAGTGCTTCAATTTATTGTTGAAACATTTTAAGTGTTTCAATTTATTGTTGAAACATTTTAAGTGCTTCAATTTATTGTTGAAACATTTTAAGTGTTTCAATTTATTGTTGAAACATTTTAAGTGCTTCAATTTATTGTTGAAACATTTTAAGTGCTTCAATTTATTGTTGAAACATTTTAAGTGCTTCAATTTATTGTTGAAACATTTTAAGTGTTTCAATTTATTGTTGAAACATTTTAAGTGTTTCAATTTATTGTTGAAACATTTTAAGTGCTTCAATTTATTGTTGAAACATTTTAAGTGCTTCAATTTATTGTTGAAACATTTTAAGTGCTTCAATTTATTGTTGAAACATTTTAAGTGCTTCAATTTATTGTTGAAACATTTTAAGTGCTTCAATTTATTGTTGAAACATTTTAAGTGTTTCAATTTATTGTTGAAACATTTTAAGTGTTTCAATTTATTGTTGAAACATTTTAAGTGAAACATTTTCAATTTATTGTTGAAACATTTTAAGTGCTTCAATTTATTGTTGAAACATTTTAAGTGCTTTCAATTTATTGTTGAAACATTTTAAGTGCTTCAATTTATTGTTGAAACATTTTAAGTGCTTCAATTTATTGTTGAAACATTTTAAGTGCTTCAATTTATTGTTGAAACATTTTAAGTGTTTCAATTTATTGTTGAAACATTTTAAGTGCTTCAATTTATTGTTGAAACATTTTAAGTGTTTCAATTTATTGTTGAAACATTTTAAGTGCTTCAATTTATTGTTGAAACATTTTAAGTGCTTCAATTTATTGTTGAAACATTTTAAGTGCTTCAATTTATTGTTGAAACATTTTAAGTGCTTCAATTTATTGTTGAAACATTTTAAGTGTTTCAATTTATTGTTGAAACATTTTAAGTGTTTCAATTTATTGTTGAAACATTTTAAGTGTTTTAATTTATTGTTGAAACATTTTAAGTGTTTCAATTTATTGTTGAAACATTTTAAGTGCTTCAATTTATTGTTGAAACATTTTAAGTGCTTCAATTTATTGTTGAAACATTTTAAGTGCTTCAATTTATTGTTGAAACATTTTAAGTGCTTCAATTTATTGTTGAAACATTTTAAGTGAAACATTTTAAGTGCTTCAATTTATTGTTGAAACATTTTAAGTGTTTCAATTTATTGTTGAAACATTTTAAGTGTTTCAATTTATTGTTGAAACATTTTAAGTGTTTCAATTTATTGTTGAAACATTTTAAGTGTTTCAATTTATTGTTGAAACATTTTAAGTGCTTCAATTTATTGTTGAAACATTTTAAGTGCTTCAATTTATTGTTGAAACATTTTAAGTGCTTCAATTTATTGTTGAAACATTTTAAGTGTTTCAATTTATTGTTGAAACATTTTAAGTGTTTCAATTTATTGTTGAAACATTTTAAGTGCTTCAATTTATTGTTGAAACATTTTAAGTGCTTCAATTTATTGTTGAAACATTTTAAGTGCTTCAATTTATTGTTGAAACATTTTAAGTGCTTCAATTTATTGTTGAAACATTTTAAGTGCTTCAATTTATTGTTGAAACATTTTAAGTGCTTCAATTTATTGTTGAAACATTTTAAGTGTTTCAATTTATTGTTGAAACATTTTAAGTGCTTCAATTTATTGTTGAAACATTTTAAGTGCTTCAATTTATTGTTGAAACATTTTAAGTGCTTCAATTTATTGTTGAAACATTTTAAGTGCTTCAATTTATTGTTGAAACATTTTAAGTGTTTCAATTTATTGTTGAAACATTTTAAGTGCTTCAATTTATTGTTGAAACATTTTAAGTGTTTCAATTTATTGTTGAAACATTTTAAGTGTTTCAATTTATTGTTGAAACATTTTAAGTGTTTCAATTTATTGTTGAAACATTTTAAGTGCTTCAATTTATTGTTGAAACATTTTAAGTGCTTCAATTTATTGTTGAAACATTTTAAGTGCTTCAATTTATTGTTGAAACATTTTAAGTGCTTCAATTTATTGTTGAAACATTTTAAGTGTTTCAATTTATTGTTGAAACATTTTAAGTGTTTCAATTTATTGTTGAAACATTTTAAGTGTTTCAATTTATTGTTGAAACATTTTAAGTGTTTCAATTTATTGTTGAAACATTTTAAGTGTTTCAATTTATTGTTGAAACATTTTAAGTGTTTCAATTTATTGTTGAAACATTTTAAGTGCTTCAATTTATTGTTGAAACATTTTAAGTGCTTCAATTTATTGTTGAAACATTTTAAGTGCTTCAATTTATTGTTGAAACATTTTAAGTGCTTCAATTTATTGTTGAAACATTTTAAGTGTTTCAATTTATTGTTGAAACATTTTAAGTGTTTCAATTTATTGTTGAAACATTTTAAGTGTTTCAATTTATTGTTGAAACATTTTAAGTGCTTCAATTTATTGTTGAAACATTTTAAGTGCTTCAATTTATTGTTGAAACATTTTAAGTGCTTCAATTTATTGTTGAAACATTTTAAGTGCTTCAATTTATTGTTGAAACATTTTAAGTGCTTCAATTTATTGTTGAAACATTTTAAGTGCTTCAATTTAATGTTGAAATTTTTTGTTGAACATTTTAAGTGCTTCAATTTATTGTTGAAACATTTTAAGTGTTTCAATTTATTGTTGAAACATTTTAAGTGTTTCAATTTATTGTTGAAACATTTTAAGTGCTTCAATTTATTGTTGAAACATTTTAAGTGCTTCAATTTATTGTTGAAACATTTTAAGTGCTTCAATTTATTGTTGAAACATTTTAAGTGCTTCAATTTATTGTTGAAACATTTTAAGTGTTTCAATTTATTGTTGAAACATTTTAAGTGTTTCAATTTATTGTTGAAACATTTTAAGTGTTTCAATTTATTGTTGAAACATTTTAAGTGCTTCAATTTATTGTTGAAACATTTTAAGTGTTTCAATTTATTGTTGAAACATTTTAAGTGCTTCAATTTATTGTTGAAACATTTTAAGTGCTTCAATTTATTGTTGAAACATTTTAAGTGTTTCAATTTATTGTTGAAACATTTTAAGTGCTTCAATTTATTGTTGAAACATTTTAAGTGCTTCAATTTATTGTTGAAACATTTTAAGTGCTTCAATTTATTGTTGAAACATTTTAAGTGTTTCAATTTATTGTTGAAACATTTTAAGTGCTTCAATTTATTGTTGAAACATTTTAAGTGCTTCAATTTATTGTTGAAACATTTTAAGTGCTTCAATTTATTGTTGAAACATTTTAAGTGCTTCAATTTATTGTTGAAACATTTTAAGTGCTTCAATTTATTGTTGAAACATTTTAAGTGCTTCAATTTATTGTTGAAACATTTTAAGTGCTTCAATTTATTGTTGAAACATTTTAAGTGTTTCAATTTATTGTTGAAACATTTTAAGTGTTTCAATTTATTGTTGAAACTTGTTTCAATTTATTGTTGAAACATTTTAAGTGTTTCAATTTATTGTTGAAACATTTTAAGTGTTTCAATTTATTGTTGAAACATTTTAAGTGTTTCAATTTATTGTTGAAACATTTTAAGTGTTTCAATTTATTGTTGAAACATTTTAAGTGCTTCAATTTATTGTTGAAACATTTTAAGTGCTTCAATTTATTGTTGAAACATTTTAAGTGTTTCAAAACATTTATTGTTGAAACATTTTAAGTGTTTCAATTTATTGTTGAAACATTTTAAGTGTTTCAATTTATTGTTGAAACATTTTTTTCAATTTATTGTTGAAACATTTTAAGTGTTTCAATTTATTGTTGAAACATTTTAAGTGTTTCAATTTATTGTTGAAACATTTTAAGTGTTTCAATTTATTGTTGAAACATTTTAAGTGTTTCAATTTATTGTTGAAACATTTTAAGTGCTTCAATTTATTGTTGAAACATTTTAAGTGTTTCAATTTATTGTTGAAACATTTTAAGTGCTTCAATTTATTGTTGAAACATTTTAAGTGCTTCAATTTATTGTTGAAACATTTTAAGTGTTTCAATTTATTGTTCAATTTATTGTTGAAACATTTTAAGTGCTTCAATTTATTGTTGAAACATTTTAAGTGTTTCAATTTATTGTTGAAACATTTTAAGTGTTTCAATTTATTGTTGAAACATTTTAAGTGTTTCAATTTATTGTTGAAAACATTTTAAGTGTTTTCAATTTATTGTTGAAACATTTTAAGTGTTTCAATTTATTGTTGAAACATTTTAAGTGTTTCAATTTATTGTTGAAACATTTTAAGTGCTTCAATTTATTGTTGAAACATTTTAAGTGTTTCAATTTATTGTTGAAACATTTTAAGTGCTTCAATTTATTGTTGAAACATTTTAAGTGTTTCAATTTATTGTTGAAACATTTTAAGTGTTTCAATTTATTGTTGAAACATTTTAAGTGTTTCAATTTATTGTTGAAACATTTTAAGTGCTTCAATTTATTGTTGAAACATTTTAAGTGCTTCAATTTATTGTTGAAACATTTTAAGTGCTTCAATTTATTGTTGAAACATTTTAAGTGCTTCAATTTATTGTTGAAACATTTTAAGTGTTTCAATTTATTGTTGAAACATTTTAAGTGCTTCAATTTATTGTTGAAACATTTTAAGTGCTTCAATTTATTGTTGAAACATTTTAAGTGCTTCAATTTATTGTTGAAACATTTTAAGTGCTTCAATTTATTGTTGAAACATTTTAAGTGCTTCAATTTATTGTTGAAACATTTTAAGTGTTTCAATTTTATTGTTGAAACATTTTAAGTGCTTCAATTTATTGTTGAAACATTTTAAGTGCTTCAATTTATTGTTGAAACATTTTAAGTGCTTCAATTTATTGTTGAAACATTTTAAGTGCTTCAATTTATTGTTGAAACATTTTAAGTGCTTCAATTTATTGTTGAAACATTTTAAGTGCTTCAATTTATTGTTGAAACATTTTAAGTGCTTCAATTTATTGTTGAAACATTTTAAGTGCTTCAATTTATTGTTGAAACATTTTAAGTGCTTCAATTTATTGTTGAAACATTTTAAGTGCTTCAATTTATTGTTGAAACATTTTAAGTGCTTCAATTTATTGTTGAAACATTTTAAGTGCTTCAATTTATTGTTGAAACATTTTAAGTGCTTCAATTTATTGTTGAAACATTTTAAGTGCTTCAATTTAATGTTGAAACATTTTAAGTGTTTCAATTTATTGTTGAAACATTTTAAGTGTTTCAATTTATTGTTGAAACATTTTAAGTGCTTCAATTTAATGTTGAAACATTTTAAGTGTTTCAATTTATTGTTGAAACATTTTAAGTGTTTCAATTTATTGTTGAAACATTTTAAGTGTTTCAATTTATTGTTGAAACATTTTAAGTGTTTCAATTTATTGTTGAAACATTTTAAGTGTTTCAATTTATTGTTGAAACATTTTAAGTGTTTCAATTTATTGTTGAAACATTTTAAGTGTTTCAATTTATTGTTGAAACATTTTAAGTGTTTCAATTTATTGTTGAAACATTTTAAGTGCTTCAATTTATTGTTGAAACATTTTAAGTGTTTCAATTTATTGTTGAAACATTTTAAGTGTTTCAATTTATTGTTGAAACATTTTAAGTGTTTCAATTTATTGTTGAAACATTTTAAGTGTTTCAATTTATTGTTGAAACATTTTAAGTGTTTCAATTTATTGTTGAAACATTTTAAGTGTTTCAATTTATTGTTGAAACATTTTAAGTGTTTCAATTTAATGTTGAAACATTTTAAGTGTTTCAATTTATTGTTGAACATTTTAATTTTCAATTTAATGTTGAAACAATTTAATGTTGAAACATTTTAAGTGTTTCAATTTATTGTTGAAACATTTTAAGTGCTTCAATTTAATGTTGAAACATTTTAAGTGCTTCAATTTAATGTTGAAACATTTTAAGTGTTTCAATTTAATGTTGAAACATTTTAAGTGCTTCAATTTAATGTTGAAACATTTTAAGTGCTTCAATTTAATGTTGAAACATTTTAAGTGCTTCAATTTAATGTTGAAACATTTTAAGTGCTTCAATTTAATGTTGAAACATTTTAAGTGCTTCAATTTAATGTTGAAACATTTTAAGTGCTTCAATTTAATGTTGAAACATTTTAAGTGCTTCAATTTAATGTTGAAACATTTTAAGTGCTTCAATTTAATGTTGAAACATTTTAAGTGCTTCAATTTAATTGTTGAAACATTTTAAGTGTTTCAATTTATTGTTGAAACATTTTAAGTGCTTCAATTTAATGTTGAAAC
The DNA here is from genome assembly GCA_018905775.1 of Meloidogyne exigua. Taxonomy (NCBI): domain Eukaryota; kingdom Metazoa; phylum Nematoda; class Chromadorea; order Rhabditida; family Meloidogynidae; genus Meloidogyne; species Meloidogyne exigua. Next base: position 446,839 of record JAGUQR010000018.1, read on the forward strand.
ATTTTAAGTGTTTCAATTTAATGTTGAAACATTTTAGTGCTTCAATTTAATGTTGAAACATTTTAAGTGTTTCAATTTAATGTTGAAACATTTTAAGTGCTTCAATTTAATGTTGAAACATTTTAAGTGTTTCAATTTATTGTTGAAACATTTTAAGTGCTTCAATTTAATGTTGAAACATTTTAAGTGCTTCAATTTATTGTTGAAACATTTTAAGTGTTTCAATTTATTGTTGAAACATTTTAAGTGCTTCAATTTATTGTTGAAACATTTTAAGTGCTTCAATTTATTGTTGAAACATTTTAAGTGCTTCAATTTATTGTTGAAACATTTTAAGTGCTTCAATTTATTGTTGAAACATTTTAAGTGCTTCAATTTATTGTTGAAACATTTTAAGTGCTTCAATTTAATGTTGAAACATTTTAAGTGCTTCAATTTATTGTTGAAACATTTTAAGTGCTTCAATTTAATGTTGAAACATTTTAAGTGCTTCAATTTATTGTTGAAACATTTTAAGTGCTTCAATTTATTGTTGAAACATTTTAAGTGCTTCAATTTATTGTTGAAACATTTTAAGTGCTTCAATTTATTGTTGAAACATTTTAAGTTTTCAATTTATTGTTGAAACATTTTAAGTGCTTCAATTTATTGTTGAAACATTTTCAATTTATTGTTGAAACATTTCAATTTATTGTTGAAACATTTTAAGTGCTTCAATTTATTGTTGAAACATTTTAAGTGCTTCAATTTATTGTTGAAACATTTTAAGTGCTTCAATTTATTGTTGAAACATTTTAAGTGCTTCAATTTATTGTTGAAACATTTTAAGTGTTTCAATTTATTGTTGAAACATTTTAAGTGTTTCAATTTATTGTTGAAACATTTTAAGTGTTTCAATTTATTGTTGAAACATTTTAAGTGCTTCAATTTATTGTTGAAACATTTTAAGTGTTTCAATTTATTGTTGAAGCACATACTTATTGAAAATTTTTGTTGTATAAATACATTACTAAATAATTTGGAAATATATTTGTCGCTGTCTAATAAAATTGTACAAAAAAGCAAATAATTTTATTTCTCCTTCTCTAATTCATTTTCTCGCGAGAAATTTAATCAAAATTGTTTTTGTTAAAAGAAATGTTTGTTGCTATATATTCTACAATCAACAGAGAAAAAAAAAGAGTGAATTAATATATTAATAATTTCTCTTTAGAGGTTTAAAATTGATAATGTTCCCTTCTTCTCATCTAAAATTTGTTTAAACCATTTGATTATTTATTCTTATTTTATTAACATATTCGGTTTAAATACCCTATTTGAGGTATCTAATATATTTAAATAGGGATAAATTTTGGACTCGTATTGCTTTGCAATACAAAAAATATTTAATATTTAAATACTTTTTAGAGTACACCAATTTACCAAGCTTGTTTTGTTTTTATTCTGTTCTTTTGATTTAACGAAAGCGTCCCTTCAAGTTTATTTAATTTATTCTGTTCATATTTAACACAAGTAGGCTTTGCTTCAATTGTTGAAACTTTTTTGTTACAAAGACGGTTGAAAGCAGTTTTGTAGTCTGTACTAAATCTAACCTTTTACTTTATATAATTTTTAATTAACCTAAAAAGATACAAGACAGGTAAATTACAAGCCATAACAAAATTGCTTATACATCCAAGTGTTGATGTTATATAAAATATCTGGAGTTGATTAAAGGGAAATTCAGGCAGAATAATACGCACAAGTGTATTTAACATCCAACTATATATTTAATAAATTAATTAAAATTTTTTTAATAAATTACCCAGTGAGAACCATTGTCATAATTACTGTTAAGGACTTAAAAATTCTTTTAGTGTAATTTTCGGCGTCTGAAATTTATTTAAATATTTCTTTTGAATTAATTATTACTGTTATTATTGGTTGCTCTATATTTTAGAATTATCCAAATAAATAAATAATTTAATGTAGAAAATAAAATTAAAATTATGTTATAACGGAATGTCTAAAATAAATAATAAATTAATTTTTTAATTTTTATTAAATTTAATAAGATTAACCATTTGACCAATTTCTTTTTGAAAACAATCAGTAATTGAACAAATAACCTTCCTAAAGAATAAAATTAAGTTTTAATTAAATAATAGTAAGTACGTTTTGGGTATTGTAAGGCATATTTCCCTACATAGCCACAGATTATAAAATGAATAAATTGCTGAAATTCCAAGTGAAAAGTAAACACTAATACGTGAATTTTTGTTAATAGCAAACCTTAATTTTATTTAATTTAAATTAAATTAAAAAATAAATAAAAGTAAAATTAATTTAAATTAGAGTGGTTGGGGTCAACTGAGTGCCAGCCGTTATAATTCATGAAAGGTCGTGTACTGTTAGGTGTTTTTGGTATGATTCGATAGAGAAGAAAATAGTCTACAAAATACCAAGGAATTAAAATTTTCGCAAGACTAGAAAAAAAGTTATGGCCAAAAAACAAAAGTTTTTTTCAGAATTCAAATTTTTGGCGGTTTTTCAATTATAACTTTTTTCTAGTCTTACAAAAATTTTGATTCTTTGTTATCTTGTAGCCTATTATCTGCTCTATCCAATGGTACCAAAAACACCTAACAGTACAAAGCCGTTCATAAGTTATAACGGCTGGCAATCTGTTGGACCGTGCTCAGATAGCCCTTTTCGAACTTAACTTAATTTTTCCTTTTTCTTTAAATTTAAAGACAAACGTTATGGGAAAAAGAACAGAAAGAAGCCGATCAAATCCAATAAAAAAAGTACCACATAAACTCATAGTTATAGAGAAAATTGAATAAATCATTAAATAAAAACAAATATCCAAATTAATAAAATTAATACCAATTAAAACAATAAACATTGAAATTGAATTACTTGTTTGATAGATTGATGTAAATAAAGCATCTATTGCAATTAAATAATTACAACTACTATTTAATGATCTAATAAAAAATTAAATTAAATTAAATATAGTCAAGGCTGTTAATTAAAATTAATTTTATTAACTAAATTAATTAAATGATTAATTAATTAATTTAATTAAATTAATTTTTAATTAATTAATTATTTAATTTAATTATTTATTAATTTAATTATTTAATTTATTTAATTATTTAATTTATTTATTAATTTAATTATTTAATTAATTTATTCATTTACTTGTCTTTTATAGTTATCCAAAATAATAAAAAATTAAATAAAAATCCAATAATTGAAATTAACCAACGCATTCCAACAAATATTATTAAAATTAATGAAGGTCCAGGAGTTGAAAAAATATGATAAAGAGTAGTTTCTGGATTTGTTGTTGCTTTTTGCAGTGATGGGAAAGTTCCAAAATTTCCATTGGAACCGGTTCCAGTTATGGAACCCTTCCAAGCCCATTTCAAGGATAAATCAATGATAAATGATATCTATAGCTAAGATGCTCCGAGATGTCGGCACACGAAAGGAATAAACTGAAAATAAATAAAGATTCAGTCCTCCAAAAGTCTCGAACTTTGTGAGGCTGAAACAATTTTTTAATTTTTATGTCAAAGCCAAAAATTGGTCAAATTTGAAGTGTCCGTTTTTAGTAGTTTAGAATGTAGGAACGTCAAATATTTCCACAGTTTCAATTACAGAACTGGAATTGCACCGTTTCCGGAACTGTAACTTTCCCACCACTATATGCTTTTGCTAATAAAATAAATGAAAAAATATTAAATAAAGTTTTACTATTTAAGGAGGACATTATTAAGTTTTAATTTCAAGTTTATTTATTTCTAAAAAGAAAAAACTTTAATAAAAATTTAAATTAATTAATAAAAATAATAAAATAATTAAATGCTATTTTATAGAATAATTAAATTTAAATATTAAAGAAAATTTATTTATTTAATATTTTAATTAATTTATTAAAAAAATAAAATAAAATTTTCAATTGTTTTTTTGTTTAAATTTTCTTAAAATAATTAATTCATTTTAACATTTTTTTTGACACGCAAATAAAACATGTGTTGAGAATTTGCATTTAATTTTTATTATTTTTTAATTAAATAAAATGCTAAAAATAATTTAATTAAAGGAAATTATTTATTCTTTAAATTATTATTTTTTTAAAGTAATTAAAAACAATAGAATTATTAATTCATTATTTAATTAAAATTGGATATTATTTTTATTGTATTTAGCTGTGTTAGAAATAATTGTTTTTTTTAATTTAATTAATTTTTAATTTATTTTTGCTTCCAAAAAAAGTTTATTTATTTCTATAGTTGAGTAGTTACAGGCACCGAACCGTAGTGGCCGTCACAAACTGACCTGAAACTAAATTGTTGATTATAAGGATACGCAAAGGGACTAACAATAAGGGTTTTTAATATAGTTTAAAATCGAATGTATTAAGATGGATTTAATTAAATTTTGTGAGAGTTAGAAATGAAAGTTTTTAATTAATTTTAATGTAAAAGTTTTAAAACATTTAAAACCTATTTAAACAATTTTATTTAATTAATTATTTTTAATCTTTTTAAAATTGCCAAATAAATTAAAAAAATTAATTTTTGTCTTTAAAATAATGTTCCAATTCATAATGAAATAATAATTTTGGAAGAACATATAAATAACAATTTTACTAATTTTTACTAATATATCCTATATTCAGTCGACACATTCCAAAAACTACATCAAGACTGCCCCACGACATCAAGTTTTAATACTTAGTTTTTTTGTAATATTTAATATATATTTATAATTTAATATTTCTTTTATTTTCGTATCCTTTTTTATGTTCAAATGAATTTAATGTTGATAAAAAATTAAATAAAAATCTTAAAATAATTTATCAAGTAAATAAGTGTGTAATTATTTTTTGTCTAATTTAATAAAAAAATTAATTTTTAAGTAAAATAATTTTAACCATTAAAATTATTACAAACTACAATTATATTTATTTATTTATTAACCAAAAAATAAGATAAGGTTGTTGTCACATTTATTTTTTAATTATTTAATTTTACTGATTAATTACTCCTTTTTTCTCCTTTAAAAATAGAAAATTTAATATTAAGTAAATTAGTTTAAAAAATAAACTTTTTAATGTTTTTCCTTTTATTTTTTCTTTTCTTTACAACCCTTGCTTTTTGGAATTTTGTTTGGAAGCGTAAAGGACTACCACCTGGACCAACACCGTTACCCCTTTTTGGGAATGCTTTTTCTATTAAAAAGTAAATTTAAATAAAAATAAATAACTCAAAATTTAGTTCAATTTACGAAAAATTTCAATTTTGGGCAAAGGAATATGGCCCAGTCTATACTGTATGGTTGGGAGAAGACCCTACTGTTATGGTTACTGACTATGAAATTATGCGTGACCTTTTTGTTAAAGAGGGGGAAGTTTATGCTGGACGTAACTTTATGAGTGAATTGTTTAAAACATTTTCAGGTAAATAAACACTTAAATTCTTTTTGTTTTTTAAATTAATAAAAGTTAAGAAAACATTTACATTCTCCCCCCTATTTATATTTACAAAAGCCTAGGCCTTATTTTTCGATATATCGAACATAGACTCAAATGTCCGCGTTCTACATTTACCCTTCTACTTGGCTTTATTCTAAGCAATAATATTTTTTAATTGTGTGGGAATAAATAAAGCATATTTATTTATCCCTAAATGTATTTTATATTATTAAGTAAAAATTAATTAAATAAATAAATAATTAAATAACGGTGTTTGACAGACCCTTAAAATTCAGTAATTAATTAAAAAATATTTGAAGTAACAAATGGAGAGTATGGAGGTGTTATCCGTACAGAAGGGGAGCAGTGGAAGGTGGTCCGACGCTTTGGACTCCAATCAATGAGAAATTTGGGCGTTGGAAGGGCTGGACTTGAGGAACATTTACTTGAAGATATGGACAGATTTAATGAACAAACAAAGGAAGAAATATTAAAAAATGGTGGAGGTGAAATTAATTTACAAAGGAAGATTGATAGATTAGCAGGTTCTACAATTAATAGGGTTCTTTTTGAATACCCTTTTGAAGATGTAAATATTTTATTTTTTTTTTTAAATTTAAAGTTTAATTTAAAAAAAACTTTAATTAATTAAATAAAAATAAACTTAAAATTAGTTACACTTTACCAAGGGGAATATTTACTGCCTAACACTTGAGTAAAAAATGTAAAAAATATTTTTTTAATTAGGAAAAAAAAAATTTTTTTTCTTTAAAAATTCACATACTCTAATGTGCCTTAAAAAAGTTTTAAACTTTAAAGTTTATTTAAATAATAATTAAAGGAACAAATGTCTGACTTTTATGAATTAAAACATCACATGGAACAGCAAGCATTTTTAATTTCTTCGGTAACTGGACGTTTGTTAATTACAATGCCTTGGCTCCGTTATTTTCCAATCTTTTCCTTAACATTTAAACAATTGGAAAAGAACGTGGAAAATGTTTATGAATTTATTAGAAAGCCAATAAACAAAAGAATTGAAGAAAGGGCAAAACAAACAGTTGAGGAAAGGGGGGAACCTAACGATTTAATTGATTATTTTCTCAATCAAATTGAGAATGAAAAGAATGAATATTTTAGGTAAACAATTTGATTAAAATTAAATTAATTTTTTATAAGGAAATTACAGGTAAAGTGGGAAAAAATCATTTTAACCCCCAGTACCTTTATTTAAACAATTAAAATATTATATACAGGGAATGCTTTAATATAAGCCCTAGGCTTATATTTTTCAAAGGGTCCTTTTTTGGGCTTATATTAGAGGGGGGTTCTATTAGAAACGGGGCTTGTATTAGAGAATTTCCGGTATTTATCAAAACAAAATGCAAAATATTAATTATTGTTTATTTGCTTTAAATAAATATCATTAAAATAAGATCTTTAAATTAATTTTTTTGTTTAATTTACGTATATTTTTGTAAGCTTAGTTAGTTTCACTAAGCTAATTATTTAATTTATTTTTATTTATTTTAGTTTAAAAAGCATAACTCCTTTTTGCTTTGATTTATTTTTGGCTGGTCAAGAAACAACATCCACTACACTAAATTATTTAATTTTATATTTATTACTTGATCAAAGAGTGCAAACAAAAATGCATGCAGAGTTGGATCGGTTAGAGGAAGAAAAAGGACAGAATAATGGGTTCGATAATTGTGTTGTTACACAGGCTGATAGGGGAAAATTGCCTTATTTAAATGCTGTTATTAATGTAAGAATATTTTTTAATTTAATTAAATTAAATTAAACCTTTTTCCACTATAAAAACAGAAAGGGACTGTCTACAGTCTCAAATACATGACTAAGTTTATTTTTAAATGGAACAGAAACTAACAGAATTTTTCTGAAAAAAAAGTTTTAATTAAATTAAATATTAAAGGGAGCAAGTTTAATTTATTAAAATAAACTTGGTTTATTTTGGGTGTTTAAACATATTCTAATTAATGGACAGTAAAATTTTTTAAAATACTTTAAAATTATGACTAAAGAAAATTCTGTTTTACTTAATATAAATTAATTTTAACTTTTATTCATTTAAAGTTAATAAATAAATAAACAAATAAGTGTGGAACTCGGTTAATTGTTTTGATTATTTTTGTAAGCTAAATATTCTTTAGCTAAAACTTGTAATATCGTACAATAAAAAATTATTGTACGTACAAAAAACTATTTCAGAAAATTCGTGTTTTTAAGCTCTTTAAGTTGAGTCTTTTTTCTTTTATTTTTCTTATTATTTTTTTGTTGCTAATTTTGTCCTCTAACAATTTAAAATTATTTAAAATTGTTTTATTAAATAATTTACCAACTTTTTACTTATAATTAACCCAAAATACAAAAGAAAAAAATGAAATAAGTTTAATAAAATACAAAAATTAATTACTTTAAATATTTCAAAATTTAAAGGAAACACAACGTGTTTGTAATTTGCTTCCAATTAATTTGACTCATCGAACATTAGCAGATACAACTATTTTAGAAGGAAAGTATAACCTAAAGAAAGGGACTTCAATTACACCACAAATATCTTGTGTATTGTTTGATGAGAAGGTAAAAGAAAATAAAATAAACTTGAAATTTATTTTCAAGTTTAATTAAAAAATAAAACTTAGATCTTCCCCAATCCACAACGTTTTGTACCAGAACGATTTTTAGACGAACAGGGACAGGTAAAACGAATTGAAGAATTTATTCCTTTTGGTTTGGGTAAAAGGTAGTTTTTTTATATTAATTTAAAAATATTTATTTATTTTTAATTTTAGAATTTGTATGGGAGAGTCTTTAGCCAGAACAGAATTATTTCTCTTCACAGCAAATTTTTTCCGTCAATTTCAAGTGTTGCCAGTTGATCCACTCCATCCTCCTTCTAGTGAAAAAATTAAAGGATTTTCTGTTAAGCTTAGACCATACAACTGCCGACTGATTTTGCGAAATAAAAAAGGAAATTGACAATAAAAAGTTTAAATTAATTAACCAACCAATTTATTTAATAAAAGGCCTATTTAAATATACATAAATTGAATTTATAATTCAAAAAAATTAATTAACTAATATTTTTATTTTTACGCTTATTGGATTAATTAATGTGTTTATTATAATCTTTTATATTTTACTACTCTATTTTTGTGAATATTTCATCAAATATTTTTTGTAGAATTATGCAACAAACACAAGAGTTAATAAATTAAATTAATTATTAAATTTCTAATAAAAAAATTAATTTATAACAAAATTATTTTTAATTTATTTTTTGTATTGCAAAGCAATACGAGTCCAAAATTTATCCCTATTTAAATATATTGCATACCTCAAATAGGGTATTTAAACCAAATATGTTAATAAAATAAGAATAAATAATTAAATGGTTTAAATAAATTTTAGATAAGAAGAAGGGAACATTAAAAATTTTAAACCTCTAAAGAGAAATTATTAATATATTAATTCACTCATTTTTTTTTCTCTTTTGATTGTAGAATATATAGCAACAAACATTTCTTTTAATAAAAACAATTTTGATTAAATTTCTCGCGAGAAAATGAATTAGAGAAGGAGAAATAAAATTATTTGCTTTTTTGTACAATTTTATTAGACAGCGACAAATATATTTCCAAATTATTTAGTAATGTATTTATACAACAAAAATTTTCAATAAGTATGTGCTTCAACAATAAATTGAAGCACTTAAAATGTTTCAACAATAAATTGAAACACTTAAAATGTTTCAACAATAAATTGAAGCACTTAAAATGTTTCAACAATAAATTGAAACACTTAAAATGTTTCAACAATAAATTGAAGCACTTAAAATGTTTCAACAATAAATTGAAACACTTAAAATGTTTCAACAATAAATTGAAACACTTAAAATGTTTCAACAATAAATTGAAACACTTAAAATGTTTCAACAATAAATTGAAACACTTAAAATGTTTCAACAATAAATTGAAGCACTTAAAATGTTTCAACAATAAATTGAAACACTTAAATGTTTCAACATTAAATTGAAACACTTAAAATGTTTCAACATTAAATTGAAACACTTAAAATGTTTCAACAATAAATTGAAACACTTAAAATGTTTCAACAATAAATTGAAACACTTAAAATGTTTCAACAATAAATTGAAACACTTAAAATGTTTCAAAAATAAATTAAATTGCACTTAAAATGTTTCAACAATAAATTGAAACACTTAAAATGTTTCAACAATAAATTGAAGCACTTAAAATGTTTCAACAATAAATTGAAACACTTAAAATGTTTCAACAATAAATTGAAGCACTTAAAATGTTTCAACAATAAATTGAAACACTTAAATGTTTCAACATTAAATTGAAACACTTAAAATGTTTCAACAATAAATTGAAACACTTAAAATGTTTCAACATTAAATTGAAACACTTAAAATGTTTCAACAATAAATTGAAACACTTAAAATGTTTCAACAATAAATTGAAACACTTAAAATGTTTCAACAATAAATTGAAACACTTAAAATGTTTCAACAATAAATTGAAGCACTTAAAATGTTTCAACAATAAATTGAAACACTTAAATGTTTCAACATTAAATTGAAACACTTAAAATGTTTCAACAATAAATTGAAACACTTAAAATGTTTCAACAATAAATTGAAACACTTAAAATGTTTCAACAATAAATTGAAACACTTAAAATGTTTCAACAATAAATTGAAACACTTAAAATGTTTCAACAATAAATTGAAACACTTAAAATGTTTCAACAATAAATTGAAGCACTTAAAATGTTTCAACAATAAATTGAAACACTTAAAATGTTTCAACAATAAATTGAAACACTTAAAATGTTTCAACAATAAATTGAAACACTTAAAATGTTTCAACAATAAATTGAAACACTTAAAATGTTTCAACAATAAATTGAAACACTTAAAATGTTTCAACAATAAATTGAAACACTTAAAATGTTTCAACAATAAATTGAAACACTTAAAATGTTTCAACAATAAATTGAAGCACTTAAAATGTTTCAACAATAAATTGAAACACTTAAAATGTTTCAACAATAAATTGAAACACTTAAAATGTTTCAACAATAAATTGAAACACTTAAAATGTTTCAACAATAAATTGAAACACTTAAAATGTTTCAACAATAAATTGAAACACTTAAAATGTTTCAACAATAAATTGAAACACTTGAAACACTTAAAATGTTTCAACAATAAATTGAAACACTTAAAATGTTTCAACAATAAATTGAAACACTTAAATGTTTCAACATTAAATTGAAACACTTAAAATGTTTCAACAATAAATTGAAACACTTAAAATGTTTCAACAATAAATTGAAACACTTAAAATGTTTCAACAATAAATTGAAACACTTAAAATGTTTCAACAATAAATTGAAACACTTAAAATGTTTCAACAATAAATTGAAACACTTAAAATGTTTCAACAATAAATTGAAACTTAAAATGTTTCAACAATAAATTGAAACACTTAAAATGTTTCAACAATAAATTGAAGCACTTAAAATGTTTCAACAATAAATTGAAACACTTAAAATGTTTCAACAATAAATTGAAACACTTAAATGTTTCAACATTAAATTGAAACACTTAAAATGTTTCAACAATAAATTGAAACACTTAAAATGTTTCAACAATAAATTGAAACACTTAAAATGTTTCAACAATAAATTGAAACACTTAAAATGTTTCAACAATAAATTGAAACACTTAAAATGTTTCAACAATAAATTGAAACACTTAAAATGTTTCAACAATAAATTGAAGCACTTAAAATGTTTCAACAATAAATTGAAACACTTAAAATGTTTCAACAATAAATTGAAACACTTAAAATGTTTCAACAATTAAATTGAAACACTTAAAATGTTTCAACAATAAATTGAAACACTTAAAATGTTTCAACAATAAATTGAAACACTTAAAATGTTTCAACAATAAATTGAAACACTTAAAATGTTTCAACAATAAATTGAAACACTTAAAATGTTTCAACAATAAATTGAAACACTTAAAATGTTTCAACAATAAATTGAAACACTTAAAATGTTTCAACAATAAATTGAACACTTAAAATGTTTCAACAATAAATTGAAACACTTAAATGTTTCAACAATAAATTGAAACACTTAAAATGTTTCAACAATAAATTGAAACACTTAAAATGTTTCAACAATAAATTGAAACACTTAAAATGTTTCAACAATAAATTGAAACACTTAAAATGTTTCAACAATAAATTGAAACACTTAAAATGTTTCAACAATAAATTGAAACACTTAAAATGTTTCAACAATAAATTGAAACACTTAAAATGTTTCAACAATAAATTGAAACACTTAAAATGTTTCAACAATAAATTGAAACACTTAAAATGTTTCAACAATAAATTGAAACACTTAAAATGTTTCAACAATAAATTGAAACACTTAAAATGTTTCAACAATAAATTGAAACACTTAAAATGTTTCAACAATAAATTGAAACACTTAAAATGTTTCAACAATAAATTGAAACACTTAAAATGTTTCAACAATAAATTGAAACACTTAAAATGTTTCAACAATAAATTGAAACACTTAAAATGTTTCAACAATAAATTGAAACACTTAAAATGTTTCAACAATAAATTGAAACACTTAAAATGTTTCAACAATAAATTGAAACACTTAAAATGTTTCAACAATAAATTGAAACACTTAAAATGTTTCAACAATAAATTGAAACACTTAAAATGTTTCAACAATAAATTGAAACACTTAAAATGTTTCAACAATAAATTGAAACACTTAAAATGTTTCAACAATAAATTGAAACACTTAAAATGTTTCAACAATAAATTGAAACACTTAAAATGTTTCAACAATAAATTGAAACACTTAAAATGTTTCAACAATAAATTGAAACACTTAAAATGTTTCAACAATAAATTGAAACACTTAAAATGTTTCAACAATAAATTGAAACACTTAAAATGTTTCAACAATAAATTGAAACACTTAAAATGTTTCAACAATAAATTGAAACACTTAAAATGTTTCAACAATAAATTGAAACACTTAAAATGTTTCAACAATAAATTGAAACACTTAAAATGTTTCAACAATAAATTGAAACACTTAAAATGTTTCAACAATAAATTGAAACACTTAAAATGTTTCAACAATAAATTGAAACACTTAAAATGTTTCAACAATAAATTGAAACACTTAAAATGTTTCAACAATAAATTGAAACACTTAAAATGTTTCAACAATAAATTGAAACACTTAAAATGTTTCAACAATAAATTGAAACACTTAAAATGTTTCAACAATAAATTGAAACACTTAAAATGTTTCAACAATAAATTGAAACACTTAAAATGTTTCAACAATAAATTGAAACACTTAAAATGTTTCAACAATAAATTGAAACACTTAAAATGTTTCAACAATAAATTGAAGCACTTAAAATGTTTCAACAATAAATTGAAACACTTAAAATGTTTCAACAATAAATTGAAGCACTTAAAATGTTTCAACAATAAATTGAAACACTTAAAATGTTTCAACAATAAATTGAAACACTTAAAATGTTTCAACAATAAATTGAAACACTTAAAATGTTTCAACATTAAATTGAAACACTTAAAATGTTTCAACAATAAATTGAAACACTTAAAATGTTTCAACAATAAATTGAAACACTTAAAATGTTTCAACAATAAATTGAAACACTTAAAATGTTTCAACAATAAATTGAAACACTTAAAATGTTTCAACAATAAATTGAAACACTTAAAATGTTTCAACAATAAATTGAAACACTTAAAATGTTTCAACAATAAATTGAAACACTTAAAATGTTTCAACATTAAATTGAAACACTTAAAATGTTTCAACATTAAATTGAAACACTTAAAATGTTTCAACAATAAATTGAAACACTTAAAATGTTTCAACAATAAATTGAAACACTTAAAATGTTTCAACAATAAATTGAAACACTTAAAATGTTTCAACAATAAATTGAAACACTTAAAATGTTTCAACAATAAATTAAATTGAAACACTTAAAATGTTTCAACATTAAATTGAAACACTTAAAATGTTTCAACAATAAATTGAAACACTTAAAATGTTTCAACAATAAATTGAAACACTTAAAATGTTTCAACAATAAATTGAAACACTTAAAATGTTTCAACAATAAATTGAAACACTTAAAATGTTTCAACAATAAATTGAAGCACTTAAAATGTTTCAACAATAAATTGAAACACTTAAATGTTTCAACATTAAATTGAAACACTTAAAATGTTTCAACAATAAATTGAAACACTTAAAATGTTTCAACAATAAATTGAAACACTTAAAATGTTTCAACAATAAATTGAAACACTTAAAATGTTTCAACAATAAATTGAAGCACTTAAAATGTTTCAACAATAAATTGAAACACTTAAATGTTTCAACATTAAATTGAAACACTTAAAATGTTTCAACAATAAATTGAAACACTTAAAATGTTTCAACAATAAATTGAAACACTTAAAATGTTTCAACAATAAATTGAAACACTTAAAATGTTTCAACAATAAATTGAAACACTTAAAATGTTTCAACAATAAATTGAAACACTTAAAATGTTTCAACAATAAATTGAAGCACTTAAAATGTTTCAACAATAAATTGAAACACTTAAAATGTTTCAACAATAAATTGAAACACTTAAATGTTTCAACATTAAATTGAAACACTTAAAATGTTTCAACAATAAATTGAAACACTTAAAATGTTTCAACAATAAATTGAAACACTTAAAATGTTTCAACAATAAATTGAAACACTTAAAATGTTTCAACAATAAATTGAAACACTTAAAATGTTTCAACAATAAATTGAAGCACTTAAAATGTTTCAACAATAAATTGAAGCACTTAAAATGTTTCAACAATAAATTGAAACACTTAAATGTTTCAACATTAAATTGAAACACTTAAAATGTTTCAACAATAAATTGAAACACTTAAAATGTTTCAACAATAAATTGAAACACTTAAAATGTTTCAACAATAAATTGAAACACTTAAAATGTTTCAACATTAAATTGAAACACTTAAAATGTTTCAACAATAAATTGAAACACTTAAAATGTTTCAACAATAAATTGAAACACTTAAAATGTTTCAACAATAAATTGAAACACTTAAAATGTTTCAACAATAAATTGAAGCACTTAAAATGTTTCAACAATAAATTGAAACACTTAAATGTTTCAACATTAAATTGAAACACTTAAAATGTTTCAACAATAAATTGAAACACTTAAAATGTTTCAACAATAAATTGAAACACTTAAAATGTTTCAACAATAAATTGAAACACTTAAAATGTTTCAACATTAAATTGAAACACTTAAAATGTTTCAACAATAAATTGAAACACTTAAAATGTTTCAACAATAAATTGAAACACTTAAAATGTTTCAACAATAAATTGAAACACTTAAAATGTTTCAACAATAAATTGAAACACTTAAAATGTTTCAACAATAAATTGAAACACTTAAATGTTTCAACATTAAATTGAAACACTTAAAATGTTTCAACAATAAATTGAAACACTTAAAATGTTTCAACAATAAATTGAAACACTTAAAATGTTTCAACAATAAATTGAAACACTTAAAATGTTTCAACAATAAATTGAAGCACTTAAAATGTTTCAACAATAAATTGAAACACTTAAATGTTTCAACATTAAATTGAAACACTTAAAATGTTTCAACAATAAATTGAAACACTTAAAATGTTTCAACAATAAATTGAAACACTTAAAATGTTTCAACAATAAATTGAAACACTTAAAATGTTTCAACAATAAATTGAAACACTTAAAATGTTTCAACAATAAATTGAAACACTTAAAATGTTTCAACAATAAATTGAAACACTTAAAATGTTTCAACAATAAATTGAAACACTTAAAATGTTTCAACAATAAATTGAAGCACTTAAAATGTTTCAACAATAAATTGAAGCACTTAAAATGTTTCAACAATAAATTGAAACACTTAAATGTTTCAACATTAAATTGAAACACTTAAAATGTTTCAACAATAAATTGAAACACTTAAAATGTTTCAACAATAAATTGAAACACTTAAAATGTTTCAACAATAAATTGAAACACTTAAAATGTTTCAACATTAAATTGAAACACTTAAAATGTTTCAACAATAAATTGAAACACTTAAAATGTTTCAACAATAAATTGAAACACTTAAAATGTTTCAACAATAAATTGAAACACTTAAAATGTTTCAACAATAAATTGAAGCACTTAAAATGTTTCAACAATAAATTGAAACACTTAAATGTTTCAACATTAAATTGAAACACTTAAAATGTTTCAACAATAAATTGAAACACTTAAAATGTTTCAACAATAAATTGAAACACTTAAAATGTTTCAACAATAAATTGAAACACTTAAAATGTTTCAACATTAAATTGAAACACTTAAAATGTTTCAACAATAAATTGAAACACTTAAAATGTTTCAACAATAAATTGAAACACTTAAAATGTTTCAACAATAAATTGAAACACTTAAAATGTTTCAACAATAAATTGAAGCACTTAAAATGTTTCAACAATAAATTGAAACACTTAAATGTTTCAACATTAAATTGAAACACTTAAAATGTTTCAACAATAAATTGAAACACTTAAAATGTTTCAACAATAAATTGAAACACTTAAAATGTTTCAACAATAAATTGAAACACTTAAAATGTTTCAACAATAAATTGAAGCACTTAAAATGTTTCAACAATAAATTGAAACACTTAAATGTTTCAACATTAAATTGAAACACTTAAAATGTTTCAACAATAAATTGAAACACTTAAAATGTTTCAACAATAAATTGAAACACTTAAAATGTTTCAACAATAAATTGAAACACTTAAAATGTTTCAACAATAAATTGAAACACTTAAAATGTTTCAACAATAAATTGAAACACTTAAAATGTTTCAACAATAAATTGAAACACTTAAAATGTTTCAACAATAAATTGAAACACTTAAAATGTTTCAACAATAAATTGAAACACTTAAAATGTTTCAACAATAAATTGAAACACTTAAAATGTTTCAACAATAAATTGAAACACTTAAAATGTTTCAACAATAAATTGAAACACTTAAAATGTTTCAACAATAAATTGAAACACTTAAAATGTTTCAACAATAAATTGAAACACTTAAAATGTTTCAACAATAAATTGAAGCACTTAAAATGTTTCAACAATAAATTGAAACACTTAAATGTTTCAAGAAACACTTAAAATGTTTCAACAATAAATTGAAACACTTAAAATGTTTCAACAATAAATTGAAACACTTAAAATGTTTCAACAATAAATTGAAACACTTAAAATGTTTCAACAATAAATTGAAACACTTAAAATGTTTCAACAATAAATTGAAACACTTAAAATGTTTCAACATTAAATTGAAACACTTAAAATGTTTCAACAATAAATTGAAACACTTAAAATGTTTCAACAATAAATTGAAACACTTAAAATGTTTCAACAATAAATTGAAACACTTAAAATGTTTCAACAATAAATTGAAACACTTAAAATGTTTCAACAATAAATTGAAACACTTAAAATGTTTCAACAATAAATTGAAACACTTAAAATGTTTCAACAATAAATTGAAACACTTAAAATGTTTCAACAATAAATTGAAACACTTAAAATGTTTCAACAATAAATTGAAACACTTAAAATGTTTCAACAATAAATTGAAACACTTAAAATGTTTCAACATTAAATTGAAACACTTAAAATGTTTCAACATTAAATTGAAACACTTAAAATGTTTCAACATTAAATTGAAACACTTAAAATGTTTCAACAATAAATTGAAACACTTAAAATGTTTCAACAATAAATTGAAACACTTAAAATGTTTCAACATTAAATTGAAACACTTAAAATGTTTCAACATTAAATTGAAACACTTAAAATGTTTCAACAATAAATTGAAACACTTAAAATGTTTCAACATTAAATTGAAACACTTAAAATGTTTCAACATTAAATTGAAACACTTAAAATGTTTCAACATTAAATTGAAACACTTAAAATGTTTCAACATTAAATTGAAACACTTAAAATGTTTCAACATTAAATTGAAACACTTAAAATGTTTCAACATTAAATTGAAACACTTAAAATGTTTCAACATTAAATTGAAACACTTAAAATGTTTCAACATTAAATTGAAACACTTAAAATGTTTCAACATTAAATTGAAACACTTAAAATGTTTCAACAATAAATTGAAACACTTAAAATGTTTCAACAATAAATTGAAACACTTAAAATGTTTCAACAATAAATTGAAACACTTAAAATGTTTCAACAATAAATTGAAACACTTAAAATGTTTCAACAATAAATTGAAACACTTAAAATGTTTCAACAATAAATTGAAACACTTAAAATGTTTCAACATTAAATTGAAACACTTAAAATGTTTCAACATTAAATTGAAACACTTAAAATGTTTCAACATTAAATTGAAACACTTAAAATGTTTCAACATTAAATTGAAACACTTAAAATGTTTCAACAATAAATTGAAACACTTAAAATGTTTCAACATTAAATTGAAACACTTAAAATGTTTCAACATTAAATTGAAACACTTAAAATGTTTCAACATTAAATTGAAACACTTAAAATGTTTCAACATTAAATTGAAACACTTAAAATGTTTCAACATTAAATTGAAACACTTAAAATGTTTCAACATTAAATTGAAACACTTAAAATGTTTCAACATTAAATTGAAACACTTAAAATGTTTCAACATTAAATTGAAACACTTAAAATGTTTCAACAATAAATTGAAACACTTAAAATGTTTCAACAATAAATTGAAACACTTAAAATGTTTCAACATTAAATTGAAACACTTAAAATGTTTCAACATTAAATTGAAACACTTAAAATGTTTCAACATTAAATTGAAACACTTAAAATGTTTCAACATTAAATTGAAACACTTAAAATGTTTCAACAATAAATTGAAACACTTAAAATGTTTCAACAATAAATTGAAACACTTAAAATGTTTCAACATTAAATTGAAACACTTAAAATGTTTCAACATTAAATTGAAACACTTAAAATGTTTCAACATTAAATTGAAACACTTAAAATGTTTCAACATTAAATTGAAACACTTAAAATGTTTCAACATTAAATTGAAACACTTAAAATGTTTCAACATTAAATTGAAACACTTAAAATGTTTCAACATTAAATTGAAACACTTAAAATGTTTCAACATTAAATTGAAACACTTAAAATGTTTCAACATTAAATTGAAACACTTAAAATGTTTCAACAATAAATTGAAACACTTAAAATGTTTCAACAATAAATTGAAACACTTAAAATGTTTCAACAATAAATTGAAACACTTAAAATGTTTCAACATTAAATTGAAACACTTAAAATGTTTCAACAATAAATTGAAACACTTAAAATGTTTCAACATTAAATTGAAACACTTAAAATGTTTCAACAATAAATTGAAACACTTAAAATGTTTCAACAATAAATTGAAACACTTAAAATGTTTCAACATTAAATTGAAACACTTAAAATGTTTCAACAATAAATTGAAACACTTAAAATGTTTCAACAATAAATTGAAACACTTAAAATGTTTCAACAATAAATTGAAACACTTAAAATGTTTCAACAATAAATTGAAACACTTAAAATGTTTCAACAATAAATTGAAACACTTAAAATGTTTCAACAATAAATTGAAACACTTAAAATGTTTCAACAATAAATTGAAACACTTAAAATGTTTCAACATTAAATTGAAACACTTAAAATGTTTCAACATTAAATTGAAACACTTAAAATGTTTCAACAATAAATTGAAACACTTAAAATGTTTCAACAATAAATTGAAACACTTAAAATGTTTCAACAATAAATTGAAACACTTAAAATGTTTCAACAATAAATTGAAACACTTAAAATGTTTCAACATTAAATTGAAACACTTAAAATGTTTCAACATTAAATTGAAACACTTAAAATGTTTCAACATTAAATTGAAACACTTAAAATGTTTCAACATTAAATTGAAACACTTAAAATGTTTCAACATTAAATTGAAACACTTAAAATGTTTCAACATTAAATTGAAACACTTAAAATGTTTCAACAATAAATTGAAACACTTAAAATGTTTCAACAATAAATTGAAACACTTAAAATGTTTCAACAATAAATTGAAACACTTAAAATGTTTCAACATTAAATTGAAACACTTAAAATGTTTCAACATTAAATTGAAACACTTAAAATGTTTCAACATTAAATTGAAACACTTAAAATGTTTCAACATTAAATTGAAACACTTAAAATGTTTCAACATTAAATTGAAACACTTAAAATGTTTCAACATTAAATTGAAACACTTAAAATGTTTCAACATTAAATTGAAACACTTAAAATGTTTCAACAATAAATTGAAACACTTAAAATGTTTCAACAATAAATTGAAACACTTAAAATGTTTCAACAATAAATTGAAACACTTAAAATGTTTCAACAATAAATTGAAACACTTAAAATGTTTCAACATTAAATTGAAACACTTAAAATGTTTCAACATTAAATTGAAACACTTAAAATGTTTCAACATTAAATTGAAACACTTAAAATGTTTCAACATTAAATTGAAACACTTAAAATGTTTCAACATTAAATTGAAACACTTAAAATGTTTCAACAATAAATTGAAACACTTAAAATGTTTCAACATTAAATTGAAACACTTAAAATGTTTCAACATTAAATTGAAACACTTAAAATGTTTCAACATTAAATTGAAACACTTAAAATGTTTCAACATTAAATTGAAACACTTAAAATGTTTCAACAATAAATTGAAACACTTAAAATGTTTCAACAATAAATTGAAACACTTAAAATGTTTCAACATTAAATTGAAACACTTAAAATGTTTCAACATTAAATTGAAACACTTAAAATGTTTCAACATTAAATTGAAACACTTAAAATGTTTCAACATTAAATTGAAACACTTAAAATGTTTCAACAATAAATTGAAACACTTAAAATGTTTCAACAATAAATTGAAACACTTAAAATGTTTCAACAATAAATTGAAACACTTAAAATGTTTCAACATTAAATTGAAACACTTAAAATGTTTCAACATTAAATTGAAACACTTAAAATGTTTCAACATTAAATTGAAACACTTAAAATGTTTCAACATTAAATTGAAACACTTAAAATGTTTCAACATTAAATTGAAACACTTAAAATGTTTCAACAATAAATTGAAACACTTAAAATGTTTCAACAATAAATTGAAACACTTAAAATGTTTCAACAATAAATTGAAACACTTAAAATGTTTCAACATTAAATTGAAACACTTAAAATGTTTCAACAATAAATTGAAACACTTAAAATGTTTCAACAATAAATTGAAACACTTAAAATGTTTCAACAATAAATTGAAACACTTAAAATGTTTCAACAATAAATTGAAACACTTAAAATGTTTCAACAATAAATTGAAACACTTAAAATGTTTCAACAATAAATTGAAACACTTAAAATGTTTCAACAATAAATTGAAACACTTAAAATGTTTCAACAATAAATTGAAACACTTAAAATGTTTCAACAATAAATTGAAACACTTAAAATGTTTCAACAATAAATTGAAACACTTAAAATGTTTCAACAATAAATTGAAACACTTAAAATGTTTCAACAATAAATTGAAACACTTAAAATGTTTCAACAATAAATTGAAACACTTAAAATGTTTCAACAATAAATTGAAACACTTAAAATGTTTCAACAATAAATTGAAACACTTAAAATGTTTCAACAATAAATTGAAACACTTAAAATGTTTCAACAATAAATTGAAACACTTAAAATGTTTCAACATTAAATTGAAACACTTAAAATGTTTCAACATTAAATTGAAACACTTAAAATGTTTCAACAATAAATTGAAACACTTAAAATGTTTCAACAATAAATTGAAACACTTAAAATGTTTCAACAATAAATTGAAACACTTAAAATGTTTCAACATTAAATTGAAACACTTAAAATGTTTCAACATTAAATTGAAACACTTAAAATGTTTCAACATTAAATTGAAACACTTAAAATGTTTCAACATTAAATTGAAACACTTAAAATGTTTCAACAATAAATTGAAACACTTAAAATGTTTCAACAATAAATTGAAACACTTAAAATGTTTCAACATTAAATTGAAACACTTAAAATGTTTCAACAATAAATTGAAACACTTAAAATGTTTCAACAATAAATTGAAACACTTAAAATGTTTCAACATTAAATTGAAACACTTAAAATGTTTCAACATTAAATTGAAACACTTAAAATGTTTCAACATTAAATTGAAACACTTAAAATGTTTCAACATTAAATTGAAACACTTAAAATGTTTCAACATTAAATTGAAACACTTAAAATGTTTCAACAATAAATTGAAACACTTAAAATGTTTCAACATTAAATTGAAACACTTAAAATGTTTCAACATTAAATTGAAACACTTAAAATGTTTCAACATTAAATTGAAACACTTAAAATGTTTCAACAATAAATTGAAACACTTAAAATGTTTCAACAATAAATTGAAACACTTAAAATGTTTCAACAATAAATTGAAACACTTAAAATGTTTCAACAATAAATTGAAACACTTAAAATGTTTCAACATTAAATTGAAACACTTAAAATGTTTCAACATTAAATTGAAACACTTAAAATGTTTCAACATTAAATTGAAACACTTAAAATGTTTCAACATTAAATTGAAACACTTAAAATGTTTCAACAATAAATTGAAACACTTAAAATGTTTCAACAATAAATTGAAACACTTAAAATGTTTCAACATTAAATTGAAACACTTAAAATGTTTCAACATTAAATTGAAACACTTAAAATGTTTCAACATTAAATTGAAACACTTAAAATGTTTCAACATTAAATTGAAACACTTAAAATGTTTCAACATTAAATTGAAACACTTAAAATGTTTCAACATTAAATTGAAACACTTAAAATGTTTCAACAATAAATTGAAACACTTAAAATGTTTCAACAATAAATTGAAACACTTAAAATGTTTCAACAATAAATTGAAACACTTAAAATGTTTCAACAATAAATTGAAACACTTAAAATGTTTCAACATTAAATTGAAACACTTAAAATGTTTCAACAATAAATTGAAACACTTAAAATGTTTCAACATTAAATTGAAACACTTAAAATGTTTCAACAATAAATTGAAACACTTAAAATGTTTCAACATTAAATTGAAACACTTAAAATGTTTCAACATTAAATTGAAACACTTAAAATGTTTCAACAATAAATTGAAACACTTAAAATGTTTCAACATTAAATTGAAACACTTAAAATGTTTCAACAATAAATTGAAACACTTAAAATGTTTCAACAATAAATTGAAACACTTAAAATGTTTCAACAATAAATTGAAACACTTAAAATGTTTCAACAATAAATTGAAACACTTAAAATGTTTCAACAATAAATTGAAACACTTAAAATGTTTCAACAATAAATTGAAACACTTAAAATGTTTCAACAATAAATTGAAACACTTAAAATGTTTCAACATTAAATTGAAACACTTAAAATGTTTCAACATTAAATTGAAACACTTAAAATGTTTCAACATTAAATTGAAACACTTAAAATGTTTCAACATTAAATTGAAACACTTAAAATGTTTCAACATTAAATTGAAACACTTAAAATGTTTCAACAATAAATTGAAACACTTAAAATGTTTCAACAATAAATTGAAACACTTAAAATGTTTCAACAATAAATTGAAACACTTAAAATGTTTCAACATTAAATTGAAACACTTAAAATGTTTCAACATTAAATTGAAACACTTAAAATGTTTCAACAATAAATTGAAACACTTAAAATGTTTCAACATTAAATTGAAACACTTAAAATGTTTCAACAATAAATTGAAACACTTAAAATGTTTCAACAATAAATTGAAACACTTAAAATGTTTCAACAATAAATTGAAACACTTAAAATGTTTCAACAATAAATTGAAACACTTAAAATGTTTCAACAATAAATTGAAACACTTAAAATGTTTCAACAATAAATTGAAACACTTAAAATGTTTCAACATTAAATTGAAACACTTAAAATGTTTCAACAATAAATTGAAACACTTAAAATGTTTCAACATTAAATTGAAACACTTAAAATGTTTCAACATTAAATTGAAACACTTAAAATGTTTCAACAATAAATTGAAACACTTAAAATGTTTCAACATTAAATTGAAACACTTAAAATGTTTCAACATTAAATTGAAACACTTAAAATGTTTCAACATTAAATTGAAACACTTAAAATGTTTCAACAATAAATTGAAACACTTAAAATGTTTCAACAATAAATTGAAACACTTAAAATGTTTCAACAATAAATTGAAACACTTAAAATGTTTCAACAATAAATTGAAACACTTAAAATGTTTCAACATTAAATTGAAACACTTAAAATGTTTCAACATTAAATTGAAACACTTAAAATGTTTCAACATTAAATTGAAACACTTAAAATGTTTCAACATTAAATTGAAACACTTAAAATGTTTCAACATTAAATTGAAACACTTAAAATGTTTCAACATTAAATTGAAACACTTAAAATGTTTCAACATTAAATTGAAACACTTAAAATGTTTCAACATTAAATTGAAACACTTAAAATGTTTCAACATTAAATTGAAACACTTAAAATGTTTCAACATTAAATTGAAACACTTAAAATGTTTCAACATTAAATTGAAACACTTAAAATGTTTCAACATTAAATTGAAACACTTAAAATGTTTCAACATTAAATTGAAACACTTAAAATGTTTCAACATTAAATTGAAACACTTAAAATGTTTCAACAATAAATTGAAACACTTAAAATGTTTCAACAATAAATTGAAACACTTAAAATGTTTCAACATTAAATTGAAACACTTAAAATGTTTCAACATTAAATTGAAACACTTAAAATGTTTCAACATTAAATTGAAACACTTAAAATGTTTCAACATTAAATTGAAACACTTAAAATGTTTCAACATTAAATTGAAACACTTAAAATGTTTCAACATTAAATTGAAACACTTAAAATGTTTCAACATTAAATTGAAACACTTAAAATGTTTCAACATTAAATTGAAACACTTAAAATGTTTCAACAATAAATTGAAACACTTAAAATGTTTCAACATTAAATTGAAACACTTAAAATGTTTCAACATTAAATTGAAACACTTAAAATGTTTCAACATTAAATTGAAACACTTAAAATGTTTCAACAATAAATTGAAACACTTAAAATGTTTCAACAATAAATTGAAACACTTAAAATGTTTCAACATTAAATTGAAACACTTAAAATGTTTCAACATTAAATTGAAACACTTAAAATGTTTCAACAATAAATTGAAACACTTAAAATGTTTCAACAATAAATTGAAACACTTAAAATGTTTCAACAATAAATTGAAACACTTAAAATGTTTCAACATTAAATTGAAACACTTAAAATGTTTCAACATTAAATTGAAACACTTAAAATGTTTCAACATTAAATTGAAACACTTAAAATGTTTCAACAATAAATTGAAACACTTAAAATGTTTCAACATTAAATTGAAACACTTAAAATGTTTCAACAATAAATTGAAACACTTAAAATGTTTCAACAATAAATTGAAACACTTAAAATGTTTCAACAATAAATTGAAACACTTAAAATGTTTCAACAATAAATTGAAACACTTAAAATGTTTCAACATTAAATTGAAACACTTAAAATGTTTCAACAATAAATTGAAACACTTAAAATGTTTCAACAATAAATTGAAACACTTAAAATGTTTCAACATTAAATTGAAACACTTAAAATGTTTCAACATTAAATTGAAACACTTAAAATGTTTCAACATTAAATTGAAACACTTAAAATGTTTCAACATTAAATTGAAACACTTAAAATGTTTCAACATTAAATTGAAACACTTAAAATGTTTCAACATTAAATTGAAACACTTAAAATGTTTCAACAATAAATTGAAACACTTAAAATGTTTCAACAATAAATTGAAACACTTAAAATGTTTCAACATTAAATTGAAACACTTAAAATGTTTCAACATTAAATTGAAACACTTAAAATGTTTCAACAATAAATTGAAACACTTAAAATGTTTCAACAATAAATTGAAACACTTAAAATGTTTCAACATTAAATTGAAACACTTAAAATGTTTCAACAATAAATTGAAACACTTAAAATGTTTCAACATTAAATTGAAACACTTAAAATGTTTCAACAATAAATTGAAACACTTAAAATGTTTCAACAATAAATTGAAACACTTAAAATGTTTCAACATTAAATTGAAACACTTAAAATGTTTCAACATTAAATTGAAACACTTAAAATGTTTCAACATTAAATTGAAACACTTAAAATGTTTCAACATTAAATTGAAACACTTAAAATGTTTCAACATTAAATTGAAACACTTAAAATGTTTCAACAATAAATTGAAACACTTAAAATGTTTCAACAATAAATTGAAACACTTAAAATGTTTCAACAATAAATTGAAACACTTAAAATGTTTCAACAATAAATTGAAACACTTAAAATGTTTCAACAATAAATTGAAACACTTAAAATGTTTCAACATTAAATTGAAACACTTAAAATGTTTCAACAATAAATTGAAACACTTAAAATGTTTCAACATTAAATTGAAACACTTAAAATGTTTCAACAATAAATTGAAACACTTAAAATGTTTCAACAATAAATTGAAACACTTAAAATGTTTCAACAATAAATTGAAACACTTAAAATGTTTCAACATTAAATTGAAACACTTAAAATGTTTCAACATTAAATTGAAACACTTAAAATGTTTCAACATTAAATTGAAACACTTAAAATGTTTCAACAATAAATTGAAACACTTAAAATGTTTCAACAATAAATTGAAACACTTAAAATGTTTCAACAATAAATTGAAACACTTAAAATGTTTCAACAATAAATTGAAACACTTAAAATGTTTCAACATTAAATTGAAACACTTAAAATGTTTCAACATTAAATTGAAACACTTAAAATGTTTCAACAATAAATTGAAACACTTAAAATGTTTCAACAATAAATTGAAACACTTAAAATGTTTCAACATTAAATTGAAACACTTAAAATGTTTCAACAATAAATTGAAACACTTAAAATGTTTCAACAATAAATTGAAACACTTAAAATGTTTCAACATTAAATTGAAACACTTAAAATGTTTCAACAATAAATTGAAACACTTAAAATGTTTCAACATTAAATTGAAACACTTAAAATGTTTCAACATTAAATTGAAACACTTAAAATGTTTCAACATTAAATTGAAACACTTAAAATGTTTCAACATTAAATTGAAACACTTAAAATGTTTCAACATTAAATTGAAACACTTAAAATGTTTCAACATTAAATTGAAACACTTAAAATGTTTCAACAATAAATTGAAACACTTAAAATGTTTCAACATTAAATTGAAACACTTAAAATGTTTCAACATTAAATTGAAACACTTAAAATGTTTCAACATTAAATTGAAACACTTAAAATGTTTCAACATTAAATTGAAACACTTAAAATGTTTCAACATTAAATTGAAACACTTAAAATGTTTCAACATTAAATTGAAACACTTAAAATGTTTCAACATTAAATTGAAACACTTAAAATGTTTCAACATTAAATTGAAACACTTAAAATGTTTCAACATTAAATTGAAACACTTAAAATGTTTCAACATTAAATTGAAACACTTAAAATGTTTCAACATTAAATTGAAACACTTAAAATGTTTCAACATTAAATTGAAACACTTAAAATGTTTCAACAATAAATTGAAACACTTAAAATGTTTCAACAATAAATTGAAACACTTAAAATGTTTCAACATTAAATTGAAACACTTAAAATGTTTCAACATTAAATTGAAACACTTAAAATGTTTCAACATTAAATTGAAACACTTAAAATGTTTCAACAATAAATTGAAACACTTAAAATGTTTCAACAATAAATTGAAACACTTAAAATGTTTCAACATTAAATTGAAACACTTAAAATGTTTCAACATTAAATTGAAACACTTAAAATGTTTCAACATTAAATTGAAACACTTAAAATGTTTCAACATTAAATTGAAACACTTAAAATGTTTCAACATTAAATTGAAACACTTAAAATGTTTCAACATTAAATTGAAACACTTAAAATGTTTCAACAATAAATTGAAACACTTAAAATGTTTCAACATTAAATTGAAACACTTAAAATGTTTCAACATTAAATTGAAACACTTAAAATGTTTCAACATTAAATTGAAACACTTAAAATGTTTCAACATTAAATTGAAA
This sequence comes from Meloidogyne exigua, assembly GCA_018905775.1. Lineage (NCBI taxonomy): Eukaryota > Metazoa > Nematoda > Chromadorea > Rhabditida > Meloidogynidae > Meloidogyne > Meloidogyne exigua. Next base: position 475,015 of record JAGUQR010000018.1, read on the forward strand.
CACTTAAAATGTTTCAACAATAAATTGAAACACTTAAAATGTTTCAACATTAAATTGAAACACTTAAAATGTTTCAACAATAAATTGAAACACTTAAAATGTTTCAACAATAAATTGAAACACTTAAAATGTTTCAACAATAAATTGAAACACTTAAAATGTTTCAACATTAAATTGAAACACTTAAAATGTTTCAACATAAATTGAAACACTTAAAATGTTTCAACAATTTGAAACACTTAAAATGTTTCAACATTAAATTGAAACACTTAAAATGTTTCAACATTAAATTGAAACACTTAAAATGTTTCAACATTAAATTGAAACACTTAAAATGTTTCAACATTAAATTGAAACACTTAAAATGTTTCAACATTAAATTGAAACACTTAAAATGTTTCAACAATAAATTGAAACACTTAAAATGTTTCAACATTAAATTGAAACACTTAAAATGTTTCAACATTAAATTGAAACACTTAAAATGTTTCAACATTAAATTGAAACACTTAAAATGTTTCAACATTAAATTGAAACACTTAAAATGTTTCAACATTAAATTGAAACACTTAAAATGTTTCAACATTAAATTGAAACACTTAAAATGTTTCAACATTAAATTGAAACACTTAAAATGTTTCAACATTAAATTGAAACACTTAAAATGTTTCAACAATTGAAACACTTAAAATGTTTCAACATTAAATTGAAACACTTAAAATGTTTCAACAATAAATTGAAACACTTAAAATGTTTCAACAATAAATTGAAACACTTAAAATGTTTCAACATTAAATTGAAACACTTAAAATGTTTCAACATTAAATTGAAACACTTAAAATGTTTCAACATTAAATTGAAACACTTAAAATGTTTCAACATTAAATTGAAACACTTAAAATGTTTCAACATTAAATTGAAACACTTAAAATGTTTCAACATTAAATTGAAACACTTAAAATGTTTCAACAATAAATTGAAACACTTAAAATGTTTCAACAATAAATTGAAACACTTAAAATGTTTCAACATTAAATTGAAACACTTAAAATGTTTCAACATTAAATTGAAACACTTAAAATGTTTCAACATTAAATTGAAACACTTAAAATGTTTCAACAATAAATTGAAACACTTAAAATGTTTCAACAATAAATTGAAACACTTAAAATGTTTCAACAATAAATTGAAACACTTAAAATGTTTCAACATTAAATTGAAACACTTAAAATGTTTCAACATTAAATTGAAACACTTAAAATGTTTCAACAATAAATTGAAACACTTAAAATGTTTCAACATTAAATTGAAACACTTAAAATGTTTCAACATTAAATTGAAACACTTAAAATGTTTCAACAATAAATTGAAACACTTAAAATGTTTCAACAATAAATTGAAACACTTAAAATGTTTCAACATTAAATTGAAACACTTAAAATGTTTCAACATTAAATTGAAACACTTAAAATGTTTCAACAATAAATTGAAACACTTAAAATGTTTCAACAATAAATTGAAACACTTAAAATGTTTCAACATTAAATTGAAACACTTAAAATGTTTCAACATTAAATTGAAACACTTAAAATGTTTCAACATTAAATTGAAACACTTAAAATGTTTCAACAATAAATTGAAACACTTAAAATGTTTCAACAATAAATTGAAACACTTAAAATGTTTCAACAATAAATTGAAACACTTAAAATGTTTCAACAATAAATTGAAACACTTAAAATGTTTCAACATTAAATTGAAACACTTAAAATGTTTCAACATTAAATTGAAACACTTAAAATGTTTCAACATTAAATTGAAACACTTAAAATGTTTCAACATTAAATTGAAACACTTAAAATGTTTCAACAATAAATTGAAACACTTAAAATGTTTCAACAATAAATTGAAACACTTAAAATGTTTCAACAATAAATTGAAACACTTAAAATGTTTCAACAATAAATTGAAACACTTAAAATGTTTCAACATTAAATTGAAACACTTAAAATGTTTCAACATTAAATTGAAACACTTAAAATGTTTCAACATTAAATTGAAACACTTAAAATGTTTCAACATTAAATTGAAACACTTAAAATGTTTCAACATTAAATTGAAACACTTAAAATGTTTCAACATTAAATTGAAACACTTAAAATGTTTCAACATTAAATTGAAACACTTAAAATGTTTCAACATTAAATTGAAACACTTAAAATGTTTCAACATTAAATTGAAACACTTAAAATGTTTCAACAATAAATTGAAACACTTAAAATGTTTCAACAATAAATTGAAACACTTAAAATGTTTCAACAATAAATTGAAACACTTAAAATGTTTCAACAATAAATTGAAACACTTAAAATGTTTCAACATTAAATTGAAACACTTAAAATGTTTCAACAATAAATTGAAACACTTAAAATGTTTCAACAATAAATTGAAACACTTAAAATGTTTCAACATTAAATTGAAACACTTAAAATGTTTCAACATTAAATTGAAACACTTAAAATGTTTCAACATTAAATTGAAACACTTAAAATGTTTCAACATTAAATTGAAACACTTAAAATGTTTCAACATTAAATTGAAACACTTAAAATGTTTCAACAATAAATTGAAACACTTAAAATGTTTCAACAATAAATTGAAACACTTAAAATGTTTCAACAATAAATTGAAACACTTAAAATGTTTCAACAATAAATTGAAACACTTAAAATGTTTCAACATTAAATTGAAACACTTAAAATGTTTCAACAATAAATTGAAACACTTAAAATGTTTCAACAATAAATTGAAACACTTAAAATGTTTCAACATTAAATTGAAACACTTAAAATGTTTCAACATTAAATTGAAACACTTAAAATGTTTCAACATTAAATTGAAACACTTAAAATGTTTCAACATTAAATTGAAACACTTAAAATGTTTCAACATTAAATTGAAACACTTAAAATGTTTCAACATTAAATTGAAACACTTAAAATGTTTCAACAATAAATTGAAACACTTAAAATGTTTCAACAATAAATTGAAACACTTAAAATGTTTCAACAATAAATTGAAACACTTAAAATGTTTCAACATTAAATTGAAACACTTAAAATGTTTCAACATTAAATTGAAACACTTAAAATGTTTCAACAATAAATTGAAACACTTAAAATGTTTCAACAATAAATTGAAACACTTAAAATGTTTCAACATTAAATTGAAACACTTAAAATGTTTCAACATTAAATTGAAACACTTAAAATGTTTCAACATTAAATTGAAACACTTAAAATGTTTCAACAATAAATTGAAACACTTAAAATGTTTCAACAATAAATTGAAACACTTAAAATGTTTCAACATTAAATTGAAACACTTAAAATGTTTCAACAATAAATTGAAACACTTAAAATGTTTCAACATTAAATTGAAACACTTAAAATGTTTCAACATTAAATTGAAACACTTAAAATGTTTCAACATTAAATTGAAACACTTAAAATGTTTCAACATTAAATTGAAACACTTAAAATGTTTCAACAATAAATTGAAACACTTAAAATGTTTCAACATTAAATTGAAACACTTAAAATGTTTCAACATTAAATTGAAACACTTAAAATGTTTCAACATTAAATTGAAACACTTAAAATGTTTCAACAATAAATTGAAACACTTAAAATGTTTCAACAATAAATTGAAACACTTAAAATGTTTCAACATTAAATTGAAACACTTAAAATGTTTCAACATTAAATTGAAACACTTAAAATGTTTCAACATTAAATTGAAACACTTAAAATGTTTCAACAATAAATTGAAACACTTAAAATGTTTCAACATTAAATTGAAACACTTAAAATGTTTCAACATTAAATTGAAACACTTAAAATGTTTCAACAATAAATTGAAACACTTAAAATGTTTCAACAATAAATTGAAACACTTAAAATGTTTCAACAATAAATTGAAACACTTAAAATGTTTCAACATTAAATTGAAACACTTAAAATGTTTCAACATTAAATTGAAACACTTAAAATGTTTCAACAATAAATTGAAACACTTAAAATGTTTCAACAATAAATTGAAACACTTAAAATGTTTCAACAATAAATTGAAACACTTAAAATGTTTCAACATTAAATTGAAACACTTAAAATGTTTCAACAATAAATTGAAACACTTAAAATGTTTCAACATTAAATTGAAACACTTAAAATGTTTCAACATTAAATTGAAACACTTAAAATGTTTCAACATTAAATTGAAACACTTAAAATGTTTCAACAATAAATTGAAACACTTAAAATGTTTCAACAATAAATTGAAACACTTAAAATGTTTCAACATTAAATTGAAACACTTAAAATGTTTCAACATTAAATTGAAACACTTAAAATGTTTCAACATTAAATTGAAACACTTAAAATGTTTCAACAATAAATTGAAACACTTAAAATGTTTCAACAATAAATTGAAACACTTAAAATGTTTCAACATTAAATTGAAACACTTAAAATGTTTCAACATTAAATTGAAACACTTAAAATGTTTCAACATTAAATTGAAACACTTAAAATGTTTCAACATTAAATTGAAACACTTAAAATGTTTCAACATTAAATTGAAACACTTAAAATGTTTCAACATTAAATTGAAACACTTAAAATGTTTCAACATTAAATTGAAACACTTAAAATGTTTCAACATTAAATTGAAACACTTAAAATGTTTCAACATTAAATTGAAACACTTAAAATGTTTCAACATTAAATTGAAACACTTAAAATGTTTCAACAATAAATTGAAACACTTAAAATGTTTCAACAATAAATTGAAACACTTAAAATGTTTCAACATTAAATTGAAACACTTAAAATGTTTCAACATTAAATTGAAACACTTAAAATGTTTCAACATTAAATTGAAACACTTAAAATGTTTCAACATTAAATTGAAACACTTAAAATGTTTCAACATTAAATTGAAACACTTAAAATGTTTCAACATTAAATTGAAACACTTAAAATGTTTCAACATTAAATTGAAACACTTAAAATGTTTCAACATTAAATTGAAACACTTAAAATGTTTCAACATTAAATTGAAACACTTAAAATGTTTCAACATTAAATTGAAACACTTAAAATGTTTCAACATTAAATTGAAACACTTAAAATGTTTCAACATTAAATTGAAACACTTAAAATGTTTCAACAATAAATTGAAACACTTAAAATGTTTCAACAATAAATTGAAACACTTAAAATGTTTCAACAATAAATTGAAACACTTAAAATGTTTCAACAATAAATTGAAACACTTAAAATGTTTCAACATTAAATTGAAACACTTAAAATGTTTCAACATTAAATTGAAACACTTAAAATGTTTCAACAATAAATTGAAACACTTAAAATGTTTCAACAATAAATTGAAACACTTAAAATGTTTCAACAATAAATTGAAACACTTAAAATGTTTCAACAATAAATTGAAACACTTAAAATGTTTCAACATTAAATTGAAACACTTAAAATGTTTCAACATTAAATTGAAACACTTAAAATGTTTCAACATTAAATTGAAACACTTAAAATGTTTCAACATTAAATTGAAACACTTAAAATGTTTCAACAATAAATTGAAACACTTAAAATGTTTCAACATTAAATTGAAACACTTAAAATGTTTCAACATTAAATTGAAACACTTAAAATGTTTCAACAATAAATTGAAACACTTAAAATGTTTCAACAATAAATTGAAACACTTAAAATGTTTCAACAATAAATTGAAACACTTAAAATGTTTCAACAATAAATTGAAACACTTAAAATGTTTCAACATTAAATTGAAACACTTAAAATGTTTCAACATTAAATTGAAACACTTAAAATGTTTCAACAATAAATTGAAACACTTAAAATGTTTCAACAATAAATTGAAACACTTAAAATGTTTCAACATTAAATTGAAACACTTAAAATGTTTCAACATTAAATTGAAACACTTAAAATGTTTCAACATTAAATTGAAACACTTAAAATGTTTCAACATTAAATTGAAACACTTAAAATGTTTCAACATTAAATTGAAACACTTAAAATGTTTCAACAATAAATTGAAACACTTAAAATGTTTCAACAATAAATTGAAACACTTAAAATGTTTCAACAATAAATTGAAACACTTAAAATGTTTCAACAATAAATTGAAACACTTAAAATGTTTCAACATTAAATTGAAACACTTAAAATGTTTCAACATTAAATTGAAACACTTAAAATGTTTCAACATTAAATTGAAACACTTAAAATGTTTCAACATTAAATTGAAACACTTAAAATGTTTCAACAATAAATTGAAACACTTAAAATGTTTCAACAATAAATTGAAACACTTAAAATGTTTCAACATTAAATTGAAACACTTAAAATGTTTCAACAATAAATTGAAACACTTAAAATGTTTCAACAATAAATTGAAACACTTAAAATGTTTCAACATTAAATTGAAACACTTAAAATGTTTCAACAATAAATTGAAACACTTAAAATGTTTCAACAATAAATTGAAACACTTAAAATGTTTCAACAATAAATTGAAACACTTAAAATGTTTCAACAATAAATTGAAACACTTAAAATGTTTCAACATTAAATTGAAACACTTAAAATGTTTCAACAATAAATTGAAACACTTAAAATGTTTCAACAATAAATTGAAACACTTAAAATGTTTCAACATTAAATTGAAACACTTAAAATGTTTCAACATTAAATTGAAACACTTAAAATGTTTCAACATTAAATTGAAACACTTAAAATGTTTCAACATTAAATTGAAACACTTAAAATGTTTCAACATTAAATTGAAACACTTAAAATGTTTCAACAATAAATTGAAACACTTAAAATGTTTCAACAATAAATTGAAACACTTAAAATGTTTCAACAATAAATTGAAACACTTAAAATGTTTCAACAATAAATTGAAACACTTAAAATGTTTCAACAATAAATTGAAACACTTAAAATGTTTCAACAATAAATTGAAACACTTAAAATGTTTCAACAATAAATTGAAACACTTAAAATGTTTCAACAATAAATTGAAACACTTAAAATGTTTCAACAATAAATTGAAACACTTAAAATGTTTCAACAATAAATTGAAACACTTAAAATGTTTCAACAATAAATTGAAACACTTAAAATGTTTCAACAATAAATTGAAACACTTAAAATGTTTCAACAATAAATTGAAACACTTAAAATGTTTCAACATTAAATTGAAACACTTAAAATGTTTCAACAATAAATTGAAACACTTAAAATGTTTCAACAATAAATTGAAACACTTAAAATGTTTCAACATTAAATTGAAACACTTAAAATGTTTCAACATTAAATTGAAACACTTAAAATGTTTCAACATTAAATTGAAACACTTAAAATGTTTCAACAATAAATTGAAACACTTAAAATGTTTCAACATTAAATTGAAACACTTAAAATGTTTCAACATTAAATTGAAACACTTAAAATGTTTCAACAATAAATTGAAACACTTAAAATGTTTCAACAATAAATTGAAACACTTAAAATGTTTCAACAATAAATTGAAACACTTAAAATGTTTCAACAATAAATTGAAACACTTAAAATGTTTCAACATTAAATTGAAACACTTAAAATGTTTCAACAATAAATTGAAACACTTAAAATGTTTCAACAATAAATTGAAACACTTAAAATGTTTCAACAATAAATTGAAACACTTAAAATGTTTCAACATTAAATTGAAACACTTAAAATGTTTCAACAATAAATTGAAACACTTAAAATGTTTCAACAATAAATTGAAACACTTAAAATGTTTCAACATTAAATTGAAACACTTAAAATGTTTCAACATTAAATTGAAACACTTAAAATGTTTCAACATTAAATTGAAACACTTAAAATGTTTCAACATTAAATTGAAACACTTAAAATGTTTCAACAATAAATTGAAACACTTAAAATGTTTCAACAATAAATTGAAACACTTAAAATGTTTCAACAATAAATTGAAACACTTAAAATGTTTCAACATTAAATTGAAACACTTAAAATGTTTCAACATTAAATTGAAACACTTAAAATGTTTCAACATTAAATTGAAACACTTAAAATGTTTCAACATTAAATTGAAACACTTAAAATGTTTCAACAATAAATTGAAACACTTAAAATGTTTCAACATTAAATTGAAACACTTAAAATGTTTCAACAATAAATTGAAACACTTAAAATGTTTCAACAATAAATTGAAACACTTAAAATGTTTCAACAATAAATTGAAACACTTAAAATGTTTCAACAATAAATTGAAACACTTAAAATGTTTCAACATTAAATTGAAACACTTAAAATGTTTCAACAATAAATTGAAACACTTAAAATGTTTCAACAATAAATTGAAACACTTAAAATGTTTCAACAATAAATTGAAACACTTAAAATGTTTCAACAATAAATTGAAACACTTAAAATGTTTCAACAATAAATTGAAACACTTAAAATGTTTCAACAATAAATTGAAACACTTAAAATGTTTCAACAATAAATTGAAACACTTAAAATGTTTCAACATTAAATTGAAACACTTAAAATGTTTCAACAATAAATTGAAACACTTAAAATGTTTCAACATTAAATTGAAACACTTAAAATGTTTCAACAATAAATTGAAACACTTAAAATGTTTCAACAATAAATTGAAACACTTAAAATGTTTCAACAATAAATTGAAACACTTAAAATGTTTCAACATTAAATTGAAACACTTAAAATGTTTCAACATTAAATTGAAACACTTAAAATGTTTCAACATTAAATTGAAACACTTAAAATGTTTCAACATTAAATTGAAACACTTAAAATGTTTCAACATTAAATTGAAACACTTAAAATGTTTCAACAATAAATTGAAACACTTAAAATGTTTCAACAATAAATTGAAACACTTAAAATGTTTCAACATTAAATTGAAACACTTAAAATGTTTCAACAATAAATTGAAACACTTAAAATGTTTCAACAATAAATTGAAACACTTAAAATGTTTCAACAATAAATTGAAACACTTAAAATGTTTCAACAATAAATTGAAACACTTAAAATGTTTAAGCACTTAAAATGTTTCAACAATAAATTGAAACACTTAAAATGTTTCAACAATAAATTGAAACACTTAAAATGTTTCAACAATAAATTGAAGCACTTAAAATGTTTCAACAATAAATTGAAACACTTAAAATGTTTCAACAATAAATTGAAACACTTAAAATGTTTCAACAATAAATTGAAACACTTAAAATGTTTCAACAATAAATTGAAACACTTAAAATGTTTCAACAATAAATTGAAACACTTAAAAAACACTTAAAATGTTTCAACAATAAATTGAAACACTTAAAATGTTTCAACAATAAATTGAAACACTTAAAATGTTTCAACAATAAATTGAAACACTTAAAATGTTTCAACAATAAATTGAAACACTTAAAATGTTTCAACAATAAATTGAAACACTTAAAATGTTTCAACATTAAATTGAAACACTTAAAATGTTTCAACAATAAATTGAAACACTTAAAATGTTTCAACAATAAATTGAAACACTTAAAATGTTTCAACAATAAATTGAAACACTTAAAATGTTTCAACATTAAATTGAAACACTTAAAATGTTTCAACATTAAATTGAAACACTTAAAATGTTTCAACAATAAATTGAAACACTTAAAATGTTTCAACAATAAATTGAAACAATAAATTGAAACACTTAAAATGTTTCAACATTAAATTGAAACACTTAAAATGTTTCAACAATAAATTGAAACACTTAAAATGTTTCAACATTAAATTGAAACACTTAAAATGTTTCAACATTAAATTGAAACACTTAAAATGTTTCAACATTAAATTGAAACACTTAAAATGTTTCAACATTAAATTGAAACACTTAAAATGTTTCAACAATAAATTGAAACACTTAAAATGTTTCAACATTAAATTGAAACACTTAAAATGTTTCAACAATAAATTGAAACACTTAAAATGTTTCAACAATAAATTGAAACACTTAAAATGTTTCAACAATAAATTGAAACACTTAAAATGTTTCAACAATAAATTGAAACACTTAAAATGTTTCAACAATAAATTGAAACACTTAAAATGTTTCAACAATAAATTGAAACACTTAAAATGTTTCAACAATAAATTGAAACACTTAAAATGTTTCAACAATAAATTGAAACACTTAAAATGTTTCAACAATAAATTGAAACACTTAAAATGTTTCAACATTAAATTGAAACACTTAAAATGTTTCAACAATAAATTGAAACACTTAAAATGTTTCAACAATAAATTGAAACACTTAAAATGTTTCAACAATAAATTGAAACACTTAAAATGTTTCAACATTAATTGAAACACTTAAAATGTTTTAAATTGAAACACTTAAAATGTTTCAACAATAAATTGAAACACTTAAAATGTTTCAACAATAAATTGAAACACTTAAAATGTTTCAACAATAAATTGAAACACTTAAAATGTTTCAACAATAAATTGAAACACTTAAAATGTTTCAACATTAAATTGAAACACTTAAAATGTTTCAACATTAAATTGAAACACTTAAAATGTTTCAACAATAAATTGAAACACTTAAAATGTTTCAACAATAAATTGAAACACTTAAAATGTTTCTTAAAATGTTTCAACATTAAATTGAAACACTTAAAATGTTTCAACAATAAATTGAAACACTTAAAATGTTTCAACAATAAATTGAAACACTTAAAATGTTTCAACATTAAATTGAAACACTTAAAATGTTTCAACAATAAATTGAAACACTTAAAATGTTTCAACAATAAATTGAAACACTTAAAATGTTTCAACAATAAATTGAAACACTTAAAATGTTTCAACAATAAATTTAAAACACTTAAAATGTTTCAACATTAAATTGAAACACTTAAAATGTTTCAACAATAAATTGAAACACTTAAAATGTTTCAACAATAAATTGAAACACTTAAAATGTTTCAACAATAAATTGAAACACTTAAAATGTTTCAACAATAAATTGAAACACTTAAAATGTTTCAACATTAAATTGAAACACTTAAAATGTTTCAACAATAAATTGAAACACTTAAAATGTTTCAACACATTAAATTGAAACACTTAAAATGTTTCAACAATAAATTGAAACACTTAAAATGTTTCAACATTAAATTGAAACACTTAAAATGTTTCAACAATAAATTGAAACACTTAAAATGTTTCAACAATAAATTGAAACACACTTAAAATGTTTCAACAATAAATTGAAACACTTAAAATGTTTCAACATTAAATTGAAACACTTAAAATGTTTCAACATTAAATTGAAACACTTAAAATGTTTCAACATTAAATTGAAACACTTAAAATGTTTCAACATTAAATTGAAACACTTAAAATGTTTCAACAATAAATTGAAACACTTAAAATGTTTCAACAATAAATTGAAACACTTAAAATGTTTCAACAATAAATTGAAACACTTAAAATGTTTCAACAATAAATTGAAACACTTAAAATGTTTTAAATTGAAACACTTAAAATGTTTCAACATTAAATTGAAACACTTAAAATGTTTCAACAATAAATTGAAACACTTAAAATGTTTCAACAATAAATTGAAACACTTAAAATGTTTCAACATTAAATTGAAACACTTAAAATGTTTCAACATTAAATTGAAACACTTAAAATGTTTCAACAATAAATTGAAACACTTAAAATGTTTCAACAATAAATGAAACACTTAAAATGTTTCAACTTGAAAAATGTTTCAACAATAAATTGAAACACTTAAAATGTTTCAACAATAAATTGAAACACTTAAAAATGTTTCAACAATAAATTGAAACACTTAAAATGTTTCAACATTAAATTGAAACACTTAAAATGTTTCAACAATAAATTGAAACACTTAAAATGTTTCAACAATAAATTGAAACACTTAAAATGTTTCAACAATAAATTGAAACACTTAAAATGTTTCAACAATAAATTGAAACACTTAAAATGTTTCAACAATAAATTGAAACACTTAAAATGTTTCAACAATAAATTGAAACACTTAAAATGTTTCAACAATAAATTGAACACTTAAAATGTTTCAACAATAAATTGAAACACTTAAAATGTTTCAACAATAAATTGAAACACTTAAAATGTTTCAACAATAAATTGAAACACTTAAAATGTTTCAACAATAAATTGAAACACTTAAAATGTTTCAACAATAAATTGAAACACTTAAATGTTTCAACAATAAATTGAAACACTTAAAATGTTTCAACAATAAATTAAAATGTTTCACTTAAAATGTTTCAACAATAAATTGAAACACTTAAAATGTTTCAACAATAAATTGAAACACTTAAAATGTTTCAACAATAAATTGAAACACTTAAAATGTTTCAACAATAAATTGAAACACTTAAAATGTTTCAACAATAAATTGAAACACTTAAAATGTTTCAACAATAAATTGAAACACTTAAAATGTTTCAACAATAAATTGAAACACTTAAAATGTTTCAACAATAAATTGAAACACTTAAAATGTTTCAACAATAAATTGAAACACTTAAAATGTTTCAACAATAAATTGAAACACTTAAAATGTTTCAACAATAAATTGAAACACTTAAAATGTTTCAACAATAAATTGAAACACTTAAAATGTTTCAACAATAAATTGAAACACTTAAAATGTTTCAACAATAAATTGAAACACTTAAAATGTTTCAACAATAAATTGAAACACTTAAAATGTTTCAACAATAAATTGAAACACTTAAAATGTTTCAACATTAAATTGAAACACTTGAAAAAAACAATAAATTGAAACACTTAAAATGTTTCAACAATAAATTGAAACACTTAAAATGTTTGTTTGAAACACTTAAAATGTTTCATAAATTGAAACACTTAAAATGTTTCAACATTAAATTGAAACACTTAAAATGTTTCAACAATAAATTGAAACACTTAAAATGTTTCAACAATAAATTGAAACACTTAAAATGTTTCAACAATAAATTGAAACACTTAAAATGTTTCAACAATAAATTGAAACACTTAAAATGTTTCAACAATAAATTGAAACACTTAAAATGTTTCAACAATAAATTGAAACACTTAAAATGTTTCAACAATAAATTGAAACACTTAAAATGTTTCAACAATAAATTGAAACACTTAAAATGTTTCAACAATAAATTGAAACACTTAAAATGTTTCAACAATAAATTGAAACACTTAAAATGTTTCAACAATAAATTGAAACACTTAAAATGTTTCAACAATAAATTGAAACACTTAAAATTGTTTCAACAATAAAACACTTAAAATGTTTCAACAATAAATTGAAACACTTAAAATGTTTCAACAATAAATTGAAACACTTAAAATGTTTCAACAATAAATTGAAACACTTAAAATGTTTCAACAATAAATTGAAACACTTAAAATGTTTCAACAATAAATTGAAACACTTAAAATGTTTCAACAATAAATTGAAACACTTAAAATGTTTCAACAATAAATTGAAACACTTAAAATGTTTCAACAATAAATTGAAACACTTAAAATGTTTCAACACTTAAATTGAAACACTTAAAATGTTTCAACAATAAATTGAAACACTTAAAATGTTTCAACAATAAATTGAAACACTTAAAATGTTTCAACAATAAATTGAAACACTTAAAATGTTTCAACAATAAATTGAAACACTTAAAATGTTTCAACAATAAATTGAAACACTTAAAATGTTTCAACAATAAATTGAAACACTTAAAATGTTTCAACAATAAATTGAAACACTTGAAACACTTGCCAAATGTTTTTGAAACACTTAAATTGAAACAAATTGAAAAAATGTTTCAACAATAAATTGAAACACTTAAAATGTTTCAACAATAAATTGAAACACTTAAAATGTTTCAACAATAAATTGAAACACTTAAAATGTTTCAACAATAAATTGAAACACTTAAAATGTTTCAACATTAAATTGAAACACTTAAAATGTTTCAACAATAAATTGAAACACTTAAAATGTTTCAACAATAAATTGAAACACTTAAAATGTTTCAACAATAAATTGAAACACTTAAAACAATAAATTGAAACACTTAAAATGTTTCAACAATAAATTGAAACACTTAAAATGTTTCAACAATAAATTGAAACACTTAAAATGTTTCAACAATAAATTGAAACACTTAAAATGTTTCAACAATAAATTGAACACTTAAAAAATGTTTCTTAAAACAATAAAAACACTTAAAATGTTTCAACAATAAATTGAAACACTTAAAATGTTTCAACAATAAATTGAAACACTTAAAATGTTTCAACAATAAATTGAAACACTTAAAATGTTTCAACAATAAATTGAAACACTTAAAATGTTTCAACAAAAATGAAACACTTAAAATTTCAACAATAAATTGAAACACTTAAAATGTTTAAAATGTTTCAACAATAAATTGAAACACTTAAAATGTTTCAACAATAAATTGAAACACTTAAAATGTTTCAACAATAAATTGAAACACTTAAAATGTTTCAACAATAAATTGAAACACTTAAAATGTTTCAACAATAAATTGAAACACTTAAAATGTTTCAACAATAAATTGAAACACTTAAAATGTTTCAACAATAAATTGAAACACTTAAAATGTTTCAACAATAAATTGAAACACTTAAAATGTTTCAACAATAAATTGAAACACTTAAAATGTTTCAACAATAAATTGAAACACTTAAAATGTTTCAACAATAAATTGAAACACTTAAAATGTTTCAACAATAAATTGAAACACTTAAAATGTTTCAACATTAAATTGAACACTTAAAATGTTTCAACAATAAATTGAAACACTTAAAATGTTTCAACAATAAATTAAATTGTTTCAACATTAAACACTTAAAATGTTTCAACATTAAATTGAAACACTTAAAATGTTTCAACAATAAATTGAACACTTAAAATGTTTCAACAATAAATTGAAACACTTAAAATGTTTCAACAATAAATTGAAACACTTAAAATGTTTCAACAATAAATTGAAACACTTAAAATGTTTCAACAATAAATTGAAACACTTAAAATGTTTCAACAATAAATTGAAACACTTAAAAAACAACTTAAAATGTTTCAACAATAAATTGAAACACTTAAAATGTTTCAACAATAAATTGAAACACTTAAAATGTTTCAACAATAAATTGAAACACTTAAAATGTTTCAACAATAAATTGAAACACTTAAAATGTTTCAACAATAAATTGAAACACTTAAAATGTTTCAACAATAAATTGAAACACTTAAAATGTTTCAACAATAAATTGAAACACTTAAAATGTTTCAACAATAAATTGAAACACTTAAAATGTTTCAACAATAAATTGAAACACTTAAAATGTTTCAACAATAAATTGAAACACTTAAAATGTTTCAACAATAAATTGAAACACTTAAAATGTTTCAACAATAAATTGAAACACTTAAAATGTTTCAACAATAAATTGAAACACTTAAAATGTTTCAACAATAAATTGAAACACTTAAAATGTTTTAAAATGTTTCAACAATAAATTGAAACACTTAAAATGTTTCAACAATAAATTGAAACACTTAAAATGTTTCAACAATAAATTGAAACACTTAAAATGTTTCAACAATAAATTGAAACACTTAAAATGTTTCAACAATAAATTGAAACACTTAAAATGTTTCAACAATAAATTGAAACACTTAAAATGTCAACAATAAATTGAAACACTTAAAATGTTTCAACAATAAATTGAACTTAAAACACTTAAAATGTTTCAACAATAAATTGAAACACTTAAAATGTTTCAACAATAAATTGAAACACTTAAAATGTTTCAACAATAAATTGAAACACTTAAAATAAATTGAAACACTTAAAATGTTTTTCAACAACAATAAATTGAAACACTTAAAATGTTTCAAAATGTTTCTTAAAACAATAAATTGAAACACTTAAAATGTTTCAACAATAAATTGAAACACTTAAAATGTTTCAACAATAAATTGAAACACTTAAAATGTTTCAACAATAAATTGAAACACTTAAAAAATGTTTCAACAATAAATTGAAACACTTAAAATGTTTCAACAATAAATTGAAACACTTAAAATGTTTCAACAATAAATTGAAACACTTAAAATGTTTCAACAATAAATTGAAACACTTAAAATGTTTCAACAATAAATTGAAACACTTAAAATGTTTCAACAATAAATTAAAACACTTAAAATGTTTCAACAATAAATTGAAACACTTAAAATGTTTCAACAATAAATTGAAACACTTAAAATGTTTCAACAATAAATTGAAACACTTAAAATGTTTCAACAATAAATTGAAACACTTAAAATGTTTCAACAATAAATTGAAACACTTAAAATGTTTCAACAATAAATTGAAACACTTAAAATGTTTCAACAATAAATTGAAACACTTGTTTCAACAATAAATTGAAACACTTGAAAATGTTTCAACAATAAATTGAAACACTTAAAATGTTTCAACATTAAATTAAAATGTTTCACTTAAAATGTTTCAACAATAAATTGAAACACTTAAAATGTTTCAACAATAAATTGAAACACTTAAAATGTTTCAACAATAAATTGAAACACTTAAAATGTTTCAACAATAAATTGAAACACTTAAAATGTTTCAACAATAAATTGAAACACTTAAAATGTTTCAACAATAAATTGAAACACTTAAAATGTTTCAACAATAAATTGAAACACTTAAAATGTTTCAACAATAAATTGAAACACTTAAAATGTTTCAACAATAAATTGAAACACTTAAAATGTTTCAACAATAAATTGAAACACTTAAAATGTTTCAACAATAAATTGAAACACTTAAAATGTTTCAACAATAAATTGAAACACTTAAAATGTTTCAACAATAAATTGAAACACTTAAAATGTTTCAACAATAAATTGAAACACTTAAAATGTTTCAACAATAAATTGAAACACTTAAAATGTTTCAACATTAAATTGAAACACTTAAAATGTTTCAACAATAAATTGAAACACTTAAAATGTTTCAACAATAAATTGAAACACTTAAAATGTTTCAACAATAAATTGAAACACTTAAAATGTTTCAACATTAAATTGAAACACTTAAAATGTTTCAACAATAAATTGAAACACTTAAAATGTTTCAACAATAAATTGAAACACTTAAAATGTTTCAACAATAAATTGAAACACTTAAAATGTTTCAACAATAAATTGAAACACTTAAAATGTTTCAACAATAAATTGAAACACTTAAAATGTTTCAACAATAAATTGAAACACTTAAAATGTTTCAACAATAAATTGAAACACTTAAAATGTTTCAACAATAAATTGAAACACTTAAAATGTTTCAACAATAAATTGAAACACTTAAAATGTTTCAACAATAAATTGAAACACTTAAAATGTTTCAACAATAAATTGAAACACTTAAAATGTTTCAACAACTTAAAATGTTTAAATTGAAACACTTAAAATGTTTAAATTGAAACACTTAAAATGTTTGAAACACTTAAAATGTTTCAACATTAAATTGAAACACTTAAAATGTTTCAACAATAAATTGAAACACTTAAAATGTTTCAACAATAAATTGAAACACTTAAAATGTTTCAACAATAAATTGAAACACTTAAAATGTTTCAACATTAAATTGAAACACTTAAAATGTTTCAACAATAAATTGAAACACTTAAAATGTTTCAACAATAAATTGAAACACTTAAAATGTTTCAACAATAAATTGAAACACTTAAAATGTTTCAACAATAAATTGAAACACTTAAAATGTTTCAACATTAAATTGAAACACTTAAAATGTTTCAACAATAAATTGAAGCACTTAAAATGTTTCAACAATAAATTAAAATGTTGAAACACTTAAAATGTTTCAACAATAAATTGAAACACTTAAAATGTTTCAACAATAAATTGAAACACTTAAAATGTTTCAACATTAAATTGAAGCACTTAAAATGTTTCAACAATAAATTGAAACAATAAATTGAACTTTAAAATTAAAATGTTTCAACATTAAATTGAAGCACTTAAAATGTTTCAACAATAAATTGAAACACTTAAAATGTTTCAACAATAAATTGAAGCACTTAAAATGTTTCAACATTAAATTGAAACACTTAAAATGTTTCAACAATAAATTGAAACACTTAAAATGTTTCAACAATAAATTGAAACACTTAAAATGTTTCAACAATAAATTGAAACACTTAAAATGTTTCAACAATAAATTGAAACACTTAAAATGTTTCAACAATAAATTGAAGCACTTAAAATGTTTCAACATTAAATTGAAGCACTTAAAATGTTTAAACATTAAATTGAAGCACTTAAAATGTTTCAACATTAAATTGAAGCACTTAAAATGTTTCAACATTAAATTGAAGCACTTAAAATGTTTCAACAATAAATTGAAGCACTTAAAATGTTTCAACAATAAATTGAAACACTTAAAATGTTTCAACAATAAATTGAAACACTTAAAATGTTTCAACATTAAATTGAAGCACTTAAAATGTTTCAACAATAAATTGAAGCACTTAAAATGTTTAAACATTAAATTGAAGCACTTAAAATGTTTAAACATTAAATTGAAGCACTTAAAATGTTTCAACAATAAATTGAAGCACTAGATTTTTGTTCTTCCACTGCAGCTATTTTATTTTTCTTTGAATTTTTATTAAATATGAACTTAAAGCTTTTAAATATTTTGCTTAAATCTCTCCTCAAAAAAGGATGGCATCTTAATTATTATTTAATTATTTTATTTAATTTGTTTACTTACAAAATCATTGATAATTCTATAAAAAAGCATAAATAAGTTATTGGAAGATAGACAATAAAACTAACACACAAAACAACTCCAAATTGTGATGTAACAATTCTAAAATATGCCAAGCCTAGAGGAAAGCCTGCTATTATATTTATACAAACATGTAAACATAGTGTTGGAATTAATTGTTTTGTTGTTCGAATATTCTCTGATAACTGTAAATATTAATTATTTTATGAGTAGTGTGAAGGGAACATTAAAGGTTAGTGTGAAGGGAAAATGGAATAAATTCTTTAATGTAGGAATTGTTGGAAAAAGTAAGATTAATTAAAAAATAATCTTCACACTACCTGATATCTGCCTGTCAATTTATGAGCACTTAGTGCTGAACCATTTCTTTCAAAATAAACTTTTTCATTATGCCTTAGGAGTCTCAAAAAAATCTAAAAACATTTAAAAATTAAAAAAAGAATATCTAATATTTCTTACAAAAATTTCAATAATTCCAAGAGTCGACATAATTGTTTGGCTTATTACATTAACTAATAATGTATTTACATCAGTAGAGTTTGAGAAGAAATACGCAGTTACGATGGTGACAATACTCTGAATTAATTAAATATTTTTTATTTTACCCATTAACAAGTACACCCCGAATGTATCAAAAAATTATACTCAGACTCTAATGTCTAAAAAACTAAATAAAGGTTTAACTGCCTTCCGTTATTTATTATTTAATTTTATTAATTACTTACATCAATTATAACCCAACAATAGGTAAACCAATGTGAACGGTAATTCTCATAATTAGATACCCAAACTGTTGCCAACAATCTTTCCATAATAATTGCATGACAAAGAAAGTTTCTAAAGTACATAACTGCACTATATATAAAGACAATAATCTTTGGAGAATAAACCATTTCATTAAATATTAGACGAAGAATTAAAACATATGACCGGACTATAAAATAAAGAGAAATTAAAAAAAAACTTTTTTCTTTAAATATATCACTCAAAACCGGAAAAGTTGGTTACTTTTCCGGAAAACACATAAAAACTTTTTTTTTAAAAGACACACATTCTGAAGCTTTTATAAGCGTATAAAACCTTTTATACAACAGAAAAAATTAAATAGAACAATAATTCCGCCTGTTCATGAAACACAAAAAAACACAAATTTAAAATAAACTTTCTTACTAACATCAAGTTTATTTAACTATCATAAAACAAAATAAATGTTTCCTTATATTCTAATTAAATATTCAACAATTTTAAATAATTAATTAAATTTAAAAAAATTAAAAAATTTACATATTGTTCGTAGAAAAATAAAAAAACTTTGAGATAAAAGAATAAATTTTAAATTTGGATGTAGAACAGATGTTTTTAAAATTAAATAAAAATTTAAAGCTGAAAAGGGTCCGACCAGAAATAAATTCCCAAATAAATCTAATATATTATGGATTAATAAAAATAAATATTCAAAGCAATCTGTAGGTTCATAGCTATTAATTTGATGGGTAATATTTATATTATTTATTTCTGTGTAATTATTATTATTATTTATGTTGTTGTTGTCGTTAATATTTTCCATTATTTATTTAATTAAATTAATTATTTATTTATTAAATTAATTAATTAATTTTTTTTTCTTTGAATTAATTAATTTAAACAAGGAACTAAACATAAATAAAATAAAAGATTAAAATTCATTAAAAAAATATAAGCTTTAGTTTAATTAGAAATACTAATGTTTACTAGTAAAAATTGCTTGTATTTTGGTAATACAAAAATGTATTTATTTAAATTAATTTTAAATTCTTTATTATTTTTTTATTAATTAAAAAATTGATTTAATATGTTTTAAATATTTTATTTATTTTAATTATTTAAATTAATTAAACACACACATTCTTTGAAATAATTAAAAAGACTTTAAATATTAAAAAGAAAGAAAAGAAAATATTTTAATTATTTTTGGAAATGTATTCAGTACATTTTAAAACATATATAGGTACCAGCACTTTTTTTAGAGTCTAATTTATATTTATTTTTTAATCTTTATAAAAGGACTGCAGCAAAAAAAATAACAACTTAGTTAAACCAAGTTTATTTTTAATGTAAAATAAAGAAAATCAGAACGCCAAAATTAAATAAATATTTAAAAGAATTAATTTAACTTAGAGTCTCAATTTTTATTTTTTTGAAAGCATAGTCTTTGCTTAGGCAAATTATTTGATTAATTAATAAAAAATTTTTTTAATTAATTAAAATATTAATTAAATAAAAAAGCAATGAAAAGCAATTTTTGAAATTAAATTTAAATTCAAAATTAAATAAAAATGATTTAAATAATAAAAATGTCGGGTAATAAAACATTAAAATTTGACATAAATAATTTATTTTTTAAAAAATAATTTCTTAATTTCTAAAACAGGCAGAAAAGAAAAGAAACTAAAAATGGCAAAAAATCTGCAGAATTAATTAACTGGGAATATTTGATGAGAAAATCTTTTTTTAATTAAATATTTTTTTAAAGAAAAAATAAAGAAAAGAAAAAATTGACGAGAATTTTTATAGCTACAAAAAAATAATTATTAAATTAATTAAACAAAAAATAAATTTTTAATTAAATTAATTTAAATAACAAACAAAAAAATTAGAATTTTTAAATAAAATATAATAAAAAAAATTTTTTTGATTAATATATATTATTTCAATTAATTAAGTTTAAAATTAAATAAAATAAAAAACATTTAGACATCTGTTCATTAAAAATTTTACTGATATTTTTGTAAGCTTAGTTCTCATAAGCTAAAAATTAAAGTTTAATTAATTTAAACATTTTCAAAGAGAAAATAAACTTTAAATAAATCACCATTAAAAAACCTTTAAAAATTTTTTTAATTAATTAATTAATTCTATTATTAAAATTATTTTTTATGATTTTTCTGATTTTTTCTGATTTTTTAAAAATTCTTTCTGTTAATTAATTTGTACAGCAAGCAAGTTTACGTGCACTTTAATGTTTTATTTATTTAATAATAATATAGTCATTGTTTAAATATTTTTTTTTTAATTTATTATTATTTTTTAGGTCATAAAGGACAATAAAAAATTCAAAAAAAAATATTTTTTTTAAATTTTCTGTCCTATAAATACCGACAAAATGAATGGATTAAAATATCAATCAGGTAGAAAATAAAATAAAATTTAAAAAATGAGTCTTTTAACCCTTATTTTTGTCTTTTTATTTTTTAATTATTTAAATGCAGCTTCCCCTCCTTTTGGTCAACTTTCTGTTAAAGGTAATAATTATTTTTTTGAATAAATTCTAAAAAGAAGGGTAAAAAAGGAATCTTTTAGTTGTTGTACTTAAACAGCTAAAACATCTGTTCTTTGAAAAAGCCTTTGAAAATAAAATATTTCTCTAGTAAGGGTTGAGATTAACGTTATTAAAAAACCCATAGAAAAGTAGCTTCAGTTGAAGGTGTTTTATATTGTGCTGTTTTTAATTAACTAATTAATTAATTTCTCCAAATAATTAGTGTTCAGCAAATGAGTTTTTTCAATACCAATACCAGCAGTACCGAAAAGTATTGGTCGGCACAGTTCGGTGCTACCGCGGTAGTACCGAACTGTGCCGAACAGTACTAATAATTACCTTAAATGTCCTAATTTCCCCTATTTTAACTACCCAATCCAAAATAGATAAAACAATAAGTAAACAATTTAAGGCACAAAAGTCTATGGTTCAAACAATCAACCTGTTGTACTTGCCGGAATGTCACTCTTCTGGTCACAATGGAGTGAAGGGTCTGTCTTTTATACTGCAAACACTATACAATCATTAAAATGCAATTGGAATTCTAATGTTGTTAGAGCAGCTATGGGAGTGGAAAATGGGGGTTATTTGAGTAATCCTAGTGCTGAACAGGCCAAGGTTGAGACTGTAATTAAAGCAGCTATAGCTCAGGGGATTTATGTGATTGTTGATTGGCATGACCATAATGCTCAAAATCATGTTGATCAAGCGGTTAATATTTATTTTTATTAAATAATCATGTCTATTACTTCTCTTCTTTAAATACTCAAATTGGGGGTGTTAACCATTTACATCAAATTCATTTACATCAACCTAGCCATTTGGTCAATCTGCCTGATGGGTAAAACTAAAACAACATTAATAGATTCAGGTTTCTGCGGAGATCAACAGTTAAAATTGATTTGACCCTTATGTCCACTGACCAATTGGTTAAGTTGATGTCTATGGAGTTGATGTATGCATGGGACTCCCCAAATTAATAAAAGAAAATATTAAATTTATTATTTAGATCAATTTCTTCACTTATATTGCTAAAACCTATGGAAGCAATCCAAACATAATTTACGAAACCTTTAACGAACCACTACAGATTGATTGGAAAGTAGTTAAAAGCTACCACGAGAAAGTCGTTGCTGCCATTCGTAAATATGACAAAAAGAATATAATAGTGCTTGGTACCACTACTTGGTCCCAGGATGTTGATATAGCTGCAGCAAACCCTGTCAGTGGATCTAACCTTTGTTATACCCTTCACTTCTATGCTGCTTCACATAAACAGGAATTACGGAATAAAGCACAAACTGCATTAAATAAGGTAGAAAATAATAAACAGGGGAAAGTAGTTACTTGAAAAAATAATTTTAAAAAAGCAATTAAAAATAATTTATGAATGACACATTAATAAAACTTTTAGCTAAATAATAATTTAGCTTACAAAAATATGCAAATGATGCCTAGCTAGAGCTAATACCTAAATCAATGCGTTTCTTTTAGCCTAGAATTAATAAAATAATTACTATTATTCAAAGTAAACGTAAGATTTAAAACATTAAAATTAGCATTAATTGAATACATCAATATTTGAATAATATGAATTATTTTATTAATTAATTTATATTACCTAATTCTAAAATGAAGTAATATATATTAAGTAAACTTAGAGTTGTAACTGTTAAACCTAACTTTGCTTAGCCAAATAAAGTAAAAAATAAACTTGATTTTATTTAACTAATCCTTTACTCCAATTTAATATTATTTAAACTTTAATCAATTTTAAAGGGTGCCTGCATTTTTGTTACTGAATACGGCACTGTAGATGCCAGCGGAGGTGGCAGTGTTGACACAACATCTTCCAACCAATGGTGGTCATTTTTAGATTCAAACAAAATTTCCTACGCCAATTGGGCATTGGATAATAAAGCTGAAGCAGCTGCTGCTTTAACTCCTGGTACAACGCCTTCACAAGTTGGGGATGATTCTCGTCTCACAGCTTCTGGGAAATTGGTCAAAAATAAACTTAAATCAATGAAGAATGGTAAGCCTTTTAAAATTATAACATTTAAATAAAATTAATATTTAAAGGTGTAAGTTGTTCTGGATAAAGGAAAAAAGGTCTGTCTAAGAAAGAATTAATCAAACAACTAAACAGAATAATTAGTGTTAAAAACAGAATATTCTGATTTTTAATTATTTAAATTTTTACTTTTATTTTCTGTCTGTAAAAAATAGTAGAGGAAATGTAGTTAATAAAATTAACCTAGAAAAGTGTTTAAATAGTTTTTATTAATAATTGTCTTAATAAATAGGTATATAAGGAGTTTGTAAACTTGACTTTGTTGGGTAAACTCGATTTTTTCTTTTATTTAAAACTTTATGTAAACTTCTCTCTCTTTCTCTCTCTCTTTCTCTCTCACAGAAAAAGTTTATTTTTGTAATGCTGTTAAGAAATAATGCTGCAAACTGTATTTTTGTACGCGTACAGTTCCTCTTAGACAAACTGTTTTACCGTTAAAAATTAAACTTAGACAGTACATAAAGTACCTATATTAGATTTTAATTATTTTATCTTAATTTGTATAATTTAATTTTTTTTATAAATTAAAAAAATCATTTAATTATTTATTTATTTATTTAAATAAATTATTTATTTATTTAAATAAATTATTTATTTATTTAAATAAATTATTTTTAAACAAAAAAAAAACAAAAAAATTATTTAAATAAATAAATAATTGTAGAAAAATAAATAAATAAAAATACACTCATTTCCATGGTAGCCCTTTTCTTATTATTCTTTATTGACAAAAGAATTAAAATTACAGGCTTAAATAATAAACCCTTTTTCTCTTTATTTTTTATTTTAATAATAAACTTTTTAAATTTTATTTAAATTTTAAAATATTATCAGACTACAAATTATTGCTTAACAATTATTTAAATTAATTTATTTATTTTTTCTAATGGTAAAATTATTATTTAATTTATTTTTAAAAACTTTACTAAATATGAAATATTTAAATTAATTAAATTTAAATATATACTATTTTAAATTTCTATAGCATCTTTCTATAGCATTTTCTGCACTCGCATCCGTTTATTTTTGTAAGCTTAGTTATCTAAGCTAATAATTAAAAAGTGATGTGTCTTTGAACATAGTCAAATTAATTAATTTTATTAAATTAAAATTAATTAATTAAATTAATTTATTTTATTTAAAATTACTAATATATTATTATGTCTTATAATAAAGTTAAAAATATATATTTAAATTGTTAAAAATAAAATATATTTTTTTAAATTTATTAGCATAAATATTTCCATTTTTTCTTAATATTAACCCAATAAATAAATTCTAATAAATAAAATTTTTTATTCTTAAAAATATATCAAAATGTCCTTTATCAATAAAATAAAAAAAAATAAAAAATATTACTTCTCAATTATTCATTTTTTATTAAAAAAAATTTTTTCAATTTATCCTTAAAATTGTTATAAAAATATTTTTTATTTTCATAGTCGTCAACCCAATTAAAAAAAAAGAAATAAAAAAAAATGCGCACAACTCGTTAATATTTTTTATTTTATATGAGTCATCAAAAATTGACTCATAAAACTTATTCAACCTTTTCTATTAAAAAAGAACAATAAATTTATTTTTAAATCTTATTCAAAAATGATATTTACATCCTCAATTTTAATACTATTTTAGCCTAGAAAAACTAAGCTCCAAAAATATATAAGAAACTTTTCTACAAGACGCAACAAAAAATTAAAAATAAATATATTTAAAATTAATTAAATAAAATAATGCATATTAAGTAAACTTTAAAAAAAACTTGTTTACTAAAGAATATTTCTCTTTAAATTAAAGCTCATATTTAAACCTTAAAATGTTTACTATATAAACTTTAAAATAAACTTTACATCTCCCAGCCTTCTCTTTTCCCTTTTATACTTAAATAGTTTCTAGTTGCATTAATTAAATTAACCAACTTTCTTTCCTTCCTTTTAAATTAATTTTTTCAAGAATAATCTTTTAATAAAATTAATTTAAAAAGAATGACCTCTTCCCCATTGAGAACTTCAGTTATTTTAAGTTCCCTAATATTCACTATTATTGGAATGGGTCTTTCAATTGCAGCCTTATTAAGTCCTTCTTGGCAGGTTTTCTTTTAAATTAATTAATTAATTCAATTTAAATTAAATTAATTAATTAACCCTTTTAATTTAAAGGTAGTTAATTTACAAGAATATAATTCTGTTCATGAACACGGCCTTTGGCTTGATTGTATTAGACATATACGTGATGTTACCGGGGTATTACTACGAAGGTTTTATTTATTTAATTTAATTTAAATCAAACTTTTTTTCTTTAAAGATATTTAACTGAGACAGAGCCGCTTCATTGCGTCTACAAATTCGACTATGACAAGCAAGCTAATTTAAATATAAAAATTAATTTTAATTAAAGGGACCTTTATATAGCTTATTTAATTAAAAGAAAAATTTTATTTAATTAATTGAAGAAATTATTTTAATTAATTTTTCTCTTTACTTTTTGCTTAATATTAATTAATTTATTTTTAGTTCATTAAGAGTAAAATATTTAAATAATTTTTTCAACCGATTGCTAGAATATGCGTTCATCCAGAATATTTTTGTAAGCTAATGTTCAATTAGCTAAAAATTTTTTTTCTCTTTAAATTAAAAATGTTCAATAACCATTCTCATATATACAAAAAGTTTTTTTTTCTCCCCATTTCTTATTTAGAGAGAAAAATACTTTAAGTTTTAAACACATCTCAAAATGCTTAATATATTAAATTAAATATATTCATCTACTTAATATTAATTTTTATAAATTTGTTTAAATAAAAGAAAATTTAAATAGTTAATTAAACAGCTTGCTTACATAGGTCATTGTTTTTATTTTTGGAAGCTAAAATTAATTTTTTGGCTAAAAAACTTTTCTTTTAATTAAATTAAGCGTTTCTTTGAGTCTTTTAGTGTGTTTAAATTCCCTTTTTAAATTCCCTTTCTTCTTATTTAATTTACTTTTTAGGTACTCCGGGACCTTTGATTTAGAAGATGATAATTCACCCGTAGGTGAAGTGAACAGACACAAATTTTATGGTTGGCATACAGCAACAATTATTATGCTTGTAAAATTAAATTTTAATTAATTTAAATTTAGACCTTTAAATTAAATAGATAATTGGATTAATTACTGCTTTTTGTTCAATTTGTTTAGGTGCTTGTAGTTGTGCTATTCCCTCATTAACCTTAATTTTTACAACCACAATTCTATTGACCAGTGAGTATATTAATTTTTTTAATTTTTATTTTTAAATTTTTTTTTAAATTTTTATTTTTAAATTTTTTTTTATTTTTTTATTTTTTTTAAATTTTTTTAAAATTCTTTTATTAATTTTATTTATGTTGTAAGGTATTAAATAAAAAATAGTTAAAGTCAAGTTTATTTAAATAAAATAAAACTTTATTTTAAACAAAAATGTGTTGGCGTAGGGAGTTGCCTCTCTTTCTTTCATTACCCATTTGCTATATTTAATATAAAAAGGGGCTTCTATTTATTTTATAAAAGACCCCCCCTTTCTTCTGCTTCTTCCTTATACTAATTAATTTAATTTAAATTTTCAGCATTCCTTTCTTCAGTAGCTGAAGGTGTTTTCTTTTTCTTTTCACATCGGGCGGATAATCGTTTCGTTAAGGGAATTGTTGGAACATATGAAGTTAATTTTCTTTACTCTTAATTTTTAAATAAATATTTTTTCTATTAAAGCAACGTGTCGGCCTAGCTTTCTTCTTACAAATGGGCGCCTGTTTTTTCCATTTTATTGCTTTTCTTATTTCAATGATGGCTACTTTGTTAGTTATTAAATTAAATTAAATTTATTTATTTAAATTTAGCTTTGCATTTTCTTCTAAAAATACTCCTAATATTAATGGGCATTCTTCTTCCATTTATTCTTCAAAAAATAATTTAGTTGGAATTGGAAGGTATTTAATTATATTTTAAACAAAGTTGTAATAATTCAATGAATAAAATAACATGTCAAAATTAATAGAAATATACCCATAAAAATTAAAAAAATTTTAATTAAAATTAAATATCCTTTTTTCTTTGAATTTGTCTGTTGGGCGTATACCCATGGGCGTCCTTTTATTATTTCGTAATTAACTTATTTGACCCACTGGATTCTAAAATATTTTTGTACATTTTAATAGGTCCAATATTCCTTTAATTTAATGGAAAGTTTCCTCATTTAAAAAATATCTGGCCCTATGAAATTCCTTCAGGTTAGTAGTAGCTTGCGCCGAAAAGGGACAAATATTTAAATTAATTTTATTTGCTGCTGTATTTAAATAAATTTTTCGAATTAATTTTTTAATAATTTAAACACTCAAAAATATTTATTTTAAATTTGAATTAAAAAAAATTCCTCTTTTTTTAATTATTAGATCAACAAATCCATCCGAACACACGCGCCCTTTATTGCGTGAAGCACCACCTCCACCAATGGTTATTAATTCACGTCCAGGTTCTTCCTCTGCTATTTATATTGGACAGGAAACACCACAAGGATCTCTTTCATTTTCTGGTGTACCTCCACTTCCACCTCATAATTATAATATTACAAAGAACACACAACAAATACTTACCTCAGCTAAATCTGCTTCTCTTAGACACGAATCGTAAATTAATTTATTTAATTTATTTTTAGAGTATAAAAGGGTTAGGAAATCTACTTAATATGCATTATTTTAATTAATTTATTTTAATAGTGTTTTTATAAATTTTATGAATTATTACTTCCGGTTCGGATGGCAATGTTATTTTTGGAAGCCTAGTTCATCTAGGCTACAAATTAAAGTTTATTTATTAGGTATAAATGGAACTTATTTAGTTTAGGTAGCCTGCCCCATATATTCGCGAAAATCAATTTATTCGCAAATTAAAAACAAAATATTTTTTAAGTGTCAAACCAAAAAACCACTGCTTTTCCCTTTCAACTTCTCTTCCTTTATTATATTTCGGTCTACAAAGGACTGTTTCATCAATTTCCACAACTACCTGAGAACCACCTAAAATTGAATCTGTTTAATAAAATAAGTAAAAAAACCAATTTTCTCCGGGTGATTCTTAAAATATGAAATTGCTACATCCCTACAGAACTGCTTCCAATCAACTATTGTTGCTGTACTTAACTTCATATCGTGTTGAAACTCATCCTGTGTGTGTGTTTCGACACCAGTAATATGTGAATTCAACTATCTGCTTTGGAGTCAAATGCGTGTGTGAAAAAAACGTCCCCTCATAAAACCCCTTTGTTGGCCTTTTGTTGTTGTGTTGATTCCTTTTATTGCATTGCCATTTTTTTTCGTTCGTAAGGACCATTTTGTTGCCACATTCACACACACGTGTTGGCCATAATAATTTATTTTCTTTAAGCCAATGTTCAAATTCATTGTCTGATTTACTTAGCAAACACATTAAAGAATGGATGTTAAAATTTTTTAAATCTTCCATTATCTATTAAAGAAATGTAAATTTAAAAATAAAAAATAATGCAGATAAATATAAAAAATAGTTTGCGAATAATTTGATTTTCGCGAATATATGGGGCAGGCTACCTAAACTAAATAAGTTCCGTATAAATAACGCTAAATAAAACCATAAATATGAAGGTGTGTCAAAACGAATTTTAAAATGTCGACATTAAAACTTAAAATAATTTAATTTAAATATTTAAAGCTTAATTAATTTATTTAAAGCTCAACAGAGTTTGACCATCAAATATTGACCCAACAACAATTAAATAATCAACAACCAACACCAAAAACACGTTCACAATATTATTCTAGACAAAATGAAAGGTTTGAAAGTGTACAACAAGTTGCTGATTCTATGCCTGAATTGACCGGAAGAATTAGTCAAAAATCTGAAACTTGTGTTTAAACTGTATTTCTTTTTCTAAGTTCTCCTAATTTTCCCTTATCTTTTCTTGTAATAGAACAGAGAAAATAAAACCTGAAAAATAAAGAAAAATAAACTTGGAAGAGAAAAGAGAGTATAAAAGCTTAATTATTTTTCCAACCTTTTTTCAGAAGAGATTGTCTCTCTTATTTTTAAATAAACTTTTATTTGTTCTATTTTCTGAAAAATTAAATAAACCTGACCGGCCTATAAATTTAAACATTACAATGAGATAACAAAAATGTTTAAAAAATAAAACAAATTAAAAAAAATTTTAATTCTTTATTCTTGGTTGGTTGTTGTTGTAATCCTTTATTTTTCTGATGGATTTTAAATATTTTCTAGCATTTAATTGTAATTTTTTTATTTTTTTATTCTTTACTTGTATTTATGTATTAATTAATAAAGTTTATTTAATAAACTGAAAATTGAAAAATAAAATTTAAAAAATTGTTTTAACCATTTTAAACTTAAATAGACTAAAAATATTTTTTAATTATTTATTTAACACATACAAACATTTTATTCAAATAAAAGCATTTTTTGTCTTGCATATTAAAAAAGTATTTAAAAAAATTTTGTCATTAAAATAAAGAAATTAAATATTTAAATTAAACACCTAACACAAAAATGGCTGACTGGGATTTTTAATTATTAAATCAAAAAAAATATATTTTATAAATTTAAATTTTTTTACTTGGATTGACACAAAATTTATTTAATTTTATTTATTTAAATTTTCCACTTCTTCCCTTTCTTTTAAAGCCAAATTGATTGTGGACGGTATGGCTTAATAAACTATTAAAAAATTAAGTAAATAAATAAAATAATTAATTACCGGTAATTGATTATCTATTGGAAAGCTTGGAGAATAATAATAAACATTTCCGCCCCCATTATGTTCTGACTCTCCGCTGTTAAATTGCAATGGAGATTTGTCTTTTAAATCGTCTAAACGACGCTTCCCAATTCGCATTAGATTTCGCAGGTTGTTGGACTTACGCACTCGCAACTTTATAAAGAAAAGAAAGTTTTAAAGGAAAAAAAGTTTTAAAGAAAAAGTTTTAAAAAAAAAGTTTAAATAATACATTTAATTAAATAAGTAATATTAAATAAACAAAACCTCATTTAATTCAGGCGTCCTTTTTGCTGCCTGAAATTTATAAATTTTTAATTTTTATTAAAATAAGGGGAAAAGGTCTCCAAAATTATTTTTAATTAATCCTACACGTTTTTTAAAAATTAGGATTATTAAAAAATCAAAAAATTTTTTTAAATCTAATTTTGCTTAATATATATTATTTCAGATAAAGTAACTTTAATTATGCTTAATATTTTCTACGCTAATATTTTACTCTTTTGGAAGTATGTATATTTTTGTAAGCCATTATAAATTGGCTAATCATTACATTACCTCCTAATTAAATTCTAAAACTTAAGTTTATTTTAAAACTTGAGGACAACCAAACGTTGTAATTAATTGTGCTTGTTAAGTTAGTAATTTCATCAAAATACGAATTTTCATAATTTGATGTAATTAAATATTAATTACCTAATACTGCTTTTTATTAATTGAATAATATTTAATTTTCGAAATAAAATGTCATACAAACAAAATTATGAAAATAAACAAGCGATGTCTGACAAACAAAAAAACAAGTGTAATCCCCTTAAAGTCCATCCACGGGTTAATTAAGAAATTTTAAACAAAGTGCAGTCTACAATCTTTTACACATGAATATGCACAAAAATAAGACAAATAAATAGGCTTTGCATTTCAGTGAAATCTCATAATTAAAAAGCATTTTGCTTTCACCGAAAAAGTTTAATTTTTAGACACTCTCTAATTTTCACTGAATTTTAAAAAAATAAATAAACTTGAATTCATTGAAAATGTCAAGTCTCAATCAAGTTTTTAAATTAAACAACTTGTTCGCTTTTATTCTATTTATTGGGTTACAAGGCGTATTTTGTGGGGTTATTCCTAATGCTCTACAAAATGGTAATAAATTTATTTTATAAAGAATATTTTCTTTAAATTAAGTAGCTCAATTCCCCATTCACCACAACACCGTTATGGCCGTCCCGAACCGTCTCCCCTTGCATTTAAAGGTTCGTTCTTCGACCAGCTCTTCTAACAACACCCCAACTAGTAACTTGGCTATTCAACATCGACATACTCCCCACGTTATGATTGAATCAAAAAATGAATTAATTCATCAGAATAAAGTAGCTGAGCAGGCAAAGATCGAAAAAACTGGTGTAGAGGAAAGTGTGAATGCAAAGGAAATAATGAGTGCTTTACATACGGCAATTAAAACCGGAAAAGAAGGAACAAAATTAACAGGAAAATACTCTAAATATATTCAACAATTGGCACAGATTATTCTAAACGATCCCCCCACTGCTACAAATTTTGGAATTAATCCAGTCTTTGAAAATTACATCCTCGAAAATGGAAGCAAATTAATTATTAATTTATTCCATTATGACAACCTTTTGCAACAACATAAAGAACTGGTTGAAAGGGCTATTTTACTTGCTAAAACTGAGGACAAACTGCGCAAATTCGTGATGGCAGGGAACAAAATGTCTGACAACCAAATTCACTCCGAATTAAAAAATTTAATTTTTAACCAAACTAATGAGGAAAAATTGATGAAAGAAATTTTAGATGTGTTAAATATTAAAATGCCAGAACAGAGTTTATTTGGAAAAATTCATTTAACCCAAGTTGGATTGAATGAATGCATTGAATTTCTTAAAAGTCTTTTCCCCAATGACTACGATGTTATTGGAGATGTGAAAACAAAGAAGGAAAGGGCAATTAAATTAGAAATGATTGAGAAGCTTGGAATGATGAACGAAAGTAATTAAATTAAATCAATTAAATTAATTTAATTTAATTCTAGTTATGGAAAGCATTAAGAAGATTCTTGCTTTACTCAAATACTGAAGTTGCTACTTGGAATTAACCGAAGTTTAAACTTAAAAGAATGAACTAATTTTAAAGTTTAAATTAATGTGATTTTTATTGTAAAAATAGTTTATGTATATAAAGCTTAGATTAAATAAACTTACTTTAAAGAAAATATATTAATTTAAATAGATTAATTTAATTCTAATTATTTGGGGAATATAAACCACTTAACTATAACTAACAATAATTGAAAGTAGCAAAATTCTGATTTTAACGGAATTATTATTTGTTAAAATTCTGATTTTAACAGAATTATTATTTGCTAAAATTCTGATTTTTAACAGAATTATTATTTGTTAAAATTCTGATTTTTAATTAAAAGAATTCTTGTATTTTTCCTTTAAAAAACAAGTTTTAATCTGTCCGCAAATGTTTGTCCGCAAAATATACCCAAACAAAAATGACTACCTGAAATTGTCCTTCTCCATTAAATGAAGGTAAAGAAGAAAATGCAGATAAATGTATTTGTTGTTGTTGATTTATTTTTGGTGTATTTAATGGACGTAGAGTGCCCAAATGTGTCAAACTTTAAGATTTAAAATTAATTTAAATTTAAATAATTACCCAAGAAATTGTCTTAATTCAGGCATTAATTCATTTAATTTCTGGTAAGTATAGGCTGATTCAACAATTGAAAGGAGGGTAAAAAATAGAACAACTTTAGTTGATGATAATAAACCCATTATTTATTTATTTAAATTCTTTTAATTAAATTAAGTAAAATTAATCTAAAATAATTTTTATTTAGAAATAAAATGCGCGCCGCAACGCCAAAGCCTTTTTGCTTCAAGTTTGTAACAGAAAATAACGCATACTATAAAAGCAAGTTTATTTTACCAGAATGTCTAAGGTTGCAATTCTTGACTAGGCGCACTTTAAGAAACTTGAAATAAATTAAGGGGAGCATAAAGAAGCATTTCCTTTACAAAAATACAAAAGAAAATATTTTTTTAAAGTGTACATATTTATTCTTATATTTTAAGGTTTATTTAAAAAAATAAATTAAACTAAAAAAGGTAGTAATTTAAATAAAAAAAAATTTTTTTTTTCTGTTTGCCTTTATGATTTTAGACAATAAAAAAAGAATGGAATTTAAAATATATATTGCAAGAATAAAATTTTTAAAAAAATATGACGAACAACAATTTCGCTCCAATGAATTTTTTGAAACTATAAAAAGAACCAGAAACCTTTACTTTATTTTAATACAAAAAAAGTTTTATTTAATTAAAGAGAGAATAAAAAAAAGTTTATTTTTTACAATACTGTACGCTCTCATTAAAGTAAATAAAAGAAGTTTTATTCAATATAAAGCTTCTAAAAATAGTCTCAAATAAAAAATAAAAATAAACTAATATTCCCCTTTTTATAATGTACATATAAAATTAAAAATAAAAATTCTACACTAGATTTATTTTAAAAAAATCCCCTAAGGCTATTTTTAAATTATTACGATTTATAGAGGTATGAATAAAATAAATTGAAGAATATTAAAGACCGAAAGGTGAAGCCTATTAATTTAAAAATAATTATGGATTTCCTGCTTTACTAAAATAAAATAAAAAATAAATAAATTGAATATACTACACCAAAGAAAACAAAAATTAAAAAGAAAAGGCTTCTTTTGCAATTTATTTTTTATTTATTTGAATTTTATATTTATTACCTATACTTCAGAAATATAAAAGAAAATTATTTTTCTTTATTTATTTTTGCTTTAATAATTAAATAATTCCTTTAAATTTATTAATAAAACTTTGACCCTTTTGTCCAAGTTTTATTGATATTCTTTGAGTAATAGAAAAATATGTAAGGGTTTAATTGAAAATAAACTTGAAAACTTAAAAACTTAAGTTTTCAAGTTTATTAATTTTTAAAGAGAAATGACTAAATATTGTACATATAAAGTAAACCAACTTAATTTTTAAATAAAAATTCAAAGAACAAAAATTAAGTAGAGGCTTCTTTTCCTTTTTTTAACCGAAAGTAAAAAGACATAGTAGTTCAATTTACTAAACAAATAAAATAATTAAATTAAATAAAATGTATAGGTTTATAAAATTATTTAAGTTAATTAGCCATTTATGAAATAAAGGCTTACAAAAAAAATAATAAAAAAATATTTGTGATACTTCAGATTTTAAACATTAAAGCATTAATTAATAAATTTATTTGTAATATAATATATTAAGTAGATTAACCGAAAATATTGAATAAAGTATCAAAGTAAGGAAGAGAATATTCTTTTGGGTATTACGTAAAAATTAATTAACCTAAACCTTTCGAAAAAATGTGCTTAAATAAACAACCTTCAAAAATAAAAAAAAACAATTTTAGCCATTTACAAAAATGGCTTACAAAAAAATCTCAATCAACAGGGCACGTTTATAAAACAAAACCCACGCAATGTAAAGTTTTAACTTATTTGAAATATTATATATTAAGTAAACAAAAAAAGTTTTAAGTTTTTAAGTGTAGCGCATACTTAGCTATTTAATACTGTCGCTTTTCTTGCTTTATTGTAAAGAATTCTTTTTAAATTAATTAAAAAATAAATTAATAAATTAAACCAAAAATTAAATAATTATTTTATGTGCATAAAATAAATTAATTTACTTAAATTATTTGTTTAAATAATAATTTTTAATGACGCCAAAAATATTTTTTTTAAAATAAATTTCCGGGCTCTTGACATGTTTAATATTAAAAAAAATATTTTTTTATTTCAGTTTAGCTTTGATTGCCCAATATTCTCATAACATACAAAACGTCCCTTTTTATTTTATTAAAATATCAATCGTGGGAAATCAAAATTAATTAAATAAATATTTTTATTTTAATGCCAAAATGGTTGTTGAGTATTTATTTAATTTAATTAAATATCCCTCACATTTATATTTATTTTTATTATGAGAATATTTTTTTAAAGAAAACTGTATAAACCTTTTTTTAAAAAATTGAGTGGGTATTAAAATTAATTTATTGCTTCTAATTCTTTCACATTAGAATAAGAGAAAATTTAAAAAAAACGTAAAATGATTAATTGTTTAAAATAAATTAATTTATTAAAATTTAATTTTTTAAAAAATTATTTTTGTATTTTTAACTCATCAAGCAAATTAATTAAAACATTAATTTTAATTAATAACTATTTTAAATGAACATTATTAACTTAATAAAAAACCAACTTTTTATTAAAAGCAGAAAATCTGCAAGTTTTATCCGCAAGTAAAATTAAAAACAAGTTTGCGCTTAAACTTATTGTTTGTTAAAACTTGTCGCAAACTTATTGACGCAATTAAATACAAAAATAGAGAAAATAAAGTTTTATAATTATTAGAGTGTAACAAGGGGGAAGTTATTAATTAATTTAACCATTTTTTGGGTAAACCTCTGGAAATGCTAATTTATTTATTAAATTCCGAAAATATTTAATTTATTAAAAATAAAAAAATTTTTTAAAATATTTATTTAAATTTATTTTTTTTAATTTTAAAAATGAAGAAAAAATTAAAACAAATTGAAAAAATAAAAATAAATAATTTAGAAGAAAATATAATGATTTTTCAACTAATTAAATGTCTCTTTAAAAATACTATTTTTAGTGTAATTTTTTAGTAATCAAAAAAAAATTAAAAATTAAATAACAATTAAAATAAAAAAATTTTTAAAAAAATTAAAATTTATTTATTTTAATTCTATTTATAGAATTAAATTTTTTTACCAGATTTGTCTTCCCTTTTGTATTCAAAAATAACGTAAATATAATTTATGCTTTTTGCAACATTTTCTTAAACAGAAAAAAATTTATTTTAAATAAAAAATTAATTTTTTTATTCCTTTTTAGGAAACACAATTTTTGAAGAAATTAATTCTTTTAACGAAAAAAAAATTTTTTTACTTATTTTC
Source organism: Meloidogyne exigua (assembly GCA_018905775.1). Classification (NCBI taxonomy): domain Eukaryota; kingdom Metazoa; phylum Nematoda; class Chromadorea; order Rhabditida; family Meloidogynidae; genus Meloidogyne; species Meloidogyne exigua. The sequence goes on from JAGUQR010000018.1 coordinate 512,246, forward strand.
CATCTTTTTTTAATTTTTCATTCATTATATTAATTGTAGACAATTCACTTCTCCACAAATTAAAATTTAAACGAAGCTGCTTTACATCTAAAAATAATTAAATAATTAATATTAAACAGAACATTTTAAAAATTAAACAACTTTATTAAAACTTAGAAAATACAAAGTTTTCCTGTATTTTGTTTAAAACTTTTTTTGTGTTTATGTTTGTCTCCAACTTATTTTTAGAAAAACACAAAATAAAAGGAAAATACAACTTGTTTTACTAGGTTACCAACTTGTTCGTTAACAAGTTACTGTATTTTTGTACAGCAGAAAATTAAAACTTTAAAATACAAAAAGGTATGTATTTTTGTATTTTAAAAAATTAAGTAGAAAAAGGTAGTGAGAGTTAAGTAAATTATTAAAAAGTTTTTAATTTTCGAGGGTAAGCTTTTCTCAATTTTTTCCATTTAATTAACGCTTTTAAATAAATATTCTATAAATTTATTAGCTAAAATATAATTTAGCTCCCAAAAATACAATCCTAGTTATTTCCAATTTAATTATTTTTAATTATTTTCTAAATTTAAATTATTAAAAATAAAATAATGTATATTAATTAAAATAAAATGGAAACCCCTTAATACAAATTTAAATTAAAAAATCATTTTTTTAAATTATTTTTTAATTTATTTTAAAAAGTCAAACTCAATATTATATTTATTTAAAACCTTTTTAAAATAAAATTCAATTAAAAATGCTTATTTACTAAATTAATATGTGCACAATTAATTTTATTTAAACTAAAAACACCTTCAAGATTAGTAGATATTTGCTCTTCTAAGCCAAAATCGTTATATAAATTAATACCATTATTATTAGTTGTTGCCAAATCCATCAATTTATAGGCCTAAAAATAGTTTAACTAGTTAAATTAATTTTAATTATTCAGTAGAATTAAGAATTTTCATAAAACTATTTTTTATTATTATTAGCCATTAGTCAAATGGCTTACAAAAATAATAGCGACACACAAAATCCAATTCTAATGCAACATTAATCATATTAATTAAAGCGTTAAACAAAACAAAATATTATATATTAAGTAAACATTTATTTAATTAAATGCTACTTTTAATTGTCTTAAATAGTATTTCTTTCATTTCTTCTCTCGCATGTGTATTTGTGTTTTTAGTAAATACAAAGTTGGTTAAACTTAATGTGCGCAAAAAAAGTTTGTAAATTCTACCAATGAGAAAGAAAGAGAAAGAAATGCGTGTGCGCAAACTACAAACGCAAAAACTTGCTCAACTATGTCTGCAAAATACAAACTTTTTCTGCATAAGAGAAATAACCTTATGAGCATTTTTAAGCTTGTTCTATATTTTTATCGATTATTTAATTAAACATTTAATTAAAATTTAAATTCTACCATTAAAATTAAATAATTAAATATTTATTTACCTTATCTAAAAATCTAATATATTCAGTAGCAATTTTTAAAGTATGTATTTTGCTCATTTTGTCAGAAGGAATTGAGGGAATTGCATGTCTAAGCCTTTTAAATGCTTCATTTAATTCCTAGAGTTAATTTAAAGTTTAATTTAAATAAGCAATGTATTTACTTCAGTTCTTTGCCTTTCACGACAATTAGCCATATTTCTTTTTAATTCTAATAATTTTTGTTCGTCAACAAATTCTTCTTCTTTTATTCTATTTGCTAATTTAATGAGCTTTATTTTAAAGGAAATAAAAATTATTAAAAAACTAACCAACGTTATTGTGTTTTTGTATCATTGCTTGTTTGTAGGCAAATTGAAGGGCCTCAAAATTTAATTTAAAATTTAATTATTAACCTATAAATCAAGGCATTAAAAAACAAAAAAAGTTAATATCTTCACCCATTATATATAATCAAATGTTAATAGAGTTACACATTTATTAAATGTGCCTTACATTTGCGGACTTAAGTTTGCGGACATATTTATTTTTAAAAAATTATCAGAATTCTGATAATTAAAAATCAGAATTTTATCAAAAAAGAAGTAAACAAAGGTCAGAATTACGTAAAATAAAAACCAGAATTCTGATTTATAATAATCAGAATTTTATTTAATTTAAACAAATAGTCCGCAAACTTCGTCCGCAATAATATATTAACTAAAAATATTCTAATTTTACTTAATATAATTTATTTTATTAAATCCATAAGAAATATTTTAATGCTTTTCTGTCTTAATTTAAATACATTACAGTAGGGTTAATTATGATATTTTTGGATGTCAGTGTTTAAACTGACAAATTAATTTAATGTCCGCAAAATCGCCAAATTAAATTAAATTAAATTTAGGAAAATTAATAAATTAAAAAAAACTCTCTTCTTTTATTAACCTTAAATGCAGCGTTATATTTCTGTCTACAAGGGGCGTTTTGCGGCAGAATTTGTCTGTCAGATAAAGTAGAGGAAATATTAAATGTTTTTTTATTTATTAATTTATTATCAGTGTTGTTGTCGTTATTATTTAAATAATTATTTTTTAAATTAATTCTTCTTTCAATTTTGCATTTATTTAAATCTAATAATTTTCCACTACTTTTTCTTTCCTTAACAAATGTTACTTGAGTTAAAGGTTGTGGTAAATAATGGGGAAAATGTGAAGGCGGAGAATTGCTGTTACTACTACTACTATTACTATTAATAGTAGTTGTATTTAAGGCCATAAAATTAACAAGAAAATATTCCTTTAAAAATTTAATTTAATTAAAATTAAATAAATAAATTAAATAAAAATAATTTATTTTTGGGGGTAAATTAATTAATTAATTTTCCATTAAAAAATAAAAAAATTAATAAATAAAAAAGGGAACATTTTAAAGGTTTACCAATATATTTTTTAAATAAATTAAATTTAAAGTTAAATACAGAAGTAAACAAAAAACAAATTAAATAAACTAAAAATGGTCAAGTTTGATTAATAAACTCCTTGCATTATTTAAAAAATAATTAAATAAATAAAAGGGTTAAATTAAAAAAAAAAGTTTTATGCAACCTGAAGTCTCATTTTTCAATTAATTAAATTAAATAAATTAAAAAATATTTTTAAAGCAAATTTTTACTGTCAGATCAGAAAAAGAGAGGGGAATATATCCCAAACCTTTAAATCATTTTCTCTTCTTTTTCCGTCTTTTATTTTATTTGTTATTCTTGGTTTAAAGGGAAGGAAAAATGTGTTTTTATTTTATTTGAGGAAAAAAAAATTTTTTTTTAAAAAAAAAATTTTTGTGGGGTTAAATAGACGATCATAAATTCTTTTTTTTATTTTTTCAACTAAAAACCAGAGGGCAAAAAAAAAAATAAATTATTTTGTCAAAAAAAAGTTTTTTTTCTCTTTTCTTTTAGTAAAGGCCAAATGGGTGATTAAATAAACTTGGAAATAAAAGAAAAGTAAATCAAAGCAAATTGGTTGGGTAAACATTCTTTTTAATTTTTTTTTTGGCGGAATTTAAAAATAAAATAATTAAAAATATTAATTTTTATTTTATTTATTTTATTTTGTAAAAATATTTTTTTTAATTTTAACGATAAAATAAATTAAAAAATAAATAAATAAAACCCTCCTAAAACGAGTAAAAATAACACTCACCAACGCCAAGTTTATTTAAATAAAACTAAACAAAGTAAATATTACAGTGAAACTGTATTTATTAAAAAAAAAAGTTGGAATAAAACTTAGCGTACAATAGACTGTAAATTTTAATCAAAACTTTTTACAGTTTTGTTTTGTTTATTTAATTATTTATTTTTTAATACATTTTCATTTAAAAAATGAATTAATTAATTTTTTGTTTAAGACATAAAATTAGTTTTAAATTAAAGTTTAAATCTGCTTAATATTAAAAATTTTATTTTCAGTTTTTTAATAGCTTGAGCAAGTTATCTAGGTTTTGAAGGGCCTTAGTCAGCAGCATAACATATTTTTGTAAGCTAAAAAAAGTTTTTAGCTAAAATAGACATTAAAGTTTTATTATTGTTTAAATAGTCTCTTTTATATTAAACTTAAACTTGCTTTTATAGTAAATTAAAATACTTTTGTTTAAATAAATTTACTGAGAAAAGGTGAAACTTTTAAATAATATTCACCCCTTAATTTAATTAATAATTAATTAATTATTATTTTAATTAATTAAATTAATTTCTTTTAAACATAAAAAAGTACAAAAGAAAATTTTCCATTATTTATCTCAATAAAAAATATTTAAAATAAAGCATAAAATAGACAAATGGCTGGGAAAATAAAATATTTAACTTTTTTATTCATTCTTTTTTTAATAAAAATGTTAATAATTTTTTCTATTAAAACCATTAATTATTCTTCTTTTTTGTGTTAATTTTTTCTTTTGTGTCAAAGAAAAAATAGGGCCAAAGGAGCATTAATTGGTGAAAGAAAAAGTTGCTTTTTTATTAAATAAAAAAATTAAATTTTTTTAAAAATTATTTATTTAATAGAAAAATAAATAAAATAGGAAATTAATAGAATATTTAATTTAATTAAAATTTAATTAATTAATTTAATTTTAATTTAAATTAAATATTAAACATATAACCATCAGGAATTACATCATACCAACTCTTCTCCTTCTTTATTAAATTTACTTTATTTTTATTTAAATTATTAAAATCTGTTCTAGGCCAAAAATAATGTTCTGGCAGTTTATGTTCAAATGGAGCTTTCAAATAATTTGCTTCATTTTCAAATTTAGTAGATTCACCACCCATTGCCTTCTGCTCAGTTGACAAGAGAATTTCTATTTGTTTAGTTGCCAACTAAATTAATTTTTTTTTAAATTTTTATTCATCCCTTTTATACTAAATAAATAACCAAACACACAAATTTTAGCTAAATTAAAATTTAGCTTACAGAAATAACTATGGATCTTGTCTAGCGCAACTTTCTAATATAAATTAAAAGAACATTTTAAATATTTTTAACTTAAAATACTTCATATTAAGTAGAAATAAACTTAATTTAAAAAATCAAGTTTTAAAATCTACCCACAAAAAATAAATAAACTTGGAAGTAAGAAATAGTTACTACATATATAAACAACCTCTAATTTCTCTTTAATTTCTTTTTCTTCTTTTTCTTCATCTTCTTCTTTTATACTATTTTTATTTTTTTCTCCATATTTTAAGCTTCTTTTTTTACCTTCATATTTTCTATAAAAAAGCATCCAAGTATCTACTATTTCACATATTTCTCTGTTTAACCATTTCGGCGCAACCTTTGAAGTTTCTCTGTAAAGATTTATTTCTTCAAATGTTCTAATAACATTAATTAAATTTTTTTCTTTTTTTTCAACATTTTTATTTATTAAAGAAGAAGAAGATGAAGATGATGAAAAAATATTTTTTACATTTTTTTGAAGTTGTTCGTGTAAAGTTATTCTTTCATCAATATTTTCCAAAATTGGTCTAACAGCTAAATTTAATTTTGGAGGGCCTAAATTAAATATTTTTAAAGAATTAAAAATTTAAAAATATTTTTAAAAGCTTGGGAGCAACTGTGACATACTCGCGCCAGGAATTATAACAAATTAATAATTAATTAATTTTGTGTGTTTTTGGTACCATTGGATAGAGCAGAAAATTGTCTACAAAATACTCAAAAATCAGAATTTTTGGAAATTAAGCAAAAAAGTTCTGGTCCAAAAACACGCAAAACTTTATATATTAATGCTTTACATATTAACTAAAACTTTTTCTAAAACTTTTTTCTAAAACTTTTTTTTCTTTGTAAAATTAACCTTTAGCTAAAATAAAATTTAGCTCACAAAAATATTTAATAAAAACCAATGTACTAACACAGACGTATTTAAAATTAAATTAATAAATTTAAACACTATTAAAAATAAAATAATTAATATTAAACAAATTAAAAATATATTATCTAAAATACTATATTATTTATAAATAAAAAAAAATTTTTTTATTATTTGTACGTAAAATACAAAAAATTGTTTATTTATTTAACTGTCATATAGTCTACCTTTAGACATAAAAGAATTAATTTTATAAAATTCTACAAAACATGTTCAGAAATATAAACTTAATTTTCCTGTGTTTTATTTAAAGTTTTAACAAAACACAAAAACACAAAACATTGTACAGTTAAATAAACTTGATTTAAATCAAAGAGAAATAAAGCGTTTCAGACTCAAACATATCCACACACAAAATACATACATTTTTATGTTTTGGAAGCTCTATTTAATAATGTTTACTTAATATAAATTATTTTATGTTTTTCTAATTTTAAAGTCAAATTATATATTTTTAGCAAAAATGCACTCTCTTTCAAATCTTATATTTTTGTAAGCTAAATTATAATTTAGCTAAAAGAAAAATAATTAAATATTTAATTGTTTAATTAAATACTTCGACATATTAAACTCTTATTAAAGCTAAATTAAATTAAAAAATAAAAGCAAATACTTACCAGCATATGGATTATTAACAACAATTAAAAACTGAATCCAGTTCTTTAAAGGTACCCAAAGGTTAAACCAATTCCAACAATTTTCTTTCCATATAGAATTGTTTAAATATAATCCGTCTACATATGTTGGACAGAAAAAACGATTTTTATCGGAAAAAATATCAAAAACAAATTCTAAATGATTAAATTCATTTTTAATTGCTTCAATATCCGTTTTAGCTTCCTTAAATAAAATCTAAAAATTTAATTAATTTTAATTTAATTTAAATTATTTAAATACTTCAAAAGAAGTATTCGAATTTTGGTATAATTCCTTTCCCTTTTCTGTCTCAGAATTTTTTAAATTTCCTTCAAAATGTAAAACATTTGTGTCAATATTAATTGCTAAAAATTAATTAAATTGTATTTTTTAAATTAAACTGAAAATTAAATAAAATAGGTAAAGAAACATTTAAAGAAAATTTAAGGTGTGTTTAAATACTAATTGTCTAGAACAAATAAACATTTTTTATATAAACAAGGAAATAAACAATAAAACATAAACATCACTTTACATAAAAAAGTTTATTTATACTAGAATGTTTTTGTTTATATTAAAGTGTGTTACAAACATTTAATTAAATAAACTTAAGTTTGTAAGTTTTAGTCATTTATTTAAACTTATTCTTAACATTTGCTTAATATATTATTTTTGAAATTTAAATTTATTTAATAATTTATTAATTTTATTCAGTTGTTATTCGTTCACCAGTTTGAAAGTATTTTTGTAAGCCAGCAATGCTGGTTAATTTTAGAACCTTATTTTGTACAAAAGAATTATTCACCCCCTACAGTCTTAATCTAATTAATTATACTTTAGATTAATACATTAAATTATTCCCGCCTTAATTTATAATTTTAAACATTCTAGTCTTTACAAAAAGTTTATTTATTTTTATTTAATTTTTTCCTTTCCTTCTCTAATTTAAAATAAAGTTTAAATAAATTGCCCTTTAAGCATTGATAAAAATAAAAAACAAACCTTTATTTCCTATTTTAACAGTTAATATTTGTTTATTAATTAATTGAAGAAATAATAAAATTAAAATTAAATTTTTTAACATTTTTATTATTTTATTAACTTAACTATATTTAATTAAACTCAACTTGGCTTTTAAATACAATTTTAATGATGTAATAAATTAATTAAATTACCATAAGTTGTAGTCATTTTTTAATAATTTCAAAAGGAAAAAAAACTTATTAGACGATGAGCAATTTTTTGATTAAATTGCATGTTAATTAATAGTTACTGTAGAATTAATAATATTTTAATGCACTTTATTTTTAAGTGCATTTATTTATTTATTGTATTTAAAATTTAATAGACTTAATATAATGTATTTTAATTAACCTTTTTAATTTTATTTGGATTTCAGAATTTGTTTAATTTATTCAACTGCTTGGAAGCGTCAAAAATGAAGCAAAGACTAACAAATAAGCTTCAGAATAATGCGCCTATTATGTATGAAATAAAACTTTAATACAGGTTTAAATAAGTTTTTAAATGCATCAAGTTTATTTATTAAATTGTAACTACAAAATGAAAAACTTGAAATGTTTATTTTGCTTAATATAATATATTTCATTTAATGTTGAATAAAACTTAATAATTATATGTTAAGAAGAGTCCTTGTTCTCCTTCTAGCTACATATTATTTTTGGAGTCGGTCTCGTGACTGATATAATTGTTTTAAGTATTCTATTTAAAATAACACTGTTCTATGTATTATCTTTGTTTATTTTTCGATATTTTCTATGCTTTAAGTTTGCTGCAATAAACTTGCGGATGATATTTGCGTATTAATTGAAACAAAAAATCAGAATTCTTTTAATTAAAATCAGAATTCTGGTTTATCAGAATTAATACTTCAATTGTACAGAGTTCTGATTTATTAAATTCTGATTTTTAATAAGGAAAATTCTGATATTTTTTAAACAAATATGTGTCCGCAAATGTTTGTCCGCAAGGTTATGCATCGTTTTCTTTTCTATTAAATAATTAATATTTATCAAAGCTGTATAAAATATTAAATTTAAAAGAAAAATGTATTCAGAAAATATAAGTAAAACTAAATATTTTTTTCAATTTTAAACATTTTTTAAAAATCATTTTATCGCATAAAAAGAAATAAAATAATAAATACAATAAAATGGTCAAATAAAACATAATTAAAATTTCAAATAACTAAATATTTAATTAAATTAAAATCTAATAAATATATAAAATTAAATAATATTTAATTAGTCAAAATATATATCTACATAATTTCTTTATCTATTCTATTAGTAATATTTTTATTTTTAATTAATTGTTCCGTTGCTTGTTATGCTTCCTCTTTTACGCAATTCTCCATTGCTCAAAAATAGGGGTTCATTCTTAAATTATTTTTTATTTTTTTAAATTTATTTAATTAATTTTATTTTTTTTAAATTTAATTTATTTTTTTATTTTAATTTATTTTATTTTTTTATTTATTTTAATTTTATTTTACTAATTTATTTTTTATTAATTAAATTTATTTTTTAATTTTAATATATTTTATTTATTTTAATTTTATTTTTTTATTTTACTAATTTATTTATTTAATTTAATTAATTTAATTAATTTTTTAATTTAATTAATTAATTTAATTTTTAACTTTATTTAATTTAATTTAAAAATTAACCAACACAATTTTTTATTTGTTGATCCAATTTATTAATTCCATTATTATTTAATTTGTCATCTCTATATTTAGCTTTACCCCCTTTAAGAACATATGCATGAAGGAAGAAATTAATAAATAAAATTAAATAACTGACTTTAATTAAAAATATTTAATTTAATTAATATTTTTTAATTTTTAATTACCGTCCATACCCACAGCAAAAGCATAAACTTTGCTATCCAAATCACATTTTACCTAAAAATTTATTTTAATTTAATTTGAAAATTATTAAATGTGTTTATTTATTTTTTATTAAGAAACTTTATGGAATGTTATTTAATTTTTCTAATTTATTAAAATTGAAGAACAGGGTCTTAATTGTCTATAAACAAAAAATTAGAAAAATTCCATGCGTAATTATTTAATTAAAATTTTTTAAAAATTTCAACTTTTATTTAAATGTTTCTCAATGTATATTTCGTTTAAAAATTAATAAATTAAATTCAACTCATTTTACATCAAATTAGTTTAGTTAATACCCACTAGAGTCTCAGAAAATTATTTGAGCCTCAATTGATTTTTAGCAATCAATTAGAGTCTCAAATATTTCTGAGACTCTAATTGTACATGAAAGAATTTTTTGCTTGTATTTTAATTAAAAAAAAGGGCTCACATTCTCAACAAAAGTTAGCCATCCAAGATGCACAAGAATAACAACAGATATAATAAATTGCCATATTTGTATTGTTGTGACAAATTTGGCAACAGGGCCGGGAACTTTTATTTTCGTTGAACGGAGAAAATAATACTCAAATTAAATCTTCAATTAATTATTTAATTAAACAATACCGAATACATATATGAATGTACCAAATAATTTAAATAAATACCCCAACGATTAAAGGCAGGCGTAATAGGGTAAGAATAGAAGGCATAAAGCATTGTCTAAAACATTTAATAATTCAACCTTTGTTTAATTATAAGAAAATAAACTTACCAAAATATGATGATACCAATGTAAGAAAAGTAATGGTCTTTTCCTCAAAACCTAAGTTTATTTAATAAATTTAAATATATATTAGAATACTAGAAACACGGTGTCAACTAATTCAAACATTTTGCTAACAATAAAAAGCCAAACCCAATAGCCATTAGTTCCAATAGTATAATTGTGTATATTACAATATGAACCTTTATAAATTAAATATATTTAAGTTTATTTTCCGGAAAATGTTTATTTTAAGTTTATTTTCTGAAAAACATGTTTAAGTTTATTTTCCGGAAAATGTTTATTTTAAGTTTATTTTCCGGAATTGTTTATTTTGTTTATTTTCCGGAAAACGTGTTTAAGTTTATTTTCCGAAAATGGTTATTTCAAGTTTATTTTCTGAAAAACATGTTTAAGTTTATTTTCCGGAAAATGTTTATTTTAAGTTTATTTTCCGGAATTGTTTATTTTGTTTATTTTCCGGAAAACGTGTTTAAGTTTATTTTCCAGAAAATGGTTATTTCAAGTTTATTTTCTGAAAAACATGTTTAAGTTTATTTTCCGGAAAACATGTTTATTTTAAGTTTATTTTTGTTTATTATATTTCAAACTTTGCAGTCCATGTGCAAAAATTGTTTCAAAAAATTCAAAACTAAGAGAAAACGCTCCCAAAGTTGAGAAAATAGCAAGAAACAGGTTCCAAACATTAAGTGGGACAAATAAAGAAAAAGGTTCACGATTGCGCATAAAATGTCTTGTTCCAAAAACAACAAAAACATAGAGAAATGATAGCTATAAATATACATATTAAAATAATAATAATAAAAGGTTATTTAAAACATGAAAAACATGTACCTGTATTGTCAAAGGATAACGGTCATCTACCCATTGTTTAGCTTCTTTTTCATTAAAATTAGTTGAAGTAAGAAGTTGAATGAATTTATTAATATCAAAATCACGTTTAGTTGTTACATTTTGCCAAAGAGAAGAAGAGATATTTGGAGATTCAATAAACATTTTATTTAAAATAATAAAATTAAATTTAAAAAATAATTTTTAATTAAAAAAATAATTTTAATTAAAAATAAAATTAAAAATAAATATTAATTTTCATTCACTTGAATAAAAAATAAAATTAATGAACTGACTTAAAACAAAACTAAAATAGAATACATGTACATCACCCCACCCGTAAATAAAGAGAACAATTTTTGTTAACATTGCAATATTTATTATTTTAATCTTTGTTCTTTTCTTTCTTTCTTTTTTCTGCTCACTCCATTTTAACAATTGAAAATAATTAATTGATAATATCAATCAAAATTTAATGTTTTTATTTAATAAGTTGTCCAGTTAAACATTTAATTAAAATAATCAAGTTTATATAGAATTAAAAAAACAAACAAAACAAGCAAAACAAATGTTTATATAAACTTTCTTTTACAATAGTTAGCCATTTCGGCGCAAACAATTAGATGAACATTTTCGTAAACGAACAAACATGCGCAAAAACATTTAAAATTTCCAAACATTTTTTCATTCACCTTATAATTATGCAATAAATACAGACAAATTTATGAAATATTATGAACTTAAGTGTGTGAATTCATATGTTTTTAATTTCGTCTGTTTACCATTTCTTAATTTAATTGGACTTTAATTAATTTAGAAATAAAGGACTTAATAAATATCAATTTGTTTTACTTCATATTATTGCCCTTTTCATTAATATTAAATTTATCTATTATTAATTACCTTTATTATTATTTAAAATAAATCCTCACAGCTTTTAAATTAAATCGAAAGGCCTGACGCTGTAGAAAAGCTGTGAGCGACGGAGTGCAAATAAATTGTTTTTTAAATTAAATTCTGGGAAGGAAAATTTCCATTAAATAAAACTAAAAAGAATGAAATATTTAAATTGTTTTTTGTTCATTATTTTAATATTTTCATTAATATTATACTCAAAAACAAAAAATACAGGTAATTTGCTAGCGTTACTCTGTTCTTTTTAATTATTTTAATTAAATAAAAATTGTCTCTTTAAATTAATTAAATTAATTTATTCTTTTTTAAGAACTTAAAATTACCCTGCTTTATAAAAATTTGTTTTCCAATAATATAATTGAAAGAAATAATTTGCGAAATTCACAAATCAGGAGCGTTAATTTTTTAGTCTTTGTTGAGGATGTAGAAAATAAACTTGTTTTTATTCAAACTTTGTTAAACAAATTAAAAGAGAAACGTAAATTAAAGAAACAACTCTTTGAACAATTAAAATTATTAATTAATAATTGTAAAAAATTTATTGAGGAAATGGAAGGGAAAATTCCGACTAATTGGAGTATTTGTCATATCTGGGAATTTTTGGAGATTTTTAGGTAAATTAAAAGAATAATAATTAAGGAGCTTTGTTGGGTATAACATGAGTTATTCGTCTTTTCTTTAAATTAATTAAAAATTAAATAAATAAATTAATTAAATAAAAGAATTGAAAAAGACCCTCTTCTTTATTCTAAAAAGAAAAATTTATTTAATTTTAGCTAAAGTAAAATTTAGCTTACAAAAATAAGTGAACATACTAGAAGATAGCATCATACAATAGTATTAGTAATTAAATAATAGTTTAACTAATATTAAAATTAAAATAATTTATATTAAGTAAAATTACTTACTTTTTATATTAAATTTTCCTCTAATTTTGTCTTCTATTTTTTAGGCTATAATATATTTTTTTCTGTTTAATATAGAAAAAAGGAAAATTTTATTTATTAAATTCAAGAATATTTTCTATACATTAAAGTTATCCTCTTTAGAGTTAAACAAACATTCTGATTATAGTTATACTTTTGTAAGCTAAATTATGCTTCAGGTTTTAAGTTTTGTAAAAGAACTGTATTTTTAAAGTTGATGTTTATTTAAACTTGCTTAATATATATTATTTTATTTAAGTTATTTGGAATCAGAATTAATTGAAAAAATTTCTTCTGATTCTGAAAGTGAAATTAACACAACATTACAAAATAGATGTGATGATCTGCTAAAAACAAAATTAAAAAATAAAAATAAACCAAAATGGATAATCGAATTTGAAAAAGCTATTTTCCAAGCACACCTTAAACATTTAAAAAATAGTTTTTTCCTTGATAAAAATAAAAATGTTGTTAAAATTTTTAATTACATAGAGGAAATATTAGACAATAATGGTCTTTTGGAAAACAGGGATTTATTAGAGATTTTTGAAAAAACAAGTAAGTAAATTCAATTTAAATAATTTTTTAAGTGAAGAATAACTAAACAAGTTTATAGTAATACAAGTAAGTGTAAGGAATATAAAGGAGATAATATCAGAAACACAAAAAATCAGAACTTCTTCTGAACAAAAAAACACAAAACTTAAGACTAACTAAAATTAATAAACTTAAGTTTATTTATTATTCTCAAACTTAAAGTTCTGAAAAAGTTTTAGAAAAGTTCTGAAATTAAAAAAAAAGTTTAAAAACTTAAGTTTGTATTTTTAAGCATATTCTCTATCATTCTCTACTAATGTTAACATAAATGATGACAAACTTGAGCAACTTTATACTAAACTTTTTGCTTCAATTTATGGAGCTGGGGAAACTATAAAAGCAGAATGTCATTTAAGCATTTATTTTCTCTTTGAAACAATTCTAGAAGAATGTTTAAAAAATGAAACTTTGCAAAATCAAATAAATATTTTTTGGAATATTGCACATCCTGCATTGAAAAAATTACTCGACGAAACGGAAAATATTGAAATAGTTTTTGAAGTGTATAAATTATTAATTTTAATTAGAGAAAAAAATGGTAAGAAAATTTTAAATATTTTAATTAAAAAAATTAATTTTTTAGCTTCAAATAATGCTATAGAAACTTCAAATACAACAAAACAATTTCCAAATAATATAAATGATTTACAAATTAATTTATTTAACGTTAGAAATGAATTATTTGAATTACATAGAAACCATATTTTTGAGTTTATTAATGAAGGAAAATTTTTAAAAAAATTCTTAAAAAACGTTTGGGGTGCAAGATGGTCTTTAATTAATTTTTTTAGAGGAATGAAGCTTAATAAGGACAACACACTTATTTTTGGTTCTTTACTAGAATTTGGTAATTATTAAATAAATATTAAATAATAAATCAAAATTAAAGGATCAGATGATTTTTTTCATTTTTTGTATCATGTCTATATTATAGTATTTTACAATGAAAATGAATCTGATTTAATGATTGCTCAAAATACAGTTAATATACTTGTATTAATTAATTCAATTGATCTTCATATTAAACATACTCAAATAAGTTGGAGTTCATTAAAAAAATACGCCTATTTGTGTATTGATGGGTTTAACCGCACAAACTTGAATAACATTTATTTTGAAGGATTAAAGTGGAAGAATCTACTGCTTTCTATTTGGATGAGTATTATTAATAAAGAAGATTATATAATTGACGATATTATCATAAGCAACAAACTTAAGTGTGCGCAGTATGAAAACACAGAAACACACAAACTTAAAGAACTAGAAAAATTGCATGCGCAACACATTGATTATTTAATAGAAAATAATCAAGAATTTAAAAAACAAATAAAAGAGGGTAAGTTTTAAGTTTTTAAGTTTTCAACTTTTAAGTTTTTAAGTTTTCAAGTTTTAATTTTTCAAGTTTTTAAGTTTTCAAGTTTTAAGTTTTAAGTTTTTAAATTAATCAAAATATACCAGACACTTAAAAAATGAAAATATTAATTTCAGAAAAATCAGAATTATTTTTAAGAAGAATTGAAGAATTAATTGGTAAAGAAGGAATGGAAATTATTTTATCAACTAAAAAAGAAAATAATAAAGAAATTGAATTAAAAAATGAAGAAAATATTTCCAATGAATCTAATGTTTCGGTAAATTAAAAATTTTAAGAATTCTGAAATATCAGAAAAAGAGTATTTTGATTACCCTATTTAATTAAAAAAGTCTCAATTAAATTAAATTATCAAAATAATATTTTAAAAATATTTTTTAGTCAATAATAAATTATATAAAATGCCCAGAAATAAATGAAAATATAGAAGAAGAAGATTTAGCCAAAAATGAGGAGGACAAAAAAATAATTGAGATTTACATGAAATTTCTTGATAAAAATGAAGGCGAAAGGATTGACGAAAAAGGAGTAAATTTGTCAGCTGTGCATTGGTCTTATATGGAATTTATAAAATTATTAAGTGGGCAAAATTTAATAGAAGGGGAATCAAATTATTCATATTTTACTATTTTTATTAATTTTATTGATGTTATAAATGATGAATTAATTGATAAACAAGGACTTGAATGGAACCAATCTTTTGAAGAAGAATTTACAAAATTAGTTCAGAGTTCATTAAAATTATTTTATGAGTTAGAAGTTGATGATAGTAGAGAAGAAAATGAGATTATTGAAGAAGGGAAAAAGAGACTCAAATGGAAGAAACTTTGCTTGCAACATAATTTTGTTTATTCTGTATTTTATCAAGCAATAAAATTGAATAATAAAATATTCCTGGATTCAGTAATGAAACTAAGTGGAATAAGCAATATTGTAAGTTTATAAACTTGAAAATACATTTCAGAATCATTTTTAAGTTTATAAACTTAAAAACACATTTCAGAATAATTTTTAGGTTTATAAACTTAAAAACACATTTCATAATCATTTTTAAGTTTATAAACTTAAAAACACATTTCAGAATAATTTTTAAGTTTATAAACTTAAAAACACATTTCAGAATAATTTTTAAGTTTATAAACTTGAAATACATTTCAGAATAATTTTAAGTTTAGAAACCTGAAAATACATTTCAGAATAATTTTTAAGTTTATAAACTTGAAATACATTTCAGAATAATTTTAAGTTTAGAAACCTGAAAATACATTTCAGAATAATTTTTAAGTTTATAAACTTGAAATACATTTCAGAATAATTTTAAGTTTAGAAACCTGAAAATACATTTCAGAATAATTTTTAAGTTTATAAACTTGAAATACATTTCAGAATAATTTTAAGTTTAGAAACCTGAAAATACATTTCAGAATAATTTTTAAGTTTATAAACTTAAAAACACATTTCAGAATAATTTTTAAGTTTATAAACTTGAAAATACATTTCAGAATAATTTTTAAGTTTATAAACTTAAAAACACATTTCAGAATAATTTTTAAGTTTATAAACTTGAAAATACATTTCAGAATAATTTATTTACTATATTTATTTTATTTTTAAGGAAAAGGAAGAGCGGACTAATTATGACTGTAATAGTAGAGGCCAAATTAAAAAAATTGTTGAAAAATATCAGAAAAGAAATGAACAGACAATGTCAATTCATAGAAATAATTTAATGAAATTAATCCACGAAAGTATGCAAATGAGACATTTTCTATGTTATAATTTATCAAAAACACAATTAATAAAATTAATTGATATTAAAATATTAGCAAATATGGAAATGAGATTTCCAGATATTTTACAACTCCGTAAATTTTACATTAAAAATAATAAAAAATTTAAAATATTAAATTTAGATATTATAGAGCCTTCTATGCATCATAATTTATTCAAAATTATTTTTAGAATTAAAGAAAATAATGAGAAAAATAAAAATAAAATAGAACCTTTTGATGTTAAAAAAGATGACGAGAATATAAAAAAGGAAAAAGGATATAGTATGATAGCTGAAAATCGTTTATTTATGTCCCTTTTATTAAATAAATACATTGAAAAAACAAATAAAATTATAGAGGAAAATAAACAATTTGAAATTAAACTTAAAAATACATTTAATTCAATTAAAGGAATTATTTGCGAAAAAATAATGGATACATTTTATTTGGCAAATTATATGCTTAGTTAGTTAATAATTTTAGTTTATTTGTATTTACAAACTTAACTTAAACAGCTAATTTAAATACTAGTCAGACACTTAAGTTTAAACATTCTTTTTTAGATAATTCTGATTTTAAAAAATTCTGATCTTAAAAAATTCTGATTTTAAGAAACTATTTTTAAAAAATTCTGATTTTAAATAATTCTGGTTTTAAGAAATTCTAATTATATTTTTTAAGTTGAAAGTTTTAAATTAATTGATGAATTTAATAAATTCAATGAAGAACAAAAAGGAATATATTTAAATGAATGGATTAACAAGTTTACACACAAAATGGAAGATTTAGTAGACGAATTTTCAGAAGATGAAAAATTAATGTTGCAGAAGAGTATTGTTAAATCAACAAGAAAAATAACTGAACTTGATAATTATAAATATTTATATAATAAATTTAAGGCAGATAAAAACTTTGTTGAAGAAATAAAGACAAACAATGGTACAATAGCAATTTTTGCTTATATTTTTGATTGTGGGAATTATTACAAAAAATTAGTTTATGATGAATTTAACATTGTTAATCAAAATTGTAATTTTTTAAATTAATTTTTCTTCAAATTTTAAACCCTTATATTAATTTAATGGAAGGGACAAATAGGCGCAGACTTTAAATAAATGAATTATTAATATTTTAAACGGAAAGTTTGTTTCAAGTTTATTTTCTACAATACTAGATATTCTGATTTTTTAACTTTTGTAGCAACCTTTTCTGATTTCTTACAAACTTTAAAGTAATAATAATTCATTTATTATAATCTATGACGTTCAAACGACTTCGCATTTCGAAAAAATTACCCGAAAAATTAAATAATTAAAAATAAAAAATAAAAAATATTTATTTAAATATATTAAGCTTTACTTGACCGTCAATTACTCATCCAATTTTATTTAAAAGCATTATGGCCAGAAAATATTAAACAAAGGCTTATTAATAAAGTAGCAGCAGATTTTATTGTCTGGTTTAGATGTATGAAATCAGAATTAAGAAACAAACAAAAATGGAAATTAGAAGACTTCCACTATGATGCAACAAACAAGTTTAATGATGAATTTCCATCTCTTTATGAAATATATGATTTAATTTATAATGAACCTTATGACGATATTAAAGGAAGAATAAGCAAATTATTATTGGAAGTAATGGCTAGAGTAAAAACTAGGATGGATATTGATATGATAAGTACTTCTGCAGCTATAGAATTAGATGTAAATTAATTAATTAATTAATTTTAATTAAATTTATTCATTTAAATAGAGAAAGGGTGTAGAATACCAGGATTATTAGCTTATTTCCTGTTAAGAGTACACTAGAGTATCGAAAACATTATTTTAAGTTGTCCAGTTGATTCTCTTAAATTTAATTAAAACATTTAAAATAACAAAGAAATCCAAATAATTTATTTAGGTAAAAAGTCTGAGACTCAAATGTGTGTTTTGAATTAATAAAAATAAATAAAATATTAAATTAATTTTAGGAACTAGAATTGCAACAGACTAACAAAAATTATCAAGATAAAGCATTTAGCACATTTGAAGAGGAAGATTTAAATCCATTAAAAGAATGGCTAAAGGAACGACACTTGATTGAAATAAAAGAAATAATAATAAAAAATGAACATTTTTGTGAAGAAATAAAAAAGAGTAAATTAATAAATTATTTAGTTGGTAGTTATGGTTAGAGTTATTTTTAGAGTTATTTTTTTGAACAAACTTAAGTTGAAACAAACAAGTTTAAACTTTAAGTTTACTCTTATTAGTACAATAAAATGCTTAAAACTTAGTTATGTGTATTAATTCAAACTTATTTGCATACATTAATATGCTGTAAACTAAAGCTTGATATTAAAAGTACACAGACTCTAATTACTAACATAAATTATTTTTTAATATTTTTAATTAATTCAGTACTCAGAATTGATGCAAATAAAGTTAACAATAATTTAGCAATGTTTATTGAAGAAAAACATTTTAATTTAATTTTTGAGTTAATTGAAAAACATTCAAAAAACAAACATTCAGAAAAGGAAATAAAAGACTGGAATAGACGATTAGAGAAACAAATAAGTTTAATTAAAAACAACGAGAGTAACAAAGAGAAAAGGTTTGTTGTTTTCTCTATTTATTGGAAAAAACACATGTTCGGTAAGAGAAAAGCTAAAACATGCAAACACAAAAAACAAATGTTTTTATATGTTTTTCGATGTTTTGATGAACTATTAACTAATGTTTATAGGTGTATTTTATTTTAAGAAACTAGACTTATAACTTTTAATTTAGCTTAGGTATAACTAAGCTTACAAAAATAATGCACTGAAAATGAGATGATGGATTTTATACTATTAAAAGCAGAAAAACATTTAGAATTAATTATTTAAAATAATACATATTAATTAATATTTTTAAACAAAAATAATAAATTTTAAAATTAATTAAAATAATTTAATTTTTTTAAATAAAATAAAAAATATTCATTTCAGTCAAGACCAACCCTCTAATAAAAGAAAAAAGAAAAATAAAAAGATTAAAAATAAAAAAGAAATTAATGAAAAAGAAAACAAACTTGAAACAGAACAATCATCATCATTGTCATCTAATAATAAACTTGAAAATAAAAATAAAAAAAGGAAAAATATTAAAAAATTAGAAGAAACTAATTTATTAATTTTTGATAAAGTTTACTTGTCAAAATGGAATTTTGTTGATTTTACCAAGGACAATAATAAACAACTAATTAATGTTTATAATGATTTTATTGAAAATCCAGGAGAGGAAAAATTATTTTTATTAAATATTGGTGCGTGTATTGTTGAAATTAATGAAAGATTTAAGGTATTTAATTTTTAAATAAAAATTAGGGAATATCTTTTTTAAATTTACAATTTATTTACCTATTGATGACAAATGCGTTTTTAAATTAAATAAATATGCAACCTTTCAGGTAATAAAGTATTTAAAAAAATATCATACTCGATTGTCAAATATATTCTTTCCGGAAAACATCGAAAATACAAACAAAGAAGAAAAGCAATTTCTGGAAAAGATCGAAAACACAAACAAAGAAAAACAATTTCCGGAAAACATAGAAAATACAAACAAAGAAAAACAATTTCCGGAAAACATAGAAAATACAAACAAAGAGGAAAACAAAGAAGAATTAACTAAAAACCGGATACTCTTCCGGATTGAACAAAAATGGTTAAAATTATTAAGTAATGAGGAAATAACTAATTCATTAAAAAATAAACATTTATTTATTTTATATGAAGAAAAATTATTTAAATTTTTAAAAGAAATTATTTATATAATGAAAGGTATAATAGATGGAAGACATTTAAAGGAAAACAAAAAAGAAATTGTTTTAAAAATTAAAAAACATTTGCATTTAAAAAATGTTTGTTTAATTAAAAGTTTGGATGAATGGAAAAATATTGAAGAAAATAAAAGATTAAGAATAATTAAAATTTTATTTTCTGGAGAAAAAGAGGAAGAAATTAAAATTAATGAAAATTTTAAAATTTGGGAGAATTTTAAAAAACAAAGAAATTTAGGTAAATAAATGTTTGAATTTTGTCCGCAAACCCCGTCCGCAAGTTTTATCCTTAAATTGTAAAATTAATGGAAATATAAAATTTAACAGAAAGTTTAATTATCCTGAACAAATAATTAAAAATAAAATTTTGCGCATAAAAATTGTTTAATAAAAAAAATTAAACAATCAAATTAAGTAAATTTTAATATTATAGATACTAAAAATCCACTAAAGGAATACGGCAAAATAACTTATTTACGACCAGAATATTTTCAAGAAATTAATTTTGAAACAAAGGATAACCTTTCATCCAAGGTATTTAATTAAACTGAAATTGACATTTTGCCAGTTAACAAAATAGTCACTGAAAAAAGTTGCCCATTTCGGTACCTTCTCTGCGACCAAACAATCAAACACTTTTCTTTATTACAAACTTCCCCAAGTTAATTTATTTGTATGACTGTATTTATTACAAACTTACCCAGGTTTATTTAAAAGACTGTATTTATTACAAACTTACCCAAGTTTATTTAAAAGACTGTATTTATTACAAACTTACCCAAGTTTATTTAAAAGACTGTATTTATTACAAACTTACCCAAGTTTATTTAAAAGACTGTATTTATTACAAACTTACCCAAGTTTATTTAAAAGACTGTATTTATTACAAACTTACCCAAGTTTATTTAAAAGACTGTATTTATTACAAACTTACCCAAGTTTATTTAAAAGACTGTATTTATTACAAACTTACCCAAGTTTATTTAAAAGACTGTATTTATTACAAACTTACCCAAGTTTATTTAAAAGACTGTATTTATTACAAACTTACCCAAGTTTATTTAAAAGACTGTATTTATTACAAACTTACCCAAGTTTATTTAAAAGACTGTATTTATTACAAACTTACCCAAGTTTATTTAAAAGACTGTATTTATTACAAACTTACCCAAGTTTATTTAAAAGACTGTATTTATTACAAACTTACCCAAGTTTATTTAAAAGACTGTATTTATTACAAACTTACCCAAGTTTATTTAAAAGACTGTATTTATTACAAACTTACCCAAGTTTATTTAAAAGACTGTATTTATTACAAACTTACCCAAGTTTATTTAAAAGACTGTATTTAATGTTTAAATAAACAATTCCTTTACAAACAACTTTGTTTTTAAATAAACTTTCATTTAAACAAATTAAGTTGCTTCAAATAATTGATGGACATTCAAGAGATCAAGAAATAGGGGAGCAAGCATTAAAAATATTAAAAAAACAATTTTCAAGATGGACCCAAACAATTGGTTATACAAAAAGTAAATTGTTAATAAGTGGGTCTGTTATGTTAGGAATAAATACAATAAATTCTGATATTGATGCAATTATTGTATTAGACGAGAATGAAGAAATTGAATATAACAGGACAGAAGACTTAAATCAATGTAAACTTTTATTAGAAAATTGGGTTAAAAATTCAACAGCCTGTGAGAATAGTGAGGGGACAGATAAAGGATTTTTTGACAATCCTTTATTTTTTTCTTTAATTTGTTCAAACAAAAATATTAAAGAAGAAGCTAATAAAGAAGATAAAATTAAAATTAATGTAAAAGAGGTTAGATATAGACAAGTATTTGGCAATGAAAGTATTAATTGTTTAATAGAGAATAAGGATAAATGTTCGGATCAGTCTTTGTTTTGTTTCCTTTGTAGGGTTTGTTTTTCTTTTTATTTTTTTTTATTAGAACAAGAAGGTTGTGGTATGGGCCTAATTAATAAATTAATTAAATGGAAATTATTCTTCCCTTTATAATTAATTTTTTTAATTAAAACAGACAAGCCTTTGCCTCCTTTAATTTATTTAAATTTTTAAAATTAATTAATTTATTTATTTTTTAAAGGACAGAAGAGTAACTGACCTTAAACGTATTACAGAAGCATGGATAAAATTAATAGAATTTAAAATATTTGGAATAGATATAGATATTGCTTTTGTTAGTTTACCCGATTGGCCAACTAATTTAGTAGAAGATAATTCCCAAGAATGGTTAAATTATATTTTAACTAGTCAGAAAAATAATGCTCTAACTAAACTACAACCTATATCGGGATACAGTTCTAATAAATATTTAATGGAGTTACTGGCTACTGAAAATAATAATAGGGATAAAATGCCTATTGTATTTTGCAATGCTTTAATTGCAATCAAAGTGTGGGCTAAAAGTAAGTTTATTTTTTACTGTACAATAATTCAAGTTTTTAGCTTAGTAAACTAAGCTTACAAAAATATAAAATATATCTTATGTTCTACAAATTATGTATTGACTAAAACTTAATTTTATTTAAAGTTTATTAAATACAATATTTTATATTAAGTAAAACATATAAAATTTCTTGAAGTAAATAAATAATTTTTAAGTTTGTAAAAATTAAAGGTCGTTAGTGTTTAATTTTGTGTAATATTTAAAGTTTAATTATTACCATTAATTATACCAAAAATAAAAATAGAGGGAATTCTTTAATTATTTAATAAATTATTTTTTAGATAACTCAATTTATGGGAATATTAATGGATTCTTTAATGGCGCAGCCTTGACTTTATTATTAGTTAAAGTTTATATTCTTTATCCTAATTCTTCAACTATTGGATTAATTGAACGATTTTTTTTGACATATATAACCTGGTAATTTATTTTTTAAAAAATGTTTTTGGGTTCTTTGTAAATTAAATTACATGTGGAGAGGAACGAGTTCCCCCAGTTTTTCCTTCTTAAATAAATTAAATTTTATTTAAAGAATTTTAATAAATATTTCCAGGAATTGGCCAACCCCCGTCCGTCTAAAAAATTCAGAAGAATCAGAAAACTTGTTTAGTTGGACGCCACAAAGCGAATTAAATGCGCGTCAAAACAACATTAAACCAACACTTGATTTATTTAAAGTTCAGAGGAATGAGCTAACCATTAAAAGATTGTTAAAACATTCTCAATTAATTATGCCAATTATAACCCCTATATATCCTGAACAATCAGCAGCATTTAATGTTAATCATTCCACACGTAAAATTATAATGGAAACTTTATTTGAAGGTTAATTAATAATTTTAAAAAATTAATTAAATTTAATTAAATAATTAATTAATTTTTTTAAAGGTTTTAAAATGTTAAGAAATATTTATAGTGTAGGCCTAAGACAAGGAGCAATTTCAAAGGCTTGGGAAAGGTGGATTAAAGGAATTAAATTTACTGAAAAGGTAAAAATAAATAAATAAATAAATTTATTTATTTAATTTAATAAAATTAAATTCAGTATGAACACTTTATTTTGGCAATTTGTGCTACTAAAATAGGCAATGAACACTTTTGTGGGTATGCATCAACAAAACTTAAATTACATTTAATTTGGACAATTGAAGAAAAAAATGAATTTAATAAAATTGAATATTGCCATATCTCTAATTTAATTAAAGAAGGCTTTTGTAATGGAGAAGAAACAAAATTATTAGGGTTTTTATAATTTTTAAATGAAATGAGTGAAATTAAAGGGCTGACTTTTATAGTATTCTAAAACATTTTTTAAAAACTTAAGTTCAAACTTAAAACTTTACAAAATTTACTAAAACATAAGTTCAAACTTAAAACAACATTACAAACTTGTTTGTTGTAAAACATAAACTCAAGTTTTGTAATCTCAAAAACTTGAGATCAAGTTTGAAACGATTAAGTCTTAATAAAAATAAAATGATATAAAAACAACTAAAATACTCATTTCTCTACCCTTTAATTTAACTAAACGTCAGTCCGTCCACTAACTACACTAACATTAAACTATTTGTTTAATATTTTTAGCAGTGATTCTTATTGTGAATCTAGACTTGTTGGAATGTCTATTTCTGGAGAATTAAATAAATCAGAATTAGAGGAAAGATTTAAAGTTGTAAAAGAAAATATAATTAAAGCATACAAATTACCTAGTTTTATTTTAAATAAAAATGGAATAGCATTTAAATTAATTTATTTAACAAAAATGGAATTAAAAAATTGGGTTGGTTTTTAATTGATTAATTTTAAATTTAAATAATTAATTTAATTAAATTTTATTTTAAGGGATTCGACTAGAAATGATTCGGAACATATATAATTTAATTAAAGGATTAATTAATTTAAATACTCTTTTTTATTTATTATTAATTCAATTTTTACTCATTTAAATAATCACATAATAAATATCATTTAAAATACAGGTTGAAAAAAAAGTTTTATTTTGATTAAAAAAGTTTTACAAACACAAATACAAAAATTAGGTCAGAGAAAAAAGTATACACTATCTACGAACTTAAAAAGTTTATTTATTTATTTCAATTAGAAAATGGGTTTATAAAAATTGAGCAAATACAAGCAATATAAATAGAATAATATATTACATAAAAAAAATGTATATAAAATATAGGTTTATTAGAGCCTTAAGTTTTTTCCTTGATCGATAATAAAGACTCTAACAAATATACACACACTACACACAGAAATAAAATAATAAATAGAATATACAACCTTAAATAAACTTAAGTTTACAACCTTTCTATACAAGGGGAATACATATGTATTAAAATTAAATAAAAAAATTTTTTAATTTAATTAACCTTTCAAAAAACAATTGAAACTTTATTATTACGTTGTATAATTTAATTTGATTTTTTTAAAACTTATTCTTTATTTTGTTAATTTTTTTAAGATCAACTCACCATTCTTAGTCCCTTCCACATCTCCGAAAAATAATAATAATTTAATTTTAATATATAGGTATATTATATAGTGTATTTTTAGGTGTCGTTGTGAGTAATAAATCAAATAAATATGTATGGGTAAATAAATATATTTCTTATTTAGGTAGTTTAATGTAAAAATATATATTAAGTAAAAAATAAAACTTTAAAAACTTAGTTGCTCCTCTTTCCATTTAAAATAATTGGGGGAGTCTATTTGGTCACAGGAAATTAGGTCATCTGCTTTAGCTTGATTAAATGCATGTCTAGGTACCTTAACCAATTTTTTTTTAATTAAATAAAATTAGTAAAATTAACTCTCTTCATTGAATCACCAGAATCACAAAGTATTCTTGACAAAGTTGCCCTTTTTATTTGTTTAATTTGTTCAGTAGAAAGTATATCAGTATTTTCATAGAAAAATCTAAAAATAATAAAAATAATTTAATTAAATAAAGTTGTATTTTTTACTTAATTTATTACCCTGTACACAAATTAATTTAAAATTTAATTTCAACTTTAAAGTTTAATTTAAAGTTTAATTAAACTTAAAGTTTAAAGTTCTGCTTAATATTTAATTTTACAACTTTAAGGATTTATAAAGGTTATAGAATAATTGTTTTGACTGTGGAGGCTCATGGGAAAAACTTGATTATTTTTGGAAGCTAACACATTGTTAGCTAATTGAAAAAATCTATTAACCCCAAATAAAACAAAATAATTAAATTTAATTTAACACACTTTAAAAAATAAATTTAAAGTAAATATAAAAACAAAAAAGGGTAAAATTAATTAAAGTAAAAATAAATTAAATACCTATCCCCATCCCTTAAAGCGTTAAATTGTTTAGAAACAACACATGCTAATGTTGGACCTGAATTAATTATTTAATTAATTAATTAACCATTTATATACCAATAAGTGCCCCTTCAATAGGATCTTCCAAAAGAGCACCAACATACATATCAATTAATTCCACTCTTTTATATAATGTCTTTAAATTTTCTCTCACAATTTCATTACTGATTGTTGTATTTAAATCAGGAAAATCACGAACTTGAGGCAATTTACATAAACTACGCCAGGCAATGTATCCGGGAATTCCGTGATCTCTGCCACGTTGAATATTAATTGAACTAAAAAAAAAGAAAAAAAGAACATTTTTTTTAATAGAAAAAAAGAAAAACTGTAAATGATTTAAATTATTAAAAAATATAGTTTTTAGCTAAAGCAAAGTTTAGCTTACAAAAATAAACAGAATAATCCAACCCAAGAAAAACGTGTATGTAAATAGAAATTAAGAATTAATAAAGAATGAATAAACAGATTTTTCATATTAAGCATTAATTTATTTGTACAAATATCAGAACTGTAGACAGTACAATTTGTATTAAAAAAAGTTGCAATAAACAATTACAGTTCTTTTGTATTTACATATGTGTTTCAATTAAAACTTTTTTCTACGAAATTTTGTAATTAAGCTTAAAAAATATTAAAGAGATAAATTACACATTTTCATTAGAATAATAATTATAAAATTATTTTAGATCAATTAAATAGCTAATGCAAAGATTAGCTTACAAAATAAGATAAGTTGACGGGAGAGATACATTAGTTAATGAAATTAAAAATTGATAAATAAGAATAAATAGAATTTTTAATATTAAGTAAAATATTTTAATTAATTAATTAGAAAAAATTGAATTATTAAAAATATTTCAAAATTGTAATTGGACAAATTTTAGCTAAAACCATTGGTTTAGCTTACAAAAATAAAAACTGATCACCCAACAAACAACTAGTTCAAATTAATTTTGAATTCATAAATAAAGAACAGACAATTATATATTTAATATTAAGCAAAAAATAAAGATTATGAAAAATAATTCTTAAAAAATATAATAGTAAATAATAGCTAAATCAAGTTTAGCTTACAAAAATATAAACTATTCAAAGCCTAAAAGAAGTTGCAAAAGAAAAATGTTACAATAGTTAATATAAGTAATAAACAATAAATAAACTTTTTTATATTAAGCAAAAACTGTACAATAGTATTTATTTAAATAAACTTACCCCAAATCAGAATTCCCAAAAATCTTTTCGGTAACAGAAATTGTAAGCCTTTGAGGTAATCTTGCGGGTAAAGACATTAAACCTTGCAAAAATTAAAATTTTAAATAAATTAAATTTTAATTTAATAAACCTCGTATTAATGGATCTATTCCATTATTTCTAAAAATAAAAAAAATCATTTTTTTAATTTAAATAATTTAAACTTACAAAATATGAACAGACTTAAACATTCCTTCATTAAATGGTATACCCCCTAAAAATTGAAAAATTAAAATTAAAAATTAATTAAAAATTTTTTTACCAATTTGAGCAAAATCTTGATTAAAGAAAGGATAAAATTCCTTAAAAAAATTATTTTAAATTAAAAGAAAAAAATACTTGAATCATTCCGTGCCCAAAACGGAATGCACAACTTGTAAATTCATTCTAAAAAAATAGAAATTTTATTTAAATTTTATTTAATAAAAAGCACAAGGTAAACACTCAAAATTACTCAAAATTGTCCTTAATTAAATTAAATAATTTTTGTTAATTTTCTATTTTCTAATAAAAAAATTAAAAATAAAGGGATTAAACAAAAATAAATAGATTAATTAACGAACACAATTTTTAGCTTAAAAATAGAATATAAATTAAAAATATAATTAAACTCACAAAAATAGAAGGATCAACCTTTGGATTGTATCCATTATATTTCCCAACAAGTTCATCAAACTTTTTCCCAAAAAGCCTAGGCAAATAATCCTCATATGTAATTTTCTTTAAATTAAATAAACTTTAATTGTATTGTTTAATTACCTGTATAACAGCACCAACAATTCTTCTAGTCTCCAAGTAGATTCTATCTTGGTCCCAATGAGGATTTACTTTTTGAAGAATTAATGCAATACTTAAAATAATTTTGTAAGTTTGTAAAAAAAGTTTGATGAACAATTTACAAATTTGACAGTTTAATTCAATCTTTAAGTTTAAGTTAAGTTTTAATTACAACTTTATTTTGTAAACTTGAAGTTTTAATTACAACTTTATTTTCAAGTTGTAAACTTTAAGTTTAATTACAACTTTATTTTCAAGTTGTAAACTTTAAGTTTAATTACAACTTTATTTTCAAGTTGTAAAGTTTAATTACAACTTAATTTTCAGGTTGTAAACTGTACTACAAAAGCTTTGTTTTATCTTTAATATTTTACTACAAAAGCAAAGACAACTAAACAATCCCCCTCAATTAAAACTTGATAGAGGATAATTCACGGGATAAAATTTCTTTAAAAAATCACCGATTATGCTCCCGTACAAAAAGTGTGTGCAAAGCAGCAAGCCCAACAAAAATATTTGCTCTATCATCTCCAGCAATAATATTCTGATTGTTATCTACTGGAGGAAAGACACGGGAACGAAGGACATTTGTTTTCATAAATGCGCCTTGACGAAAAACAAATTGGTCTCGATGACTACTTCCATAAACCTTTAAACAATAAATAGATTTACAATCTTGAAGATTAAAGTTTATTTAAAATAAAATTAATTTTAAAAACCATTGAACCATCAATAAATGCTGTATTTTCATTATATTGTTGACGAACATTATCGGATTCTCCAGTTCCACAAACCTAAAAATAAAATAGTTAAAAAAACTAAAAATAAATAATTAAATAAAAATTTAATTTATTTAATTTTTAAGTAAAATTTAATTTTTAAAACAGACGGGAGAGGAACGAGCAACTGGAAGGCAAAGAAATCGACCAAATCTTAAAGTTTAATAAGGTAATAATTTTTGTACATATTAATCTAGAGATCACAAAAATTTACGTTGGGTCCATGCGGCTAAGCATTACTGGAATGCATGTCCCACCTTCTGGAAGGCAACTTGCGCAAATCTGCAAAAAAGTTTTTCTGTAAAAACCACAAAAATAATAAACTTAAAAAATTGTAAAATAAGACTATACAAAAATTACAACTTAATCAAGTTGTAAAATAAGTAAAAACTGTACAAAAATTACAAACTTAATAAAGTTGTATAATGAGTAAAGACTACAAAAATTATAAACTTAATCAAGTTGTAAAATAATTAAAACTTTACAAAATTACAAACTTATCAAGAAACTTAGTAAAAACTAAACAGTAAAATACATAAACTAAATTAAAATTACTTACTTGATTATTTAACATAGTTGTCTTAGAGACATCATGCGCTATAAACTGTCCCCATTGCATTAGAAGAGCATTCCATTTCGTCAGAATTTCTGCAGTTGAACTAAGCATCTTAATAATAAATAAATCTTTAATCAATCGAAATAAATCCTTATTTATTTCTATTTATATTTTATTAATTAAATAAAACATGCCAATCGACTAGCTTCTCTCGAAGAGGGTCTTAAGTGATTAATTGATGCTAAATAAAATAAATTTAAGGTAAGATAGAATTGCTTTAAAATTAAGAAAAATTGAACATTTATTTATTTAATTATTTTCAAAATATTATTTTTAATTTAAAAATTCCTACCAACAGGTGCAGCCAATTTATCGTCATAAATGGGATTCTTTAGCCTTAAAAATGCAAAAAACATTTAAAAAAAATAAAATACATTTACCTAGCCAAAGGCATAAATGCAGCCCCAAACAAGGGCTTATCCAAATTGTTGCAAGTTCCTAAACTTGCAAGTTTACAAAAATAAACTTGAAACTTACCGTCAAGTGTGCGAAACTTTAAATGATAACAAAGGTTTTTATTACAACTTGGCTTAGTTAATTTGGGTGAGCACCCAAAAGCATTGTTACTGACACGAACATCTGAGGTGGAAACTGTACGGCGTATTGTAGTATCTTCAAAACAAAATGTTTGCAACTTTTTAATTAAAACAACAACCTTCATGTGTTGAAACAAACGTACAGTCTGACTCTAAAAATATTCCCAACTCTGCGCGACGTGCGGATTCTCCTTTGCAGAGCTTTATTTAATTAAAATATTTATTTAAAAATTATTTAAAATTAAATTTATTTCCCCCTCACCTTGCAAGACCTAGGACAATTTACTAACATCCAAACAGCATTAGTTTCGCACTCCTTCATTGATGACCAAAAGTCACAGAGACGATGACGATCAACACAAACTGCTGAACCTAAAAACTTACACAATTTATTATTATTTATTTTTTAATAGAATTTTTTAAATTAAATAAAACTAAACATTTGTAAAAATTACCGTTTGTGCAGACATCACAACTGACAGGACAATGATCCCGCATCCAATCCTTGTTGTTTTTACATTCGTTTATTGATGTCCAAAATTTGCAGAGATCTTTTTTAAAATTTTTTAATTAAATAAAAATTAAAAAACAATTTTTTTGGACTGTTAATAGCTTTATTTTAGAGAAAATTAGTTAAGATAAAATTCTTAACTGCCAAAAAATTAAGAAGGAAGCTAAACTAAGAAGAGGAAACATAATTTTTAATTAATTTAAGGTTTATAAATTAATTTTAAAAAAATATCTAATATTTTGTATTAATTATATTATTTGAGAAAACAACAATATTAATTATTTTAAAAAATTCCAACCATGTAAGTCATTGCATTCTCCTGGAACTTTTTTTCTTGTAGGCTTTCTGTTTTGTAAGGATGACTGTTCAGCTGATTTTAACATTTGTTTTTCTCTATCTGATGTTTTTGTAAATGTTTTGGTTGTTGTTGTTTCGGTAATTAAAAGAGTAGATGTTTTAGTTGCAGATGTTTTAGTTGTTGTTTTTGTAGAGGTTTTTGTTGGGGTAGTTATTGTATCCTTCTCTTTTGTAGTTTTTGTTGTTGTTGAGTCTATTGTACTACAAAAACACAAACACAAATTATTTAAATTGTTTTATTTTTTAATTAATTAATTTAATTAACGAATTTTAAAAACTCAGAAAATTATTATTTTTTAATTTTTAAATTTTATTATTTTCCCATTTCATTCCTTTTATACCCTTCATTTAAAGTAGTTGATTCCGTATCGGTCAAAAATGAAGGCAATGTTGGCGGTGTAGGTATTTCTTCTTCATCAAAATGATGTTTTTCGTTAAGTTCGTTTTGACTATTCTCAACATCGTCAGTTTTAAAAAATGAATGAAGAAAATCGCCTTCTTCAATATCATTGTCAACATTTGTTTTGACTGTAGAAACACCTAAAAAACAAGTTGAAAAACATAAAGGTATAAAATAGCCTTAAATAATAGGCTTACAAAAATATTAATCGTAACGGCGAAGTATGTATCATTTACAAGGCAATTAATTACAAAAATAAATATGAATGTAAAAGTAAATATTTAATATTAAGTAGATACATTGAACAAATAAATAAAATAAATAAAATAAAGATTTTTAAATTAAATTTTTAAAGCAAGATAAAAGCCAAATAAGACAAAATAAATAGATAAAGTATACCCCAAGTTTAATTAAATTTCCAATTTTAGAGGTGAAGGTTCCATAGAAAGATTAAGCTTAATAAAAATAAAGTATTTTTAATTTTATAAAAAATTATTAATTTTTAATTAAATAAAATTAAAAATCAATTTTTAATATAATTTTCTATTATTATTTATTTTCAATAAATCCCCATTAATTAATTACCAATTAATCCAGACACACAAATATATTTATAGTAGTATAAATACCAAATAAATCAACTAGTACTACTCATTTTTCTTTCCTTTCCTTATCAATTTATTTATTTAATTTACAAACATCTGACGCGCAGAGAGATACAAAAACAAGTTTTTTTGTATTTTCTTTAGCTGCTTTATTTCAGTTTACTTTCAATTTCTTCTTCTTTTCCTTCTTTCACCCCCCATTAATTCCATTTCGGTTCCAACAAGCTGTGTGACTTTTCCTATCTTCCCCCCTTTTTTTCTGAAACTCACCTACCCCCCGTCGAGGTCAATGGCGCGCGTCTTCTGTCTGCTATTAACTATTCAAAATACCAAAAAGCAAGTTATTGAATATTTAAGCAATAATTTTGACATAAAAATAAAAAATATTTGATATGCCACACACATTGAGTTGAAGGAAATATTTTTAAAAATTTAATTAATTTATTTATTTTATTTATTCCTCCCTTTTCCAAGTTGTAAAAAGAGAAGAATAAATTTTAGCTAAAAATTTAGCTCCCAAAAATAACTAACAGAGCAATTGGAATAGATAATAAATATCAGAAACTTGCTACATTTAGAGTAATAAAATTAAAATAATTAATACTATGAAAAACATAGTATAAATATAGGATTGTATGTAAAGGAAAACTTGAAACTTATACATTTTTAAATTTGAGATTGAAAAGAGAAAGAAAATTCTAAACCTTTAAAAAAACCTGAGATTGTAAAACAAGAAAGATAAACAAAATTGTAATGCAACAAATAAACTTAGAATTGTAAAAAATAAACTTGAATTGTAAAAAACTTTAAAAATAGAATTGTAAAAATAAACTTAGAATTGTAAAAAATAAACTTGAATTGTAAAAAACTTTAAAAATAGAATTGTAAAAATAAACTTAGAATTGTAAAAATAAACTTGAATTGTAAAAACTTACATTCTAAACAAACAAATAAGATAAACATTCCAAATAATAA
Source organism: Meloidogyne exigua (assembly GCA_018905775.1). NCBI lineage: Eukaryota > Metazoa > Nematoda > Chromadorea > Rhabditida > Meloidogynidae > Meloidogyne > Meloidogyne exigua. The sequence goes on from JAGUQR010000018.1 coordinate 545,290, forward strand.
TGTTGTAGAAGATGGGAATAATTCAAAAATTTTATAATAAGTTTGTTGTTGTCCTTTATGTCTTAAACAATAATTATTTGTAATAGTCATTTCTGTGTTGTTCAAAATTGTTGTTGTATTAATTGTTGTAGTATTAGTTTTAATCACCGTCTCATCTTCATCCTTGAAAGTAAATAAATACGAAGGGAAATAATTACTAAAAGGAATAATCATTAATTTAGTGAACTGGAAGAAAAAGATTATAAAAAAGCTCTTCTTTTTATTTAAAAAAGTTTTAATTTTATAAATAAAAATAAACGTTCCCCAACCAAAATAAAATTAAATTAAAAAAAATTAAATCTTCAGCAAATTAAATTTTTAAATAAATTTAAAATTACTCTGAACAACATTTATTTTATTTATTCTTTAATTGATCAAAGTTTGCAATAATTTAATTAAATAAAATTTAAAAGAGTATAATTATAGTGATTTTCTTGCAAAAATGTTTAACTTTAAATAAACATGTGAATTAATATAGAAAAAAGAAAACAAAAATAAATAGACGTTAAAAATGTTTTTGCAAAGAAGGACAAAGTAAACTCACTTTTTTGTAATTCGGAAAAAGAGAAAGAGGAGAGAGAAGTCCAGTCCTAGAGGAATAAAAAAAATAAAAGGGAGGGGAAAATAAAGAATTTTTGGTATTTTTAATCTCCTTGTTTTGAGTTTAATTTTTTGGTTGTTTTTAAAAAAGATTAAAAAATTAAAATAATTATTTAAGCATCAAAAATAAATTTAAAAAATTAATTAAAAAATTAAAAAAAATATTTTATTTTAATATTAAACAAAAAACTTACCCATTAGCATTACTATTTAATATTATTTTTATTCATTCATTGTTTTGTCAATAAAAGGGGCGGTGTGTAACAAACATTAATAAATATTTGCAAAAAAGGATGATTATTTTATAAAGGAAAAATTAAATAAAAGGACAGAGTGCACTATTACAATTTGTAGTGTATCAATAAATAATTAGCTAACTGTGAATACAAAGAACATTAAAAACATAATTCGGCCGCAGGCAGAATTTATATATAAATGTGTAAAACACACTACTATAATATGATTATTATGTAATGTAAAAACATTGAAATATTTATATTATGTAAAACGGATTTTTTGTATTTGTTTGTTTACAAAAGTGTTGTGAAAGTTTTATAAATGTCTTAACAATGTCTTTAAAATAAGTTGTAATGTTTTTACAAATGTTATTAGGCATGTTTTTAAAAATGTTTTTAAGCAGGTTTTTAAACAAGTTTTTACAAAGGTTTTTAGAAATGTTATTAGGCATGTTTTTACAAATGTTTTTACAGATGTTTTTAAACAAGTTTTTACAAAGGTTTTTAGGCATGTTTTTAAAAATGTTTTTACAGATGTTATTAGGCATGTTTTTAAGCAGGTTTTTACCAATGTTTTTAAGCATGTTTTTACAAGCTAAATTTAAATAGTCGATTCTTGTTCATTTTTTCCATCAGTGACTTCATCATTTTCTTTTAACGAAAATGTTTCATTAATTTCAACTGAAGGACAGGGCAATACAATTAAAGTTTCATTTGACCCATTAAAATGTTTAGAAACTTTTTGTTGTTTTGGAAGCATTTTTCCATCTTTTTTTGCTTTAAATTCAGTTAAATTATTTACTGAAAGATGGTCAACATTATCATTTAATTGTTTATAAAATCTGGATAAACAATCTGGGAAGAGATTTCGATCCCAGGAGTACGTCCAGAGGTCAATTGCCTAAATAAAACTATTTATTTTTTATTTCCTAATTTAATAATAATTTTTAGCCTAGGCAAAACTAGGCTTCCAAAAATACTAACAACAGTGAAGAACATACAACTATGTTTTTTTCTATAAACTTTATAGAATTTGCAACTTGGAATAATACATACTGTTCATTTGTTATGTTTTGTAAAAACTTAATAATACAAAAGCATATGACCACAAGTTAAAACTTACAAACAAAACATACAAAACAACCTACAAAACACTTACAAAACAAAACATACAAAAATACAAAACAACTTACAAAACAACTACAAAACAATTTTCTTTTATTTAATTACTTACTATCATTAAAAGCCTTTTAGTATCCTCTTCAATATAAATTAAATTAGAACACAGCCAACTGCGACATGACATTAAAAGAGCTTCACATTCTGATGTATTTAATAGACATAATTGTTGTCCAGAATTAATTATAATATTTGCTAAACTCTAAATTTTAAACTTTATTAAAATTAAATTATAAAATAAAATTATACATTCAAATCCCTGTCATCCGGTTCTTCTAATACCAGCTCCTTTAAACAACGGAATATTGGGTCAATCAAACAAGCACTGAGACATTTGTCTATTTTTCTAAATAAAATAATTTAAATTAAAAGATGAACGTTAAAATTAAACCTATAAACTGGGTAAAGCTCAACAAGCGTACAAACAAAATTTCTAAACATTTGTCGACTTTGCTTTCGAATTTCGTTTCTTGTGTTAAAATCACGCAATGCAAAGGAGAGTACTTGTGAACAGACAGTTACATTCTTTAAAATTAAATATTTATTTTTAAAATTTTTTGAATTTTCTAACAATAATTTATAGCTTAGTAAACTAAGCTCACAAAAATATAAAGCGCACTTATGAACAAGTAAGATACATATGTAACATAAAGTCAATAAAAGTAATTAACTAATTGAATAAATTAATATTATTCATTTAATTGTTAATCAGTCTAATTGCTTAGTGTATAACTCCTTTATTATTTTTTGTTTAACTCTCTGCAAAGTTTTAGCATAGAAAAACATAAGCTCTCAAAAATACAGACTAAAAAGTTCGAGAGAAACATAAAGAACTGTAAGTAAAATAAACCTAACAGCAAATGTTTTGTACAAAAGGCGCGCATTAAAACTTTTTTACAAAACTTGAACTTACTTACAACTTACTTAACTTAAATTTTGTATTAAGTTAAGATTACAAACTTAAGTTTTAAAAATACAAAAGAATTAATTAAATAATTTAAATAAAGTAATTGATTATATAAACTAACATCACTCATTTGATAAACAATTTTTGGAGCAATTAAAGAAAAATTTTGATCAGATAGCCAACGTTGATGTAAATGTTCAGCAATTGCTTGTGGGGGTGCAGTGCTTATTAATGTTGAAAATGCATAAACTAGAAAATTAATAAATTTATTTAAATAATTATAAATTTTTCAATTTTTAAATAGACAGAGTTAGACCCTCTAAATTAAAAAAAAAGTTTCAAAAATTGCCTGGAATCTCTCCATATTCAGACAAATGTCCAATTGAAGATAATAAATTGCTTAGACGTTCCTCTTCATTTTCTTGTTGTTTTTGACGTGTTTTTAGGTTTGTTTGATAAGTTCCCGTCTCTAGACGTGGAGAATGTGATGAACTTTTTATTGCATTCATTCTTTACGTAAACTTAAGTTTGAACTTGATTTGCTTAAAAATAAGTTTAAGCTTATTTATGATTAATTATTTGACTTTAGCCATAACAGACTGTTAGGCTTACAAAAATAAATAGGAAACCAAACAGGTAGGACTTAACTTTTACATGTACATAATACTTATAATATTAATGAATTAAATAAAATATATTATTCATTTTTAATTTAATTGTATTTTTATTTTTTACTTAAAATAAAAGAATTATTTTTTGTATTAAGTTTTAATTTTAACTTATTGTTAGAAAATACAAAAATCAGAACATTTCCGGAAAGTTTATTTAAATCCGGAATAGGCTATTTATAGTAATTCTGATTTTTGCAAGCTAGTAGTTTATTCTGGTTTTTCCGGAAAAACACAAAAACACACATAGTTTGTATTTATGTAAAAAACATGTTTAAGCAGAAATACAAAAATACAAATGTTTGTTTAAATTAACGAAACTTAAATAAAATAAACTTTAAATTTATTTTTAAACAAAGTTTAGTTTAATAACACTTTATTAAATGAATGTTAGAAAATATTCTTTTTTATTTCTTTTCTTTGTTTTAAACAGTTGTTACTTAAAAACTAATAAATAAATATTGACCTCATCAATAAAAAAATAATTTATTTATTTTTAATTCATAAAAAATGATTAAATAAATTTAAACTTAATTAATTTAAATTAAAAAGGAAGTACTTAATTTAAAAATAAAATTAAATTAGTTACAAAAGAAAGTCTTCTTTTGTAGTATTATTAAGCTACATTGATTAAAACTTGTTCTGAACAACAAAACTTAAGCGATCAGAAACTTAAGTTTGCAGAAACAAACAAGTTTAAATACAAACTTTCTAAAGAGAAACAAATGTTACAATAATTTAATTAAAGTTTTTACATAATATATTATTATAGAACTATTGTATGTATATATTTTATTGAACTAATTGCAGGTTTTAAGTCTCTTCTTACTATATGAACAACGTATATTTTTGTAAACCAGCAATGCTGGTTAATTATTAGCCTTACTTTTAAATTAAACAATTTAAATAAATAAAAACGCATTAATTAATTTAATATTCATTAAATAATGTTGACATTTTATAGACAACATTTTTGGGTATTTAAACGTAAAATTAGCCAAACAAGTTGGCTTACAAAAATACATAAGATCAAAAAAGTTATTAACAAGCTGCATCTAAATAACTAATCTAATAATAAAGTTCAACTTGAAAAATTAAATATTATTCAAAAAATTAATTTTTTTCAATTTAATAGAATAAAATAATTAAAATTTTAAATTATTAAAAATATAAATAATTAAAATAATCTACAACTAATTTTTAATTAAAAAATAATAATTTTTTAAAATTAATTCTAAGCCTCCTTTTTATTAATCAATTTATTTATTAAATAATTTAATTGTTTATTTTTATTATTTTTTTCTTTAAATTCATTTTATGGGTAAGTAATATATTTATTTAATTACTTTTATTTTTATTGTTGTTTTGTTAATAAAATTAAACTTTTTTTTTTACTTTATTTTTTGTCTGCACTTTAAAACTTAAATTTCCCATAAATCAACGAAGAGCCCAAACTTAAATAAATAAACTTTTTTTTGGTTAGTTTGTCCTCATTTTTATATTTATATTATGTCGCGCAATTAAAACTTTACCCGTTTTTTTTCTTCTTCTCAAAAACACAAGTATTAGGGGTAAATAAATAAATTTATTTTTTTATTTATTTAAGGTCAATATATAAAATATAATAAATATTTATTTATAAATATTATTAATATTTTTTGAGTTAATTTATTTTCAATTTTACTAACAATAAGTTTTAAATATAATTGTAAAAGTGAATAAACACATAAACTTTATTTTACAAACTTGATTTCTTTCTCTGCAATTTATAAACTTGAGCAACGAAGTTTACAATTTAATTCAAGTTTTAAGTTGGAGTCAAGTTTGAATTAAGTTTTTTGAGCTGCATAATATATAATTTTTAAGTGTAAGTTTATTTTTATGTACTAGATGTTTAATTAATTATTAAGATGATTGTTGCATTTATAAGTGTCTATTTTTGTAAGCCAATATTGCTTGGCTAATGTACCGTAAATGCGCTAATATAAGCCCAGTCTCTTTTAGAAGCCCGTCTCTAACATAAGCCCATCCAAAATGGCCATTTGAAAAATATAGGCCTAGGGCTTATATTAGAGCATTTACGGTATTTAAAATTATAGTTTAAAATTTATTTTCTTTCTTTATTTTTATTTATTTACTCCAAAACATTATTATTCTTTAATTAATATGTTTATAAATTAAAAAGTGTAATAAACCAAACTAAATATTTTTTAAACTTATTTTTAAGTAAATATTTCTTAAGTTAACTCATATTTTTACCCTATTTAGTGTGTTATCGTTATTTAAAAAATTAAATTTAATGTTTTTAATTTAATTTATAGTAAAGAGTACAAATAGGCATGTATTTAATGTTGCGCATTTTAAATTTTGCATTTAATATACTCTTGACAATTAAATTATTTAACTAAAAATTTATTTACTTATTTATATTCCTTATTAATTGATAAATAAACTTGAAAATAAATAAATTAATTTTATTTAATTTAATGAAGATAGTTTTATCCATTCTCTGTCAAGTTTTAATACATAGGTAATACGAATATTCAAGGAAAAGAAGAGGTTTTTATAGTAGAAAAGTTGGAACTTGTTTACTTTAAGTGAACACCCCATCTATTCGCAAGTTTATTCGCAAAAATATTATTTATTTTTTGATTAAAAAATACATTTCAAGTGTTAATAGGGTAATTTTCTGCAATTTGACTCCAAAAATAAAAAAAGGCATCTGACCCTCCAAGTTGTGCGTTCCTTGCCACAACTGGTTCCATAAAAGCCTTTCCTGTGCCTCTTTCTACTCTTCCAAAAAACCATTGTTGTTCTTTTGCCAATTCTCTTCCTTTGTTGTATTTAGGTTTGCATATAACAGTCTCGTCTATTTCTACTGTTTTATTTACACCACCTTTTTAATTTTTGACTAGTTATTTTCTAATTAAAACAAACCTATTTTCTCTGGATTATTCAAAAAATAAGAAGCTGCACGTCCCTACAAAACATTTTCCAATCAACCACTGTTTTGCTTGATATTCCCATAATAAAAGAAAAGATTATAAAACAAGAAAGCACAAAAAAATAAAAATAAATAATATTTTTGCGAATAAACTTGCGAATAGATGGGGTGTTCACTTAAAGTAAACAAGTTCCGAAAAGTTTGCAACCTGAAAATAAACCTGACAAAGAATGTTACTTTAAGTTTGTTAACTCAAGTTTTATTTAAGATAGAACCTAAAAGCTAATTTAAGTTTTAACTTAAACTAGCGTTTACAACTTAAAACTTGAATTAAACAGTTAAGTTTGTTGTTTCTTTCAGTGAGAAACAGAGCTTTTTTTCTAGTGTATCAATTTATATTTAATTTTAGTTACAATTTATGTAAAAATGTTGAACTTAATTTTATTATATTTTTTACTGTTTTTGTGTATTTTAAATGTTTTTGGCTTGGAAAAAATAAAAAAGGTTTTTTATTGAAAAGCTTTAAAAAAGCTTAAACGTCCTCTCTTTAATAATTTAATTTTTAAAGTGTTCATGCGTTGAACAATACAATTGTTTTGACAATATGAAAGAAGAGGTTGGTGAATGTTTTGATGAATGTATTGACAGGGCTGGACTTGAAGAAGTTTAGGAATTTTTTAATTAATTAATTAAAACATTTTTCTGTTTAAAAAGGTTGTAAATGAAGCCTCTTGTTTACCTATGCGTAAAAGAATTCTCTATAGTTTTTATAGCTGTATTCACAGTGAAACAAGCATGAACCAGAGGTAATAAACATTAATTTATTTATTTAAAATAATTAAAAGAAATTAAATAATCCTTTTTTCCCTATAATTAATTTAGCAGAGCAAGGGGAAGGAAAAACGCGCATAATTGAATTAAAATAAAAAATTAATCCAAATATTAAAAATTAAATTATTAAGTTGTGCATGGACCAGCGACAACCAAAAAGTCGAATTTCGTGATTTTGATGCAATTTTTCTCCGCAATATTCAACCTATTGCAGACAGAGAATTTAAACATTTAGAGAGTATAAAAACTTAAAACTTAAGTTTTAAAAAAAAAGTTTTATTTTTGTACAGTGCTCTCAAGTGGAATTGACTCTTCTTATTTAAGGCGTTTTATTACAATAGAAAAATGCTCAAGAGAATGCGGAATTAAAAAACTTAAAAACTTACAATGCATTAGTCAGTTAAGGTAAAGTTTGTTTTGTGTTTTACTTAATATAAAATAATTCAATTAATTTAATTTAAATGTATTTAAATAATATTTCTTACAGTTAATTCAATGCAAACCTTTTTCCTATTTTTGGAAGTCTAGTTATTCTAGGCTATAATTAAACAAATAAATTAATTAAATTAATTAATCAATTAATTTAATCATTACAGGCCTGATAATATTAAATTTTTTGGTAAATATTTTGTTCACCTTTTGTTTTCCTGTTTTAGCTTAGGGAATAACTAATCTTCCAAAAATAATGAGAACGAACACACGAACAGAGGAATTATGTAATAAAAATATTAAATACATTTAAAATTAATTAAATAAAATAATACATATTTTACAACTAAATAATTTTAAAAAATAGAAAGAAAAAAATAATTAATTAATAAATTTATTTTTAAAAGGTGTGGTCTATATGTTAATGATTTTGGTATAAAAGAAACAATGGAACAATGTGAACAACAAATAAACTTGAAAGAAAGGTTTGCTGAAGTTTGCGAATGTTTTGTTCGTAATGGGGCAAGGTTGAATTTTGCTTTAAAATTAAATAAACTTTTTTTTTAAATAAACTTTCTTTCAGCGAAATTGCTTCCTTTTGTTCGCGAATTCGAACAAAACAATTTCCTTAATTTTTAATTAATTAATTTAAAAATTTGTTTCATTCGAATAGGAAAATATTTAAAAATTAAATTTTGCTTAAATAAAAAAAGGTCAAAATATATTCTTCTTAAAAGTAAAAAAAATTCTTTTTTCTTTACGAAATGGATAAAAAATAAATTATAAATAAATTAATTAATATTTTTCAAAAATAAAATATTAAATAAAAAGGATTATTTTAATTAAAAAAATTTTTTTTTAATATTTAACATAAAATAATTTTATTTCCAGAAAGCCCTATTTATTAGGCAATTAAACATGTAGAAAAAAGAAATTCATTTTTATACAAATAAATTAAAATTAATTAAAATGGTGTTGTTGTAATTGCATAGTAAAATACATTTGGGGTGCGGACGGTTCAGGACGTTGATTATTTTTACAATTTAATTTAATAACATTTTTATGGCTTTTTTCCTTTAATTGTTGTTGTTCAGATTTTCTTCCTTCCACTACCCGCTTTACAAGTTTTTTGTTTGGACACCCTTCCAGTGTCATTGATTTGCGTTTTCCTGTCTCGTTTATATCGTTGTCCTTTCTAACAGCTAAATTGCGAAGAGGAGAGAAGCTAGCAGTTCTGGCTTCACATTTTGGCTTACTTGAAGCTTTTCCTATCTAAAAATAAAATAATGTAAAATTAAATATTAAGTAAATAAAATTAAATAGAAGGAAAAATTAATTAGAATTTAAATAAAAATAAAAGAGTAAAAAAAAGAGGAAAATAAACTATTAGCAGAAATATTCTGCTTACAAAAATACAATAGCGACGAGCTGATCCCAACGCAATATTCGACTAAACATATATGTATATACATAAAACAAATGCATTAATTAATATTAAGCATTTTTATGTTTTGTCAAACTTTGTGTTTGTTTTTATATGCACTAGTTTCTTTTGTCTTTTCCAAGTTTATTTAATATCAATCAAAACAAACTTGCTTTATACATATAATCCCTACTCTCTCTCTCTTTCTCTTTTTCTCTTACCTTCCATTCAAGTTTTCCTCTTTTAATTGCTGTACCCAAATGAGCTGCTTCTTCATCATTTCTTTTTAAATAATTTAAATTAATTATTAAACTATTTATTTATTTAAACTTTGGTGTAGGTGGTGGCTTAACTTTAGGAGGAGAAATTCTTTTTTTAACAGGAATAATAACATCAATATTTTCTTCCTTTGTTTGAGCATTTTCAGGCCTTCTGCTTTGTTCTCCCTTAAATTAATGAATATTTTTAAATTAATTTAGAAGATTAAACAAATGCTCTAATTAAAAGTCCCGTTCCTATAGAATATTTTAAGCATTTTTTTGATTCTGACAAAACTCCATACAGAAGGGTATAAAAAGAAAAGGTTTAATAAAACTTGGAAAGTTGTAAAACTACTTAATATATAAAATTATAATTTTCATTATATTTAAGATTTTAGGAATTGTGAATTGCATATCATGTTGCGCCGGTAGATTTTTATTTTTGCAAGGGAGTTTACTTAAAACTTTCCTAATATTATTATTCTAATTGTAAGTGTCTAAGTTGTAGAGAACTTAACACAAATAAATAAATGCAAAAAATGCTGGGGGTGTATTTAAAGCATTTTTCCCTCTTTATTATTTATTCCCTTACAGTTTTTCCAACTTGTCCACTTTGTTGCAAATATCTTTTTTCTCTGCGTTCATTGCGCGCAATTCTCCTCTGCTCTCTTCGAAGCAAAAAGTGTTGGTAATCTATTTGCCGTGCTAAACACTGTGAAAGACATACGGCTACACACTTTAAATAATAAAATTTAATTCTAATGAATTTAAATTTTATTTAATTAAGCAAGTTTAATTAAAAACAGACCACAGGGAATATAATTGAAAGAACGACCATTCCAATATGTAAAGCATGTGCATCAAATAAACTGCGTAAAGGCTGTAAACATCCAAGAACGTAAATATCCTTTTTTTAAAGGAAAAAATTAAATCAATTTAATTAAATTAAATAAATTTAAATAATAGGGTAATTAAATTAAAAGAAAAATATTTACAGAATCAAGTTCTTGTTCCCGTTTCTTTTGGGCATTTTGCCAACACTGAATTGAGCGGATTGCAGGAGTCAGAGGGTTTTGCACTTCTCCGGCACCAGCTCTAGAAACTACAGATTTTCTACAGCAGGAATATGGCACCCCACAACTTTACAAAAAATAAAAACGGATTAATTAAATTAATTAAAAAACCGTTCTGGATATGGATTACTCGAATTACATTTAAATTGTTCGCTAAATTGCCAATCGTGGAATGTTGTGCTTCCACAACATTCAAGCTTTTTAATTAAATTAATTAAATTTTAGATTAAAAAAAATAAAACTTGTTCTTGAATATAATCTATAAAATCAGCATAATTCTTATTTGTATGATATCGAGTAATTGAATGAAGAATAACAGATTGAATGGAAATTAAATTAGAAGAAACACCACCTACGCCACCACCACCAACATCAGAATAAAACTTAAAATAAAACCTAACAGTTTCTTCTTTTGTATTTTTTGTGTTTTTAAGTGTTTTTACAAAAATTTAATAAACTTTAATTTACGCTACAAAAATAAACTTTTTTTACAAAATACAAAAGAGCTATTGTATTAAGTTTCCAAAGAGAACTGGAAACTTTACAAAAATAACTAATCCAGAAAAAAAACGAAGCTGTTTGGCTAAGTTTTAAACAAAACTTAAGTTTACCAACAAATAGAAAAACATATATTAAGCAAACATACCAAAAGAAATAGAAGGCAGGTGCATATAACTAACGATAAGTAAGCAAAGAAGATGCACAGGGCAAACTATTAAATTAATTAAAATTTAATTAAATTAAATAAAAAATTATATTTACCAATTTAAGCAAAATAACATTGTCCCTGAGTGCCCCAAACATCCCAAAAAGGGAAACAACACCCGAACAAAGACCAATAGAGGCAAGGAGCACAGCAGGGTTAAGCAATACATCCGCTGGTTCTGTAATTGAACGGGGAGCATTTACAAATAAATAAAGGCCCAATGCGAGACAGGCAACAGAGACTAACTTTAAAGTGTTTAAAAAAATTAAATAAATTAAAAAAAATTTAATTTTGAAAGAAAACATTTTTCCATTAAAAACAACTTTGTGAGGGAACAGCCCGGGTAATCACTTAATTGTTAGTATTTAAACCTTGCTAAATTCGGGTGATTTAAAAGAATTGTTTTTATATGAATAAAGCTGATGTTTAGAGAATTAATAAAATTCTACTTAATAATTATTTGCTTAATATATTTTTTTTTAAATTTTAATTTTTAATTAATCATTTTTTATTTCTCATTATTAGACGTTTAAACATTCTTTAAAGAAAAATAATAAATTCTAAAAAATCTTCTTTCACTGTCCTTTTTTTTTAATTTTTTTCAAGGTCATTTTTATTGCAGCAATTGAGCAAACAAAATTTAAATTTTATTTTATTTTATTTTAGACTATTGGGGGTCCGAAAAAATTAAAAATAAATGCAGATGTTGTTCCCTTTTTCAAATTAAATGACTAAAATAAAATAATTATTAAATTAATGTTGGTAAAAGGGAATATTTAAAAATTATTTTTTAATTAAATAAAGACGCAAAAGTGCTTTAATAGAATAAATTAATTAAATTTTGGACCTTATAAATTAAAAAAAAATTTTAATTTAATTTTTTAATTAAAAAAATTAAATTTTTGAAATTTATTAAAATTAATTTCCTCACAAAAATGCAAAAGTTGATTAAAAAGCAAAGCCATTTAAGTGGAGCACAGATTTCTTGTCTAGGCTTTTCTATTCGTACAACTTTAGGTCTTCTTTTTTCTGCTTTAATTAATTAAAAACAAAAATGTCCACTCTATATTTAATTAATTTAATTTTACCCAAATGTCTGTCTCTTGACAAATTGTCAACATTTAAATGTATTTCAGTTTTTTGTTCTTTATTTTTTATTCTTTTTAATTTTTCTGCTGAATATTTATTTATTCCATTTCTTTTTATATTTTGTTCAGGTGAAGAGGATTGAGTCATTTAAATGTTGCAGTTGAAATCATTAAGGTTTATATACATTTATTTATTTACAAAATGTTTTTATATTGTTAGTCGATCTAATGGTAATGTTCGATCTGAAAAATAAACTTTGTTTTTATATTAATTTGAAGGGAGAGAAAAAAGTTTAAGTTTCTTTTATAGTAAAGAAAGAGAAAAAAAGTTTATTTTATTGTAAAGGAAGAGAAAAAAGTTTATTTTATAGCAAGGAAAGAGAGAAAAAAGTTTATTTTGTAATAGTAAGTTTGCAACTTGTTTTTAAGCTTGAACTTAAATATTAAAAGTATGAGCTTAAAACTTGAATTAAACTGTATTTGTTGTTAACAGTTCATTAAGTTAAATTAAATAAATAATAAGGAAGGGAATACTTAATGCTTTTATATACCCAATTAAAAATACTTAAAAAAGAAGAATAAAATAAATACCTTTAGTAAATAATTTAAAAAATACAAAGTCTATTTTAATTATTTTTGAGCTCATTTTATTTGTGTTAGAATGGTTTAGAAAAAAAAACATCTTTATATAAAATAACAACAACAATATATATATGTGGCAGACACACACAAACAATTCTTTTTTCAAAAATGACCCAAATACGAAAAACGAAACGAAAAAAGAAGCAGTTAATTTTTGCAAATAGAAAAAACCCAAACCAATAATATACTCTAAATATTTTTTAAAAATAATTCTTTTAATTATTCTCGCGATATTGATCCAATCTATAAATATATAATGCTTATATTAGTAAAGAAAAAAAAAATAAATATTTTTAGAAAAAGTATTAAATATAGACTATCGAAAAATTAAATAATAATTTAAGAAATCAAAATTATAATATTCTGGTGTTTTCCTTTGTTTATTCTCCTACAAAACAACAAAAAACTACAGGCATAAAATTATATATTAATATATTTTTTAATTGAAATAATATATACTTTTCATTTGTTTATTTTGTAGTAATAAATTACTACAAAAGTTTTAAGCGTAAACTAGCAAGTTTGTAACTTGAGACTTTAAGTCAAGTTTTATTAGTCTTTACAATAGCAAGCAAAATACAATACAAAGTTTATTTATCAAAAAAAAAGTTTAATTAAGTTTACAAACATTAACTATAAAAAAGAATATAAAAGGGAAAAACAAATTAACATTTTATTTGTTTGTACATTAATTATTAAGTTATTTAACCACTTAACCAAACATCTAAACAACTATTTTTAATATAAAAATTAATTAAATAAATATATCAACAGTCGAGAGAGAAGTAAATGGAGTGGAAAATTGTAAAAAAATAAAAAGAAAATAAAGAAGAAAATTGTGTAGGGGATTAAATGACTGATAATGTCCGGATTCTTTTTTATTTATTAAATAATTAAAAAGTTTAATTTTTTTACTCTTTCTGAAGCATCTTTTAATGCAAATATTAATAATTAAATAATTCTTAAAAATTTTAAAATTAAATTTTTATATAAAAAAAGGTTCACATCAAGTAAATATTTACAAAAATAAAAGAAAAAAAATATTCTTTTAGGTTTAATAGCGCCGAAAAAAATTTAAAAATGGGAAAAGGGAACCTCCTCGTTCAAAAAAAATAAAAATTAAATAATTTTACATTTTGTACGAGAGAGCAAAACGTTTTTTTTTCAGTCTAAAAAATATCGTTGTTTTTATGCTCTCAATCCTTCATTGTCAAATAAAATATTTTTTGATCAGAAGAAAAAAATAAAAGATTGATAGAGTAAGGGCTAGTGACTGGTTACTACTAAATATGTATACATATTTAAATATTACAACAAAAAGAAAAGAAAATTGGAAAATGGATTAATACATTTATTTTTTATTAATGCTTGAGAGAAATCGTTTTTCGGTGAACGCGCAGTTTCTTGCCATTTTTGTGAATTAAAAATCAAATACATAATAAACAATGTTTTTAAATTGTATTTAATGTTTATACAATAATTATACAGTTTTTACGATTACAATATTTAAATTAAGTTTTTAGGTTTTTAAGTGTAAAGTGTAATTGTAATATACATTGTCTTTTGTATTTTTACAGTTCTAAATTAAACTTGAAAATAAACTTGAAACTTGAAGTTAAACTTGAAATTAAACTTGAAACTTGAAATAAATGCTTGAATATTAAACCTGAAACTTGAAATAAATTCATAAACTTAAAAATTAAACTTGAAATTAAACTTAAACTTGAAACATAAACAGAAAAATTAAATAAATAAAAATAAACAATAATTAATAAAATTAATGTATTTTATTTAGATAAAATAAATTAAAATAATTTTAAAAAATTCTTTTAAATTTATTGTAAGCCGTAATAAATTATTAATAATTTATTTCAATTTTTAATTATTTTAATAATTAACACAGCTGTTAAAAAGCTCTGAAAATTAATTATAAAAATAAAAATTTTTCTTTATTTTATTTTTATTTTGCCCAGCAAATGTGAGAAAATTGACCAACAGAGTGAATAATAAAAATACAATGTTTCGTTGTTTTGTTCTCTGTTGTGTGTTGGGGGAGGTTAGACACTGCGCTTGAAAAAGGTTTATTTAAAAAATAGTGTGTAGTATATAGACAGACAAAACACTTTAAAAACTTAAGCGGAAAAAGAAAGGAAGGAAAAAGGAATAAAACAAGTGGTTGGTGAGTGTATTGACCTTGCAATATTCAATCCAGGAATTTTCCCAAAAATTCAATTAACATTAAAATGAGGATATTTTTAAAGGAATATTATTCTCATAATTTTATTTATTTTATTTATAAATAAAAGTTGCAATTAAATTAAAAAACAAAAAAGAGGAAAAACTAAAGGCCTAAATAAAATATAAAAATATTATTAAAATTAATTATTTTATTTTTTTAAATTTTTGTAAGTGTAAGGAACAATTTATTGCATAATTTTGTAAATTAAATATTTAAAAATTCAATGAGAAAATTTTTAAATAAATTTAAAAAAAAAGATGACCCCATTTTAATTCACAAAGAAAAAAATCTATTTATTTATTTATTTAATCATATTGTCTGTACATTTTTGTTTACATATTTAAAATGTGTGTAGTAGTATTATTTTCTTTTTTTCCAGTTGGCCCTTTTAATGGGTAAAGGAAAACAAATTAATGGTCTCGAGAGTATAATGAAATAGAACGGAAGGTCGGACGGCTATTTTTGTCGGATGGAAATTTTAAAAAAGAAAAATGGACAAATTGAAGATTAGAAAGATAGATAAATTAAATAAATAAATATATATTTAAATTTAAATAATATTTAAATAATAAGATGGAAAGGTTTTAATATGAATAATTTATACAAAAGACTTCAACATTTGAAAGAAAAGAAACAAACAAAATACAATAATTAAAACATCAAAAACATGTTTATTGTAATTTATTCAAATTAATAATGAGAGTATATTAAAACTTAAGTTTTAGTAATATTAAACTTAATGTTTTAGTTAATATTAAAACTTAAGTTTTAGTTAATATTAAACTTAATGTTTTAGTTAATATTAAAACTTAAGTTTTAGTTAATATAAAACTTAATGTTTTAGTTAATATTAAAACTTAAGTTTTAGTAATATAAAACTTAATGTTTTAGTTAATATTAAAACTTAAGTTTTAGTTAATATAAAACTTAATGTTTTAGTTAATATTAAAACTTAAGTTTTAGTTAATATAAAACTTAATGTTTTAGTTAATATTAAAACTTAAGTTTTAGTTAAATCAAAAACAAAGTTTTAGTAATAATTAAAACTTTAAGCTTTAGTTAATATTAAAACTTAAGTTTGTACAAAAATTTGTCAGTATTGAATGTTTTAAAGTTGAACCAGAATATTAAATAGTTCAGATTAAATAAAACAATTAAAAATAAAATTAATCAAAAAATTAGAAATAAAAGAAAATAAATGTACAAATTTATTATAAAATATAATTTATGATCGGGAATGTATAATAGGCAAAGAAAATTAATGTTGCGCAGCAAATTAATTGCTCATTTTTAATTTATTTAAAAAATAGAATAATTGCAGTCAATTGATTGTAAAGAAAACTTAAAGAAAAAGCTTCAAAAAAATGTTATAAAAAATTGAAAAAAGAAACACTTCAATAATTAGCTTAATGTTTAAAAAAATAAAGAAAAATGCGAATAGCCGCTTCTTAAAAATAACAGAAAAATTACTTAACAAATTAAATAAATTATTTAAATAAAAATTGATAGATTAATAAAGGGATTTACAAATTATTTTAAGGCAAACATAAAATGTTTTTTTAATGTTTATGAGATGTTTCTTAATGTTTTGTACAATTGTTTAGTTGCTTTTTGTTATTTGTTTTTCAAATGTTTTTGTGCATGTTTTAGTTAATGTTTTTGTCTTGATGTTTTGTATTAATGTTTTTGTTTAATGTTTTTGTAAATGTTTTGTTTAATGTTTTTGTAAAGTTTTTGTTTAATGTTTTTATAATCCCTTTTTTGTTCCCTTTTGTAATGTTTGTCTTTGTGTTTTTAATGTTTTGGTCAATGTTTTTGTTAATGTTTTCAAAACATTTTTTATTTAGTTCAAAAAAATGTTTTAGTTAAATCAATCTAACAAACAACTTAACGAAAATTAAAAGGAAAATAAATAAAAATATTTAATCGATGTTAAATAAAAATAAACACAAAATTTGCCTAGCAACGTACACTTAACGTTTATAAATTAAAAAATCAAGAAATAAAAAATAAAATAAATAAAAACAAATCATTTTCTTTTAATAATAAAAGCTTTGTATGGAACAAAAAATTAAAAACATTTTTCTAATATTATTTTACAAACAAAACAAAATTGTTCATTCGTTCGTTTTATTCGTTCCGTCCTTTTCTCCTTTTGTTTTCTTTTTTTTATAAAAAGAATATTGTGACTAAAAGTAATTTTATTTTTTATACTAGTAGGCAATCCTTTTTTCTTTGAAGAAAAAGGGACAAACCGGTTTTTGACTGCGCAATGTATTTTTATATTAAAATTATGTACTTCTTTTAATGCTTTTAATATTTATACCTTTTAAATTATTTTAATTTATTGAACGCCAAACTGACCTTTCTTTTTATTCCTAGACTCTTTTTTAAAGTTGTAATTCAACCTTTAATTATTTCTCTTTATTTTTAAGATTGTATTTTTGTTGTATTTTTACTTAAAATTAAAGAGTACAACAATTATTTTTTTCAAGTTTGTAATTGTAAGTTTAAGTGCGCGCACTTGAATTTAATTGTTGTTACTTGAGTAATTTAAAAAACATTAAAAACACCAAAACATTAGAAAGACGAAAAACATTAAAAACACAAAAAACATTAAAAACATTAAACAAATAAAATAAACATTTAATTATATTCTTAAAATAAATAACATTAATAAAAGTGTAATAAAAACAATAAATCTTAAATTAAAAAAATAAAAATAAAATAAAATTTATTTTTTAAATTTAAAGAGTTTTTATTTTTTAGTCATGAGATTAAATTAATAAATTATTTCTTCGTCTAATAAAAATATTTATTTTTTTATTTCATTTAATAAAAATAAATAATTTATTTTATCATTAAAAATGATCTTTTTTTTTTAATTTTATTTACCTATTCTCGTCCTTATTTGCGCAAATATAAGGGAAATAAGATTAATGCGATTGGAGTTTTTTACCTATTATAAAAAAAGAGGCTACTTTTTTTAATTAAAAAATAAGTGAAGAAATAAAATATTTATTTAATTCTAATGTTGAATAGATTAAAAAATATTAAACTTTTTTTAAAACTTGAATCAAGTTTACAATTGTTACAAACCTAAAACATTTAAGTTTTCTATGTTTTGCTTAATATATAATTTTTAAAACAAGTTTATTAATTAATGTTTATAATAAATATTGCTTCATTGACGTTGAGTTCTTCTGACGATGAATTATTTTTGTAAGCCATATTTTAAATGGCTAATTAATTATATATAAACTTATTTGATTAAATTAAGATTTTTTTAATAAAAATTCTTCAATTTATGGTAAATCTGCTAGAACAAAAAATAATTAATAAATGGAATATTTATGGATCACTATTATTTCTTTTAAAAATTATTTTATTGCTTCCATTTATTGCTATTAATTCATTTTTCATTAAATTATTAGCAACAACATTTACTACATTTTTTGGTACTAAATAAATTAAATACATTAAAAAAATAAATAAAATTAAACCTTTTATTTGTTGAATTGGCTGAAATAAAATAATTAAAAATTAAATATTAATTTTTAAATAAATATAAAGTGGGGTAATAAATCTGTTATTTTACCTTAATTTGATTTTTATTGCTTAAGTTTTTAGCAAAGCGTTTGAGAATTGGAATATAACGAAGAAATGCACGTCTATATTCACAACTAAAAAATTGTAAAATACATTTACCGGAAAATACGTCAGTAGCCGGAAATAGAAATTAAATAAAGAGTTACAATAACCAGAAAAAATACAATAAAAATACACAACTTTATTAAAAACTTTTTTTTTGTTTGTACTGTATTTGTTGTACAGAAATATGTGTTTCTGTTTTTCTAATAGAGAACAACAAAACATAAGAAAACATCAAAAACAAAAGAAAACATTTTTGTATTTTCCCTTGTATTTTTGTTTTTTCCTTTTGCATGTTGTATGCCCTATTAAATGTGTTTTTCGTTATTGATGTATTTTCCGGAAAAAATACAATAAAATTAATATTATAAATTAACCTAAATTTAAATAAAATAACAGCATTAGCACAACATGCAATTAAAGCAAAAAAATTAGCAAATTGAAAAGCTATGTAAGTAATTGCAGTTTCTTTTGGATCCCAAAAATTAGGAATTCCAACAAGTTTGGTTAGCAAAAAATAATTGGTGTAAAATGTAAAGCCAAACAATGATATAATTAAAATAGATAATAATGATTTAAACAGGCGTATTGTAGCAACTTAAGTTTAATTTTGTAAGCTATTGTACACTTATTAAAACTTGAAATAATTAAACCTTTTAATAAGGAGGAAAGCCTATTATTTTTAATAAATGTTTATGTTTCCTAATATATAAAATTAGCTTTAAAAAATAAAAAATTAAATCTATAAAATAAAATATTTTTATTACAATTATCCCTGAGCCCATGTCTCAATAAGTACCAAATTATAACATAAATAGCTGTACTAATAAGTTCAAAAAATAGAGTAATACACATAAAATAAATAGCATTTTTATGAAGGGTTGAAGTTATTCCATTACATTTTACTTTAAACCTTTAAAGAAAGTTGTAATTAATTTTTTAAAATTTACGTTGTATTCCCGGAGACATTCTCTACTTCCTTCCAGGCAAGAAATGTGTGAAACGAAGCGTTTGAAATTAAAAAAATTGAAACAATTGAAAAATAAACTTTTTTATTTAAATGATTATAGCTTAAAAGAGAATATTTAATTTTAGAATTAATTTAAAAAATTTTTACATTAAAGGGAAAAGAACAGAAATAAGTCTGTCTACAGCAATTGCTGCCATTAATACAAAAGAAGAAGCAAAAAGTATAAGAAAAGGTACAGTGTAGCAAAAACATTGAAACATTGTCATCTGTTGAGGGCCAAGTATTAAACTTCTAGCTATAAATAAACGGTTTATTCCGAATGAAAGAATACAAAATTCGTACGCTGCCTAACAAAAAAAAGAAACTTTAAAATACTTTCTATTGTAATCAGAAAATTTCTGATTAATTCGGGTAGAAATTAAAGGAAAATAAATAATTAAAAATCAGAATTACAAAACAGAATGTAAATACAAAAATACAATAGCAGTTGCAACCTTTTACTGTACTAAGTTTATTTAATTTTCAACTTCTCAGTCAAATCAAGTTCAAAAATACAATTAAATTAAAAACAAACCAAAAGTATATTACAAGGCAGATGTAGCCATTTAGCTCGGACAGTAATATAAATAACAGTTGAGTTTAATAAAATCCCTGTCAGTGATAAAAATACTTTTGCCAATCCTAGCAACACTTCCATTTTATTTTTACTATTCTTTTTTACTCTAAATTAAATTTTAAAAAATATAAATAATTAATCAGCAATTTTTCTTTTTTTTTGGTCAGAATTCGGACATTTTCCAGTAGATTTTTTAAAGAATTTTATTTTAATATTTAAAACTGAAAATCTCATCGAAGATGATTTACTCATCTTTGTTTATCTTAAATTAGCCAAAATAAATTTGGCTTACAAAAATATTAGCATCACCATCAATTTTGATGCACGGAATACTACCTACATATTAAAGCAATATTAAATGGAATTTTTCATATGTTGCAACTCTTTGTATATTTTAAATGAAATTAATTAAATAAACTTATTGTTAGTAAGTTTCTTTTAAATAAAAACAAGCAAACAAATTCAAGTTTTAAGTCAAAGTTTATTTTTTCAAGTTGCAAACTTGACTACAAAAGCCCTACTTAAGTTTTTCTTTCCTCACAAACAGGTTACTATAAAAACCTGCGCAAACAGTCAAACACTCTAAAATACAAAAAAAGTAAAACCTAAACAAAGAACCGAAAAACATTAATTTTTAATGTAGAAGAACATAAATCAAATATATTCAAATAAAATAATAATTACAGAATTTATTGTTAACTAAATTTAATATACTCATAAAATGCAAATCAAATAATTTTTTACAGAAACAGCCGCCTTTCCTTAACTATAGTAAAGCTGAAATAACACACCTTTTTATTATTTGCAGAATATATGGCTATTAATATTTTCCAAATTGGTAACATTTTTCTCTAAAAATAAGACTAAATGGGAAATAAAAATATCTTAAATTGTGTAGTTTGAATTTTATTTAAAAGAGTTTTTTTAATAATATAAAAAAATATTTAAATAAAAGTATATAATTAACCTTGAAAAAGTAATTAAAAAAGGAGGAAATAAATAGTGAATTAATTAATTAAACTTGTTTATAAAAACAAGTTTAAATAGTTAGTAGTCTATTGTACTGTTTAGCGTACAAAAGCATGCGCAATAATAAACTTGAATTACAATAATTAATACAGAAGCGACTAAACGTTAAAACTTGGAAAGGGAATAAATACAATAATCATAATTAAACTTATTAATGTATTAAATTCTGACTCTCAAAGTTGTATTATCCTTTATTAAATATTATTTAAAAAATTAAATGTAAATAAACAAACATTTAAGCGATTAAAGTTTTAATTAAGAGATCGCTCATTAATTTATTTTTTTAATTTTTTAAAGGCATATTGCTTAAATTTTAAAAGGAAAAGTCAAATTTAAAGAATCAATATTATTTTTCCTTTGATTTTTTTTCCTTCACTTCATATGTAAATAAATATTCAATTTTTAAAAGTTAATTTATTTATTTTTTATTTAAATTAATTTTTTTATGAATTAAATTGTTTTATTTTTCGGTTATATGTCTGCGTTTTTTTAAGTTTTTATAGCAAAAATAAATTTAAAAAATTAAATCAACCTTTAAATAATTAAAAAGGTTGGGTTTTATTCGAACCTAAAAGAGCTCTCTCTGAGACTAAGTTTTAAAACTTGATAAACCGCCGCCTTTTATAGTCCTTTCTTTTTTCGTTTATAAAAATATATTTGTCCAATAAAAACACGAATAATTAAAATAAAAAATATTAATTTAATAAACTAATAAAATCCTTTAAAAATAATTAAAAATTAAGGAAAAATGAAAACTAATTTATTTACCCTTTTTGTTCTGACATTTTTTGTCTACGCTTATAACGCTTCAAGTCCAAGCAACTTTTCATGGTTAAGAGCATTAAGTGGAAGTGGAAATCAGGATGATGTAAGAAGAGAACTATTTAACCATTTGAATGGTAAAATTAATTTTTAATAATACAATAATAAACATTGAGTGGTGAGTGAAATTGCAAGCATCAAGCTTTGTTATACTGTTAATATTCAAAATACCTAAAAGACAAAAAAGCAACCTTGTTTTAAAAATAAACTTTTCGTTATATATTTTCTGATAAATTCAACCTTTTCTGGGGGTAGATTTAAATAAACAAATGACAGGTGAAAAATAAGAAACATCTTTTTTTTAAGAACGTAGACAACGGAACTCAGGATCCAGTGAAAACAGTCAAGAAAGTGTTCGTCAAGGTGAAGGCCATAACCATCGACAACGAGGAAACGGGCATCAAAGAAATGCCAATCGTAGAGGTCGTCGAAATCGTCAACAACAAGTATCTCATACACAAGACAATTTTAATTATCAAGAAGGGTTTCAGCATGGAATTTATAATACAAACAATGTGCCAGGTAACTTCCAATTTCCGAGATCTCGAACCGAGATTATTTATAAAGTAGAACTGAGACGAGATCCCGCGGGGCAAATCTCGAATCTCGAAAAATCCCAAAAATCCAAAAAAGTCAAGATTTCGAGACGGTATCTCGGAAAATCTCGTTGAGACTGTCTCGGCGCCGGCCTCTAGTAAAATCACTTATTAGTAAGAGACGCAGAAAAGTACAATACCAACAGAGAAAATCTCCTTATATAGTACATTATATTATTGTACAGTCTCTTCTAACAATTGATTTTCTATCTCTTACAAACATTGCTACATGTGGGAGAAGCAATTGTTAATATTTAATGCTTTTCTCAATTAACAATAAACGGGCTCTAATAAATAGTTTAAAAGATTGTATTTAACAAATAATATTTTATACTTTACAGTAAAAGGTTTAAACGTTTAGATACCCAAAATCCTCCAATTATTTATTCTGGCCCTAACAACCATTTTGCCTATGCATTACCGCTGTCTTCTGCTACAGCACCTTCTAATATAGCAACACATCAAGCTTTGCCTTACCCTCAAGGTTTTCTTTTAATTTGTGGTTAATAGAACGGTATCTGGGGTAAACAAATTTCAAAAAATATGAGAATTCTGATCATTAAAAATTTAATTTTTTGGGTTTTTATCAGAATTCTGGTTTTAATTTAACACATTATCTGGTAAAATTCTGATTTTTAATTACCAGAATTCTCTTATTTTTTATAAATGATTTAATATCACCAGTTTTTATTTTTTTAGGGTTCGGCCGTACACCTGGCCCTGTACAAAACCAGTTATCAAATACTGTTTTTGCTGGGCCTGATAACCACCTTGCCTATGCAATACCGCAACCTTTAAATCCATCTCAAGGTTTTTAAAATTAATTTGAATTTTTTAAATAAATTAAAACCATTATTTGGAAATTATTCTAATAAATTTCTGTAGGTATTTATAATGGTGGTGAACAATTTTATAACCCTCAAGAAGACAATGATGCTTAAGGTTGTCAGATAAATATAAAGTTAATTGAAATGAACGTCTGCTCTTTTTGTCAGTCTTTAAAATTTTCAACTGAGTTTTCTAGAAACCATTTTTGATAAAAGAAAAAAAAACTTTTATTTATTCCCAACAACTAAGGTTAATTGCCTTAATTGAAGGGTAAACATATTTAAAGTTTATTTATTATTTTAACTTTAGAGTAGTATAAAAATTCTTATTTATTTTTAATGTTCTTTGATTAATTAAAAACAGACGCTTATACACATAAATATGTCTATTAATTAAACATTAATTTAAACTTGAACATTCGTTAATGTAATAATTATTGTATTTTGTTTTCTTCTGCCGCCTGTATCGAAATACAATAGCATTTTTGTAAAACATTGTATTAAACTTGACTTAAGCTTGAACTTAAAACTTGACTAAATTAAAGTTTTATTTTTTAAAGGGCTGTTAGAGTCTCTAAACAATAATATGTTTGTACATACTTTTCTTTCTGCTTTGTTGATCTCTCGTTTTTAAAGTTGTAGGAGAAAACTTACTATAAAAACTTAGAATCGGTTAAGCATTCAGAGTACTGTTTTGTGCACGTTTTTGTTTCTCTGTAATATATAAACCCCTTCAAATGTTTATTATGCGTTTTTTGTAAAGGAGAGAGATTGGCCTTTATCAAAGACGCCGAAATAATTAAAAATAAAAGTACACAACACTAATTCAAAATATTTATTTTTTAAGCTAATGAGTAAAATTATTTTTAGAAAGATTTATGTATTAAGTATGTTCAAAAAAAGGCAAAAATTTATTATATATCAGCAAAACTCACATAAATATTTTAACACAAAGTTTATGAAGAAGTAAGTCATTTAAAGTTGAATTTAAGAGTTTACTCTTCAAAATTAATAGAAATAAAAACCTTGACTATTCGAGATCGGCCTCGAAATCCCATCTCCATAATGTAAAGAAAAGAAAGTTGTTTCCGGTCAGAAAGGAAACATATTCAAATGCCTTCACATGACTTCTCATATGCCTTCTCACATGCCTTCTCAAATGACTTCTCACATGCCCAATACCACTACACACCCAAAGCCGCTAAAATTCTCTATAAAAATTTTATTAGAGATTTTTCTTTACATGTTCAATTTGAGAGAGTGTTTAGAGAAGTAGTGAAGAAAGTCGATTTTGAAGCTGTTGGCATTAACCAAATCGCCATTTGTGAAAGCTAATGTGATTGATTTTTGAACACAAGTTGTCCATAAATAGCAGCAGTAAACAGCTATGCCCAAGCAGTTTTAATTTTTCTGAGGGGGGAAACATTGGGGAATTTTTTCATTAAAAAAACTCAGCTTATACGCGACATTTTATCCCATCTTATAAACAAAATTGTTAAACCGCCTAAAATAGAGAATCTGTTGAGCGCAGTATTAACTTTTAGCCAGTTATTGCCCATTTTATTATTTTCCCCATTGCCTTTTAATCCTCTTCTTAAATAAAAAACTTACTATTAAGTAAAGTTTAGATGAAAAACTTGACAACAAAACTTGTTTTTTGTTTATTTCAATGTGCGTTTATTTTGCTCTATGTGGACTGTAATACGCAAGAATTCAAAATAGAGATATTACCTGCCAACTATGCGTGGGATGTTTCTTTGAAAGCTTCAGGTTACAACATACATGGGGCACCAAAAAAGGTATTAATTAGCTGGCAATCTTCAACAATTGGGGCTCCACCCCAAATAATCGCAGAGCAATAGTAAAAACATGTTTTTAGGGGTTTTTGAGGTCGCTGATTATGAATCTGATATCAGTTTTTTGTTATCACTAGTCCTTATCATTTTATCACTAATTTTAAAAATCACAGATTTTATCATGGATATTTTCCAAATTACTCAACTTATTAATACAAAAGAATCTGCTATTCAATTTTTACAACAACGTAACATTTTACGGTCTATGCCCCCACTATGTCCATCATGTAATCAGCAAATGAGTGAAAATCGTAGGGTCAGTAGAGGAGATGGTGTTGTCTGGCGCTGTCAGCGCAGGCATCAGGGAGCTCCACGATGTAATAAGAAGATAGCACTTCGTCATGGATCGTTTCTTGCCAACTCTAATTTGGAATTTAAACAGTTTGTTATGCTCGCATACTTTTGGGCTGGCGTGGTGACAGAAGACCCACACATAAAAGACCCACAGACAGAAGACCCACGGTCAAAAGACCCACAGACAGAAGAACCACACAGACAGAAGACCCACAGACAAAAGACCCACAAAAATAAAAAAACAAATTTTTATCAACAATTAGTTTTAACTAAACTATTTTTATTTTTTAAACTTAAATATGCTCCATTTCTTCTTGCATCATCACTTCTTCATTAGCTTCTACTGGATCAACCCCTAAAAAATATTTTTGAGTAAAACAAGAAAAAGTATTACCTCGATATTTAATGTAATAACTTGTAGCACGTAAAAAACCTTCAGCATCCATATTTCTATAACGCTGCAAAATATTAATTAACCGTTGATTCGACTCTTGATATTCTCTACGACTATATAATGGAACCTCTTGACCTGCGTCCAGTTTTATACAAATTGCATTAATTCGTACATTCTCTTCACGAATGCCTATAATAATTAAATTAGACAGAAAAAATTTTAAAATATTTATCTTCAATGAATTTGTAAATATTTGGATGTGGTGTATTGAATTTTGATTGTATTTGATTGTGCCAGCTCTCTACAGAATTTGTTGTGCGAGGAAGATCCAAAAGCGTGACAACATTGTTATTCCACATTTCTTTAGTAAACAATGAAGGACGGCCAGGACGACCAACCCAGGTTTCTTCAAAATAATTAAGAAAGCTTATATGATTGTCTTCATTTCCTGCATTTGCAATAAAGTGTTCTGCTAATGCATTGAAACGAGCTGTAATAAAAAATACTAGTGAATATAAAAAAAATATAAAGTTTATTACCCGTAACATCGCATGGAAGACAAAAGGTAAGTGCTGTAAACATTTTAATTAATGTACGGTAATGCTCATCCTCAATGTATCTCTGTTTTAACCCTAATTGTTGTGCCTTTCGCCATACAGCTTGTGAGAAATGGAAATAACAACCATGAATGGCTGCTTGTGGGATGTAATTTCTAAAATTTGTAATAAGTTTCAAACAACTTAAATTACCTGAAAGAGTTCTCTACAGCTTTCTCAAAATCTATTATTATGGTTGTTGGACGAGTCGGCACATTTCTAATAATACGTTCAAGCGCGCGGCAATATGTTTGCTGCTGCTTATTTGGAAGTAGACAGAATATAAAAGGTAAAACGCGGCCTCTATATAAGCCGTGTAATACCCATACTTGATAGAACATTGAGGGAGATGCACTAAAGGTTCCATCAGCAAGCCAAGTCTCACATTGACTCAAACGTGCACAATCAAGCTGCGATGCAAATATTAGAATACGGTGGGGATCAGCAGCTTCACTGTCATACATTAAGAAATTGGCTCCACGCATGTCAAGTTGTAATTCCTATATTTAGAAAAATATAAAGATTTTAAAGATCAAACTATAATTCAAACCTGAGGAATGTCAATTTCTTGTAAAGTTTTTGGAATTCTTATCTGAACCCCATGTGTATGACGTGCGCGGCAAACAGCTTTTTCCATAGAAGAAATATTAGGTAAAGCGACAATTGTAGCATCACTTGCACCTGCAATGCATTCATTAGTAACAGTTCGAGGTGCATTTCCAAGTGAAGATATTGCTGTTGCTCTAATGGAACGATTTATTCGCCAAGCCTCACAACGGTTTGGAGACGGCCCATGATTGTGTTCATTCCCTAATTCTACGGGCGTACCCTCTTCCATTGATGTTGTTTTTGCTCTTCCTACACATCCACTTGATTTATACTGATCACATCTCCAGTAAATATTTGGTCCTCTTTGAAAATGTTTTTGATATAGATTACCTTCATATTCAAGTTTTATACCACCCTTTTGAGAATTAACAAAGGAAGCCATTTTTGTTTTATGATTGTAATAAAATAAATACTACAAGGAAGGCTATTTTACCTAGCTGGTGTGACAAAATACATAGTAAAAATAAAATGCAAATCAGGGAAAAATCAAAACACGAAGTGTTCTCATTTTTGTAAAAAAAAATTTCCCACATTTTAGATTTTAAGTAGAATAAATTAAAAAAGACGGTTAAAATAATAAATACATATTGTGGGTCTTTTGTCTGTGGGTCTTCTGTCTGTGTGGGTCTTCTGTCTGTGGGTCTTTTGACCGTGGGTCTTCTGTCTGTGGGTCTTTTATGTGTGGGTCTTCTGCGTTGACACCTTTTGGGCTCAAGGCATTTCTGCTTTTTCACAAGCGGCAATGTGTGGAGTTAGCGAGCAAAGTGTGGTGCAATGGAACCAATGGTTCCGAGACATTTGTAGCCGCTATTTGGTGGAGAACCCAATTCGGCTTGGTGGTAATGGAAGAGTGGTACAAATAGGTTATATATTACTATTTACTTGGGGTAATTAGATTTTCCGGGTAATTAATTGAGGGAGGGTAATCAATCAGATACGGTATTTAGAAGGTAAAATTTATATTTTTAAGATGAATCGCTTATGGCGAGGCGTAAATACCACCGCGGGCATCAAGTGCCTGAACGTTGGTGTTTTGGGCTTTATGATGTGGAACAGAAAATAGGGGTATTACGTTTTGTTGAAGATAGAAAACAGGAGACGTTGTTCCCAATAATTCAGGTTTGTTTAGGGGTACTAGTGAGTATAGTAAGGCTGCCGAGTAGTTATTTCCTTTAGATAATATAAAAGGTTAGGTATTGAGTGAGTCTGGGAGTTTGTTAAATACACAAAATATTTAAGGAGTATGTCCTTCCTGGGACTATTATTCATAGTGACAAGGCATCGATGTACGTAAATTTACGTACAGATCAAAGCCACATAACTCAAATACCTGTTCAGCCTCCTTACACCCATTTATGGGTTAATCATTCCGAACATTTCAAAGATCCTAATACTCAGGTATGGTAAAAAAAAGTATTTAATGATTTTCCAAACATAAGGTACATACAAATGATGTGGAAGGTTTCTGGAGCAATGCCAAAAGAAAAAATAAGGCAATGGGTGGGACCACAGAGGACATGTTGGGGTCTTATCTGGACGAGTTCCAATATAGACAATTGTTTGGTAAAAAGACAAGTGAAACCTTTAATAATTTGCTCAATCATATTAGTATTTATTACCCAGTTAACAATTGATATTTTTTTGATTTTTAAGCTTTTTCCCTAAAAATTATGAAATCTGTGATTTTTTAAAAATATGATAAAATCTGTGATTTTTAAAATTAGTGATAAAATGATAAGGACTAGTGATAACAAAAAACTGATATCAGATTCATAATCAGCGACCTCAAAAACCCCTAAAAACATGTTTTTACTATTGCTCTGCGATTATTTGGGGTGGAGCCCCAATTGTTGAAGATTGCCAATTAGCTTACCTTTTTTAAGATTATATTCTAAATTAATTTTCAGTCAACCGAGGAAGGTAATAGTCATATCGTATTCAACCTTGAGAAGAAAAACTCTTCTAAATCTCGGAAATTGATTGTTAAGATTTCTTCAAGTGAAGAGATTAAGGGTAAAAAACGGGTAATGATTTATTTCAATTATTTTCTCTAATTTTAATTTGAAGCAAACTATCTTTTAAACATTACTTTATTTTAAGACACAAACATGGACTCTATACCCAAAAAGGAAGGAAAATACAGTAGGGAATTTCTTCGAACTAGGCAGAGTGCATCGCTTCAATTTTAAGGAATTTGAAGGAAAAGGCTTATATTTAAGCTTTAAGGTTTATTTTTTAAAAGATTTTAGACTGGGGTTAACCCAGTTGATCAACCCATCCATTTAGTCAACCGTCTGTTGCTGAGGGAATAAATTAATATTAGAGACTAAAAGGATTATAGAGACTTAGAACAAAAAATATTAAGAGACACAGACACAAGTAAAATTTAAATATTTGACCAATAGTCTGTTGGCTAAATGTATTAATTAAAATAGTTAGGTATTAAAGGTTTTTCTTTATTTTAATTTTCAGTTAAAAAATGCTAAACCATCCAAAGACGAAAATATCAAATATTTTGTAGTTGCCGACGGCTATGTTGATAAAGACAAGAAAGTATTTAAAAAAGAATTAACAGATGCTGAACTCCAAGGAAAGCAATTCAAATTTAGTTTTAAAGGGGCAGAGAAGAGTCTCACGTCTAGAGTTTTGTCTGCATTCACAACTCTCACGATTTATGCAAGACAGGTAAAAGCACTAAATTTAAATACGGGACAGATTCACTATTTGCAAAATATTTTTGAGAACTGATTTAAAATAATAGAAAAATAAAAGTTTATGTAATATCCACACTATCATTGCTTTAATTAAGTTTTGGGTTGAGGTAATAGAATATATTTACACTTAAATGTCCAAAATAGTGGTCGGTGCTGAGACGAGGTCTCGAAGAGTGTTACCGAGATTACAATCACCCTCGACTTTTTTTTGGATTTTCGAGACTTATTAAGTGAGATCCCGTCTAAGTTTTGTGCTTTGTAAATAGTCTCGTTTCGAGACCTCGAAACTGGAATTTTAGCTCGAATCCCAGCTAAGAGGAGAGCGATTTTCCTTGTATTTTTTCACACTAATGAAAATTAATTTAATTATTGTCTCAATAACTGTTAAAATAACTAATAATTAATCTAAATTTAGCTGGCTAAATGTAATACTTGCGGTGAGTATAAGGCTGATGTCTACATTGAAGGTAATTATAAGCATGGAACGTATTTTTGTACAAGCTGTAAAGACGACAAGCTTAAGTATAAGTAAATTTTTAAATTCTTTTAAATAATTAGAAGCTTACCCTAATCTATGTAAATCAAAAAATTATTTTTTAGTGTATATCGAACGTTTTATCCAGTGAAAGGATTATCAAAAGCATCTATTGTTCTAGAGGACCCAATTTTTCAGGTAATATATTTTTAATATTTTTTTTGTTTAATTTAATGTTTTTTTAATTTTATTTTTAGAGTGAAAGAAACCCTCGGTTTACCTATACAATTGATTTTAATGAAAAACAAGATTCTAATGTAAACATAAATTATGTTCAATTAGTTGATATAAATGGTCATTTTAATCCTGTTGAAATACCTTATACTTCTGGAAAGTCTAGTGGAGCAGACGGCTCAGAAAGTAGCACTGGAAGTAACAGTACAACTAATTCTATGCTTAGCCGTTTGAGGAGTTTAAAGTTTGTTTTTATAGTTAATAGTTGGGAATTACAACCACTCTTATCAGAATTCTGATCTTTTTAATTATCAGAATTCTGATCTTTTTAATTATCAGAACTCTGATCTTTTTAATTATCAGAATTCTGATTTAATTTTCAAAATTCTGATTTTTAAAAATCAGAATTCTGATCTTTTTAATTATCAGAATTCTGATCTTTTTAATTATCAGAATTCTGATCTTTTTAATTATCAGAATTCTGATCTTTTTAATTATCAGAACTCTGATCTTTTTAATTATCAGAATTCTGATCTTTTTAATTATCAGAATTCTGATCTTTTTAATTATCAGAACTCTGATCTTTTTAATTATCAGAATTCTGATCTTTTTAATTATCAGAATTCTGATCTTTTTAATTATCAGAACTCTGATCTTTTTAATTATCAGAATTCTGATCTTTTTAATTATCAGAACTCTGATCTTTTTAATTATCAGAATTCTGATTTAATTTTCAAAATTCTGATTTTTAAAAATCAGAATTCTGATCTTTTTAATTATCAGAAATTGATCTTTTTTAATTATCAGAATTCTGATCTTTTTAATTATCAGAATTCTGATCTTTTTAATTATCAGAATTCTGATCTTTTTAATTATCAGAATTCTGATCTTTTTAATTATCAGAACTCTGATCTTTTTAATTATCAGAATTCTGATTTAATTTTCAAAATTCTGATTTTTAAAAATCAGAATTCTGATCTTTTTAATTATCAGAATTCTGATCTTTTTAATTATCAGAATTCTGATAATTAAAAAGATCAGAGTTCTGATAATTAAAAAGATCAGAATTCTGATAATTAAAAAGATCAGAATTCTGATAATTAAAAAGATCAGAATTCTGATAATTAAAAAGATCAGAATTCTGATAATTAAAAAGATCAGAATTCTGATTTTTAAAAATCAGAATTTTGAAAATTAAATCAGAATTCTGATAATTAAAAAGATCAGAATTCTGATTTTTAAAAATCAGAATTCTGATCTTTTTAATTATCAGAATTCTGATTTTTAAAAATCAGAATTCTGATTTAATTTTCAAAATTCTGATTTTTAAAAATCAGAATTCTGATCTTTTTAATTATCAGAATTCTGATCTTTTTAATTATCAGAATTCTGATCTTTTTAATTATCAGAATTCTGATCTTTTTAATTATCAGAACTCTGATCTTTTTAATTATCAGAATTCTGATTTAATTTTCAAAATTCTGATTTTTAAAAATCAGAATTCTGATCTTTTTAATTATCAGAATTCTGATTTTTAAAAATCAGAATTCTGATTTAATTTTCAAAATTCTGATTTTTAAAAATCAGAATTCTGATCTTTTTAATTATCAGAATTCTGATTTAATTTTCAAAATTCTGATTTTTAAAAATCAGAATTCTGATCTTTTTAATTATCAGAATTCTGATTTTTAAAAATCAGAATTCTGATTTAATTTTCAAAATTCTGATTTTTAAAAATCAGAATTCTGATCTTTTTAATTATCAGAATTCTGATTTAATTTTCAAAATTCTGATTTTTAAAAATCAGAATTCTGATCTTTTTAATTATCAGAATTCTGATCTTTTTAATTATCAGAATTCTGATCTTTTTAATTATCAGAATTCTGATCTTTTTAATTATCAGAACTCTGATCTTTTTAATTATCAGAATTCTGATTTAATTTTCAAAATTCTGATTTTTAAAAATCAGAATTCTGATCTTTTTAATTATCAGAATTCTGATCTTTTTAATTATCAGAATTCTGATTTAATTTTCAAAATTCTGATTTTTAAAAATCAGAATTCTGATCTTTTTAATTATCAGAATTCTGATCTTTTTAATTATCAGAATTCTGATCTTTTTAATTATCAGAATTCTGATCTTTTTAATTATCAGAACTCTGATCTTTTTAATTATCAGAATTCTGATTTAATTTTCAAAATTCTGATTTTTAAAAATCAGAATTCTGATCTTTTTAATTATCAGAATTCTGATCTTTTTAATTATCAGAATTCTGATCTTTTAATTATCAGAATTCTGATCTTTTTAATTATCAGAATTCTGATCTTTTTAATTATCAGAATTCTGATTTAATTTTCAAAATTCTGATTTTTAAAAATCAGAATTCTGATCTTTTTAATTATCAGAATTCTGATCTTTTTAATTATCAGAATTCTGATCTTTTTAATTATCAGAATTCTGATCTTTTTAATTATCAGAATTCTGATCTTTTTAATTATCAGAACTCTGATCTTTTTAATTATCAGAATTCTGATTTAATTTTCAAAATTCTGATTTTTAAAAATCAGAATTCTGATCTTTTTAATTATCAGAATTCTGATTTAATTTTCAAAATTCTGATTTTTAAAAATCAGAATTCTGATCTTTTTAATTATCAGAATTCTGATTTTTAAAAATCAGAATTCTGATCTTTTTAATTATCAGAATTCTGATCTTTTTAATTATCAGAATTCTGATCTTTTTAATTATCAGAATTCTGATCTTTTTAATTATCAGAATTCTGATCTTTTTAATTATCAGAATTCTGATCTTTTTAATTATCAGAACTCTGATCTTTTTAATTATCAGAATTCTGATTTAATTTTCAAAATTCTGATTTTTAAAAATCAGAATTCTGATCTTTTTAATTATCAGAATTCTGATCTTTTTAATTATCAGAATTCTGATCTTTTTAATTATCAGAATTCTGATCTTTTTAATTATCAGAACTCTGATCTTTTTAATTATCAGAATTCTGATTTAATTTTCAAAATTCTGATTTTTAAAAATCAGAATTCTGATCTTTTTAATTATCAGAATTCTGATTTAATTTTCAAAATTCTGATTTTTAAAAATCAGAATTCTGATTTTTAAAAATCAGAATTCTGATTTTTAATTATCAGAATTCTGATTTTTAATTATCAGAATTCTGATTTTTAATTATCAGAATTCTGATTTTTATTTATAAAATTCTGATTTTTAAAAATCAGAATTCTGATCTTTTTAATTATCAGAACTCTGATCTTTTTAATTATCAGAATTCTGATTTAATTTTCAAAATTCTGATTTTTAAAAATCAGAATTCTGATCTTTTTAATTATCAGAATTCTGATTTTTAAAAATCAGAATTCTGATTTAATTTTCAAAATTCTGATTTTTAAAAATCAGAATTCTGATCTTTTTAATTATCAGAATTCTGATTTAATTTTCAAAATTCTGATTTTTAAAAATCAGAATTCTGATCTTTTTAATTATCAGAATTCGTTATTCCTTAAACTAGCGTCATCCGCAAAGTTTTTATTTCCATTATATTGCTAACTATTTAAGCTTAAACAAAGAGTTAAGGTTTTTTATGAATGTCTTAAATAGGGTTAATTAATAATATATTAAATTTAAGTAAACACAAGTTTATAACATTAATTAAATATTTTCTACCTTTTTAGCTTTAAATCACCATCTAAATCGTCAAAAGGAAGTAAAAATACAACTAAAGGTTAATTTATTAAAATTAATTTATTTCTTATTATTTAAATTTATTTGTTTAAAAAAAGCTTAATTTATTTGAATTAATTAACTTTTTAGGTTCTGTTAATAATGAAGAAGCACCTAATTATTTGGAAAGAATGAAAAAAAATTGGGGGTCAGTAAGGTGAATTAGAGCATTTTTTAATTAAATAAATAAGCCTTTCTTTTATAAATTAAATTAAAAAAATAATATTTTTTTATTTAAGATTTGATTTGGGTAATTCTTCAAGCTCAAGACATAGTACATCCAACAGGCCTAACATCCCTAAACCAAAACTGTAAATATATACACTCTTAAACATGGGGCGAAATGTGCTGACCAATTAACTTTAAGAAAAAATCAGAATTCTGATTTTTAATTATTAAAATTCTGATTTTTATTTATTTTATTCTGATTTTTAAAAATCAGAATTCTGATTTTTAATTATCAGAATTCTGATTTTTAATTATCAGAATTCTGATTTTTAATTATCAGAATTCTGATTTTTATTTATAAAATTCTGATTTTTAAAAATCAGAATTCTGATATTTTTTAAAGAGAATATCGTCCAAAAGTGTCCCCCTTTGTGTATGGATGGCCGCCTTATTCTCTATTAAATTTTATTTAAAAGTTAAATAAATTAATTTTTAAAAATTGGACTTTTTTATGGGACCTAAATAAACATATATTTACATGTAAAAGTTATATTTTCAAATAAATTTTAATTTAACAAATTTAATTAATTTAAAGGGGAGGAAGAACATTACAAGGAAACACTGCTAGAAGTTTTTCAATGCCGCGTATGGTTGATGAGAATAAAGATGAACATATACAATTCAACGATGGATCAGATGACGGTGAATTTATAATTTTAATTTAACCAGTAAAAGCCAAAGGAGGGCTTAAAGCCGTTGGATGGGGTCATTTAATTAATTAATTAATTAAACCCCTTTTCAGAAAATTCTGATAACGAAAGTGATGATGAAAAAGCAGAAGGCTCCCTTCAAAGCACTGGATATAGCGGACCCAAGCCTAGTAATCCAAAACCAAATGGCAAAGGAATAGCAACACAAATGTATTTAAATATACTTTAACTTTAATTAATACTTTTAATGCTTTTAATTATTTTTTAAATTTAAAAAGGTCTTTAAAATGTTTAAATTAATTATTTTAATTAAATTTAATTTATTATTTTAATTAATTTATTTAATTACTTTAAAATAAATTTAATTAAAATAATTAAATTTAATTTAAATAATTAAATTTAATTTAAAGAGGAAGTCCTCCACAAGGCAAGAGTCTTAATAGAAATATGACTATGCCACCCCAACATTTAAACAATAATTCAAATAATTCAGGCACTTCAGGTATTTTCATTGAATTTAAAGAATTAAAATTTATTAAAGTTTTATTTTTTTATTTTAAAGATAGCGACTCTGACGATGAACCAAAACCTCTGCGGCAAAGTTCAAGTTTTAATGGAAATAATTCCAACACAGGGGTAGGCAATTTTATTAAAGTTTGCAGTTAAAGTTTTATTGTAGAAACAGAACGACCATTATGATCCTCCAGGCAATAAAATTGATACTCCAGGCAATCAATTTGAACCTACAGGCAATCAATTTGAACCTACAGGCAATCAATTTGAACCTACAGGCAATCAATTTGAACCTACAGGCAATCAATTTGAACCTACAGGCAATCAATTTGAACCTACAGGCAATCAATTTGAACCTACAGGCAATCAATTTGAACCTCCAAACGCCCTTTATGTTCCTCCATGGAATCAATTTGTTCCTTCAGGCAATCAATTTGTTCCTTCAGGCAATCAATTTGTTCCTTCAGGCAATCAATTTGTTCCTTCAGGCAATCAATTTGTTCCTTCAGGAAATCAAAATATCAACAACGGTAATAGAGTTATTCATATGCGTTTTTCCGGTATCGGTATTCGGTATTTCGGTAAATACCGAATATCGGTAAATACCGATCTAAAATTTTCGGTATTACCGCGGTATTTCGGTATTTTTTTAAAAATCACTTAAATAAACAAATTTAAACCAAAACAATGATGTAACTCAACAATAGGGGTTTATAAAGAGTAAATTTAATATTTATAATGAAAAGCAGAAGAGTTTGATTTAAGAGAATCAACATTTCTGCGTTTTGAGGGCTCAGAAGGGAACGCCTTTAATCAAAACATCTCTAGCGACGGAGAACACCAGTGCTGGATATTGCCTGTTTTGTGGCTCCGGCCATTTCTAAAATTAAGCTCCGGTTCCGGGCATTTCTAAAGTTAAGCTCCGGAGTCAACTGGAGCCGGCTCCGGAGCCAAAATCAGGAGCCATACCCAGCACTGGAGAACACTCTTTCGCTTTCGATAGAAATTACTCGTGCTTCCACCTGATGTTTTAATAATTTTTCGCATATTAAACATTCAACACCTTCTTTATCAACCTTTCTGTAAAGACCTGTTTCCCAACTTGCACTCATATCCGGAAAAGCAGATAGAATAAGATAAAAAATAATAATAAATTTAAATAAAGTGTGATTAATAATTTCAAATCAATAATTTTTGATATAGTTAGCAACGAAATTTATGAAAAAACATAAAGCTATCATTAAAAATGAATAAATAACATACAAAATCTAATGATTGTAAAATACCGAAATACCGAAAAATACCGCGGTATTTTGGATGGACCGGTACGGTATCGGTATCGGTATTTCGGTAAATACCGAATTTCGGTAAATACCGATTTTTTCAAAACTTGACCGGTACGGTATCGGTATCGGTAATACCGAAAAAAATACCGCGGTAATACCGAAAAATACCGCGGTAATACCGTACCGTGAATAACTCTAACGGTAATTCTACTCTGCTTTAAAATATAATTTCTAATGTTTTTCATTCATTCAATCCTTTGATTTATTTTATAAATATCAAAATGCAAATTAAGGAAGGAACTTTCCACAATATGATAGCAACAATGCAGGTGGAGGTTATGGCTTCAATGGGTTTCAAATGCCTTCGAACTTTAATGATGCACAGCCAATGCAACAACAAAGATGGCACACTGGTAATGAACAAAATTTGCATCATAAAAGTCTCCATGGAAGAAATATGCATGAAGACACCTTTCAAGGTGAGTGCCATATCCCGACGGTCATTCTACTTTAGTTGCCGTTTTATTAGAGAGTGGGGTGGTAAAGAAATTCTTTTATTATACCCTTATTTTAAGGAGTCTCAGTTCTCCTTGTTTTAGTTTAAATTTTATTTTTTGATGCAATTAATCTTTTACTAAAAAGCAATTTTTTAATTCTGACAGTGTCTTTTTCTTGTTTTAATTACATTGGACAAGAAATGTTTAAGTCTAAATTAATTAAAATATTTAAGGAAACATGCACTCGTTCGTACCACAGCCTATGCAATTTCCAAACCACCATCAACTTTCTCATCATCAACCAACATTTCAACAAATGCAGAATTTACCACCTCAACATCAAGGCCTAGTTAATCCACAAATGGGCTTAGGAAACTCTCAGCTTCCTTCTATGGACTACACCAATTTTGCTCCAAACCCATTCAATTCATATCATTATCCTGCTCCTGATCCGGTCTTTGATTATAACTATACAGATGGTGTACCTCATGTTGAAATAGAAGATGAATACGATTTTTAATCGGATGTGAACGCCGATTCAAAAAAATGAAAGAAAATTCTACGAGAATTTTATGTTACTCGATATACCTACTGTCTCTTTATATTCTGTACTATTTTCTTTTCTATTACTAGAGAAAAAGTTTGTTTTTAAGTTTATATTTAAATGCAACTTTTTTAGCTTACTTTTATAGTACTATTTTCCTTTCTTTTTTTTTCTATTTATATACATACGTTGCGATAACCCTCTCTCCAGTTTAAAATACATTGTTTTTTCGCATTTTCTCTATTCATTTTAGCATAAAGTTTTTATTTTCGGAATTAATATTTTAAATAGGAAATTCTACTACAATATTAACTACCTTTAGATGTTACTGAAAAAATAACTGGAATAACACAGTTATTTAACAACAGTGCTTTATTACTAAAGGGGCGAACTGATCTTTTTTCATTACTTTGAATTTGTTTTTAGAATATTTTCAGTTTTTTTTAAACTGTTCTTCAATTTTAAGAAACAATTTTAAAATTCTAATTTTAAAAATATTCATGGTCAAGGTCAAGGAATTTTGAAAAAATTTGAACTCCAAAATTCCATATTAAAACACTCTAATTTTTTCTTTTTTATGTATTAGACATTCTATTCTTTGATTTAAAAAAGAAATTTCAAAATTCGAATAGAGAACTTTAAAAATATTCAATGTCAAAATTCGAGGAATTTTGGAATTTTTAAAAAATTTTAATTAAATAACCACACATGGAATTTCTCTAATTTTTTGTTTATAGACATTTAACATTCTATTCTTAAATTTTAATAAATTAAAAAATTTAAATAACTTTCCACAGAACTGTTTGAAGCCGAGAAGCGGCGACAACACGCTCGTATGCAATAAATAGAAGTAAAAATAATTTAAAATGGTTGTTTAATTCTCTATTTATTTATTTTAAAAACAATTTTACAATGTAGTTAAATTAGCATTTTGTACAAATGAATTAATACTTGTAGGTAATGCAAAGAAATAATTATTCCCTGCTTGAATTGAAGGAGGGGAATTCCAGGCTGAAAAATTAATATTTATTTATTTTAATTAATTCAAGTTTATAAACTTGGTGCAAGTTTTAAGCTTAAACTTGATTAATTTTTAAAGTTTAAGTTTAAACTTAAACGCCAAGTTTTAAGTAAAGTTTATTTTCAAGTTGCTAAGTTTACTATAAAAACCCCGTCATTCTGATACCTCTATTTTTTCTTAACCCTCTTTCATTAAGTTTTAATACGCAAAAATATCAGACTCAAAAAAATAGATTTACCATTAATTGAAGCATTTTGTGTTAAATTAGGAATTTTAATTTCATTAATTTGTGATGTGCCATTCTCATCATCTGTAGCCGGTAAGTTCCTTAGGTATTTACTAAATTTATTTTAATTAAATAAAAATTAATAAAACAAGCAAACCGATGTTTGGCTCTGCGATTTTTGAACCAAACCTTTAAAATAAAAATAATTTAATGTTTAAAAAATTGAGAAAATATAAGACATTATTTGATGCAAATAAATAGGAAATATCACCCTATAATAAAATTCAACTAAATTTACCTGAATCTTAGATTCCGGTAAATTTGTTTGACGAGCCAATTTGTCCCTTACACTAACGTCTGGATAGTGCTGATTTTCAAAACAATTTTCAAGTTGCTAAAGACAAGGGAAAATTAAAAGAATAAACTCTCTTAAGTCTACCTCTAATTGCACTTCTGTAAATGCTGTTCTATTTCTTCTTGCAACTTTTCTTTTTTCTTCTGCAGGTACTTTTGTAATTGTTGTTTGTAAGCCTTTTATTAACGATTTTTCTTTTTGGTGAATATCTTAATATTTTTTGAATTATATTTATTAAATTATTTTTAAGTTTAGGGATTTAATTAGGCCCAAAATATTACCCATCAACTAATAAATAAATTTAAGATTAATTCAACAATTTCATATTAAGCAAAATTGCTTTAAATAAACTTGAATAAGAAACTTAAGTTTGTAAAAAAATAAACTTATTATTAGTAGTTACTATAAATTAATTCAACTATTTTATATTAAACAAAATTGCATTAATAAACTTAAATAGGAAAGTTAAGTTTGTAAAAAAATAAACTTAGTGGTTGAATTTATTTAATTTTGTTTAATTAAAAATTCTTTTTTCTTTTCAAGTAAATACTTAATATAAAATAGTTTAATTAATTAATTTTAAATGTTTTATTTATTCATCAAATTGTATGAGTGCAGCTCAGCTTCCTTTAGTTATTTTTGTAAGCCTACACTTCTAGGCTAGAAAAATGTGCTTGAACGTTTGCTAGCCAAAAACTTAAGTTTCTAATCTTAAATATTTTGCTTAAATTTTCTATTTAAATACAACCATTTTTCCCCTTAAAGTCAAACAAAAAAGTTTAATTTTATTTTACTTTGTTCCGCAAAAATAAGTGTTGGAGGGATTAGCTTAGGTTGAATAAAATTAAAAGAAGACTGTTGCTGCTGTGTAGTGACCATTTGGTAATTTTTATTTAATTTTTCTAAATTATTTAAATTTTGTTGAATTTCTGAATTAGGTAATTGATATGTAGAAATACCCAAATTATTTAATAAAATATTATTCATTAAATTTTGGGAGTAAATATGATTAAATAATGAATTATTATTATTATTTTGTTCTTGTATAACACCCGGAATATTGTTGTTATTTGTAGCTACTGATTTTAGACCAAATTGATTCTATTAAATTTATTTTAATTATTTATTTTATGTTTATTAGATTAGTGTTGAGACCCATAAGAAAATGGTTAATTTATTTTAATTAATTAAAATAATTAATATTAAGCATTGAAAACTTATTTAATTTTTAATTTGCTTAATATGCATTATTTTAATTAAAATAGTTTTAAAATAAATTATTTTGTTTTTTGTTATAAAGGTGTCTAATTGTTGTCGACGTATGCGAATTATTTTTGTGAGCTTAGATTTTTCTGAGCTAATTAATAAATGCCTAATTAAAATCTAAATCTAAAAAAATTAAATTAAATAAATTACCTGTATAAAATTAATATCGGTTAAATTAAAGGAAGATGTAGCGATGGGAGAATTGGCTAGTACAGTATTTAAATTGTGTGTAATAGGGATTATTAAATCTGTGCTGTTGTTTTTGTTGTTTGCACATTTTCCTATTGGTGAATTAAAATTAAAAAAAAGAAGAATTAATATTTTGCATTGACTAAAATTAAAAGAAAAAAATTAAAAAAAAAAAGCTAAAATGCTTAAATATTTTATTGACAAAGCAAATAAAAAAATACAGGAAATTAAGTATTAAAAAAGAATAAAATGCTAATTTTTAAATAGAAGTATTAAAGGATAAAATTAAAGAAAAAAATAAGATTTTTAGATTTCAAGTTGAAAATAAACTTTAAACAAAGAGTGAAAGAAAAGTTGCTTTTATAGTATATTAAAACTTTTTTTTTAATAGGGAAGGTTTCTGTTTCAGCAAGAAACTTAAACTTAATAAATAAACTTGAAACACAAAAATGTTTATATATTTAAACTTTTTGCTTAATATTAATTAATTGCTGTATATTTTAAAATAAGGAAAAATATTAAAATAAAATTTCATAATTAAATTTAAATTAAATTTTAATTTTAAAAAAGACAGCCAAATGCCCATCATTGAAATGCACTTTAATTTTTAAATGTCTATAAAAATATTCTAGTTTAAAACATATGACGGGAGAATATTGTAAATAGTCATATTGTTTGTCTAAATGTCCCCAGATTGCCCTTTTAGCCGATTTGATGGTGAAAAGTGAAAATTGGTAGGAAGAAGGTTTGTCTAGAAGGGAGTGGTTGAGATTGTTTCGTGACATTTCGGTGCACGACATTTCAGGACGAAGGCAAAAAACAATATTTAACCAAACGTCAGGGCTTATAACAAATTCACTATACAGTACTTTTAGGTGTTTTTGGTACCATTCGATAGAGCAAAGATTTTACTACAAAACACCAGAAAATCAGAATTTTTGGACATAAAGAAAAAAAGTTATAGCCAAAAAACTAAAAGTTGTCAGAAAATTCAAAGTTTGAGGTTTTTGACCATAACTTTGTTTCTATTTTTCCTGACTTGGTTATTTATTGTAGCAAATTTTCTGCTCTATTCAATGGTACCATTTCCGCCTGAATTTGATTAATTGTAGATTTATTAAAATTGAAGGATTCAACAAACACCTGCGTTCAATTGACCCTTTCCATTAAATAAAAGAAGAAAATAAATATAATATAATATATTTATTTATTTATCTTACATCTACTTACAAGAAAATAATAATAATAATAATGGCAAAAAATAAGGGATTGTTCACCGATTAAAAAAATTGAAAGAAAAGGTTTTAGCCAATTGAGGAATTTATTAAATAAAGAGAAATGAGAGAGAGTCAGAGAAAAAGAGAGAAAAAGAAAGAGAGATTTAATGTATGCGCAGCGGTGAAATAAAAAAGACTAAATTTATTCTTTTTTAAATATGCCTTTAGACGACTAATAAATCTTTTTAAGGGGTATATTCTGACTAAAAAGTGTTAATTAAAATGACGAATTTAAATTTAAAAAAAGAGAGACTGATTATGACGAATTTAACTATCAAAACATAACAATTTAATGTAAATAAAAAGTCCATAAATTAAATAATAATTAAATAAGCAAATTAAATTAATTCCAAGCTTTCCCTTAATCTTACCTAAAAGGAGAAGAATGTTTAAAAATTAAATAAAATATATTTTATTTAATTTATTAGACAATGAGGCCTTAAAAATTAATTAAAAAATAGTAACAACTCTCTGATTTTTAAATAAATTATTTAAATAATTTTAAAAGGAACACAATTCTTTAGAAAAAAAAAATAGAAAAGGGATAGACC
Source organism: Meloidogyne exigua (assembly GCA_018905775.1). Classification (NCBI taxonomy): domain Eukaryota; kingdom Metazoa; phylum Nematoda; class Chromadorea; order Rhabditida; family Meloidogynidae; genus Meloidogyne; species Meloidogyne exigua. The sequence goes on from JAGUQR010000018.1 coordinate 588,591, forward strand.
GCTCATTACAAAAAAATAAATAAATAAAACTTTCCCTTAACCCCTACTTGTATTTACTTCATCGGTCATTTCCGGCTACTATCCCTCTATACTGTTCACTCCTCTCATCTAATATTTACTTACTTGTAATCTCTTTTCTTTTTTTTATAAAACAAAATCCTCTTAAATATCCTTCAATATATTGTTGGCTTTAAAAAGGGAATAAATTAATAAATCCATCAAAAATGTTTATTTACTCAAAATGTTTTGAATAATATGTTTTTTATTCTCTTTTTGATGCGCTCAATTTTGACAGGTAAATGACAAATAAATTGTTGGTGTATTAATTATGGAGTGTGGCAATATTTGCGGACAAAACTTGCGCATTTTTTATTGTAAAACTTTAATAATACAATCAAAATTCTGGTTTTTATTTAAAAATTCTGATTTTATAAATTCTGAGTTAAGTTGCAAATCAAGTTTATTTATCTGTTTCTTACAAAGAAAGGTTGCAAACTTAAGTTTGTTAAATTTTAGCTTAGAAAAACTAAGCTTACAAAAATAAAAACAATATATGCAGAAATAGAACACATGTAGGTAATACAATATAAATAAATTTACTTTAAATTAATTCAAATATTTAATATTAATCAGGTAATATTTATTCGAGGAAAAAAAAATTTTTTTTTAATTTTAATTTTTAAACCCTTACTTAATATGAAATATTTCAATATTAATTTACTTAGTTAAAATAAATTTATTTTCTTAGTAATATGAAATCAGACGTGGGTTCTTTATTTTTGCAAGCTTAGTTTTCCTAAGCTAAAAATAATTCTGATATTCTTGTAAAAATGTTCTTTTGTAAATAAGTGTGTTCTGCATAAAAAGTCCGCAAGTTTGAGTCCGCAACTGTTGGCTAAGTTTTACATTTTTGTCAAAACTTTTTCTTTTCTTCTTGGAAAGCATTAATTAATTTACATTAAATTAGCCAATAATTTTACTTCTAGTTCTATTTATGTTTTTTGTTTATAATTTAATTTATTTTTTATTTATGATTTTTAAGCCTTTTCCCCGTTTTTTTTTATTATTTTACTTTTTTTATTAAAATAATTTTGTTTTTAAATAAAATATTAATTTTTATTAAAATTAATATTTTATATATTTTAATGATTGAATGTTTAATTTTTAAACAATTAAATTTTATTTAATTTAAATCTTTTTCTCTTCAATTTTATTGACCTTTTTTCCAATTATTTAAATTCTTCTAAAAAATATTTACTTAATATGAAATATTTGAATTAATTAAATTTAAATGTATTTATTAATTTAAAGAGGTTAGGAGTTTGATAATTTTCATTAAAGTTTTTTTTTTTGTAAGCTTAGTTCTTCTAGGCTAAAATAAGTGGTTTAATATATTTATGTTAACAAATTAATTATGAACCTAAATTACCGATAAAATTAGACTTTAAGCTAAAAAGTTGATTTTTGGTGTTATAAAGCCTTTAGTCTCTGCGCTGTTATTAGTTGATTGTATTGCTTGGATTAAGCTTTTATAGGACATTTATACACTTATTTAAATGAGTGTCACTTTTACCTTTTAAATAAACTTGTTTTTATATTGTCTTGTTTAATCCAAGTTTTATTACAATTTAAAGCATTTTCTATTGGAGGATGCGTTTGCGTAAATTTTTAAAATTCTGGAATTTATATTCCACCTATTTTTGCCATTGCCTGCATAGCTAATAATGCCACAAAACTAATAAGTTACTTTGCTTTTCTGTGCACAAATTTCCGCAAGTTTTGTCCGCAAGTAATTATTTTTCCCTCTCAGAGATGCAAAAAGAAATAAAACAAAGAAATTGTAAACATTTAAAAATGTAAATTATATTTATTTCAATACCTTAAATACTACCAAAAAATTAAAAACAAACTTTTATTAAAAAAAAACTTGCGGACAAAACTTGCGGAAATGTGCGCACAGAAGGGGAAAGTACCCATAATAAGCTTTAATTCCAACTTTTTTAATTTAAATTGTTAAGGTTGTAATTAAATTTCTAATTTTAAATTAAATTCAGTCTATGTGTGTGTACTTAGTCAAATAATTATATAATTATTTTTTTCTTTTAAATTTAATTTTCTTTATTTTTCTTAAAAAGAAGTTGAGTAGTGTCAATTAAATTAAAAAATATATTTATAAATTAATTAATTAAATTTATTTTTCCTCGTTTATATTTTAAGGCAAAATAAATAATTTAATATTTTCAACAGGTGTTTATTTTATTTCCTTTTTATTTACTATTTAAATATTATTAAAAAATACCTGCCCGGTGTGTGTGCAGAAGCAAAAAATTAAAAACAAGAATGTGAGATAAGGAATTAAAAAGCTGTATTTATTTAAAAATAGTACAGCTTATTACCTATTCAAAAATTAAAAAATTAAATTTTTTAATTTCAACAAAAAAATTAGGCTCATTAGAAAGAGCTCGTCAAGCTGAGTCGAATGATACCTACCTTAATTTACATTAACCCCAATTAGTTGAAATACAGCCCAAAAACATAGGCAACCCACAGAGGGGAGTAAAGCATACTTAAGTGTTTGCTGCATTAATTCAAAGAAAACTTATTTAATTAGATATAATTAAATATTATATATTAAGCAAATTGTTGCTTGCATTTTCATGAATTTATTTAAGTATTCCCTTTTCAATTTTTGCTTTAATTATACCCTTTTTTGAGGGAATGCAATCAAAGACTTTATTAAATATTTTAGACTTTTTACCCATTTTATTTAAATTAATTTAATTTTTTAAATAATTTTTGATTTAATTTTTTTTAATTTTTAAATTTTTAAATTTAATTAAAATTTTAAATAAATTTAGTTTAATTCTAAAAATTAAAAAATGTCATCTTTCGGTATTTATGGAATTATTGAATTAATTCTTTCAGTTATATTTTTATTAATTCAGGCTGTAACATTACCGGTTAGTTGATTTAATTTATTTAATATTTTCTTTGTTTTACAATTATTTTTTAAAGCACTTTATTATATGTAAAGAGTATCGCAAAGTCATCTCATATCAATTAATGTTTATAATTGGAGTTTGTGAGTCTTATTTAATTATAGGTACCGGTGTTTTACCTTTTTTTAAATATATTGGAATACTCGGACAGTGGTCTGAAAAAGTGAGCTTTTTATTTAACCTTTTTATTGAAAATACAACCTTAAAACTTGAAACTTGCAAACTTAAGTTTTTGCTTAGTTTCAACAAGTTTTCATTTAACCTTTTTATTGAAAATACTACCTTAAAACTTGAAACTTGCAAACTTAAGTTTTTGCTTCATTTCTTTTCTTTTTATAATATAAATCTTTTACCACCTTTTTAAATTAAAAAATATTTAAATTCGTTAATCAAATTTCGGTAAATAAATAATAAAAATAATCTTAGTAAAACTAAGACTTACAAAAATATATGGATCAAAACATCCGATAGCTTGCTTAAAATAAACCTATTTTTCTTATATTAAATTTAAAACTTAAAACTTAATATTATGTAAACAAAAGTTTTTATAATTTTCTTAAAACTTTGTTTTAAAACTTTTTCTTTATGGAAAACAATACAAATAAATGAATGTTAGGTTTTAACTAAACAACTTTAAATAGTAGTAGTTTTTATACTACCCATTATACATATAATGTTTATATATTTTTAATGGGAACTATTTCTCTTAAAATAAAATTATTTTAGTTAACTGGTGCAATTTATGAAGCTGCATTTGATTTGCTTTTTATAATGAATTTAGCATTGGCTTTAAATAGATTATTTGTTATGGTAAAACTTTATATATTGAAGCAAGTAAATGTATCCGAATCTAAGGGAGAATTGTTTATGTATAAGGTAACTATTTTTAAAGAAAATTATTTATTATTAAATAATTAAAATGACAAAATAGCTGATTAGTAAATTAAAGACTTGTCCCTAAACATATAAAAGAGAAAATATAATTCATTTTTGGAACACAATCTTTAGATATTTTTAAATTAAATCTCGTAATTAAGTGGTTTTTATTGAACCTCTCAGTTCAGACTCTAATGTATAAAAAAAGCACAAACTTGACTTTTCTCTTTGTTCAAGTTTTTAGCTTAAAGAAATTAAGCTTACAAAAATATAGACGAAGCCAGCGTACCAGATGCAACGCATACAAAAATACAAAACATTTAAATAAATGTTTAAATAAATTAGTTTATATTAAATAAACTTTTCAGGTGTATTAATTAATAGGGTTGCAAATTTTAGTTGCTAAAAAACTCAAAATAGTGACTAAAATAGATGCTAAAAAAGAGTCAGAATAGTTACTAAAAATCAAAAAAAGTCCAAAATAGTTACAAACATAGTTGCTAAAAATTTAGTTTTATTCACAAATTTTAACAAAAAATCAAATATAATCGATCACAAACGAGTTTCACAATTACCGATTATATAAAATTCGAGATTTTGTGGGGTGAAACTTTGCCTATTGTCTGAAAGGATGTTTTTATACACTGAACCTAACCGGGGGTGATGCCGTGACGGGATTTTTTCAAAAAAACAAGATCTGGACCGGATCCCGCGGGACTAAAGCAGAAAATCCCGTATCCCGAAAAATCCCGAAAATCCAAAACAGACGGGATTTCGAGACCTAGATCCCGCAAAATCCCGTTGGGATCCCGTCCCGTGCCGGTCTTTAGTCAGAATAGTGACTAAAATATTGAAAAAGCCCAAAATAGTTTACAAACTTTTTTTTTCAAAAAAAGACCAAAATAGTTTTTAATAGTTACATATAGTTGCTTTCAAATCAATGAAAACATGCTCAATTATGTGTTTTTTGTGCATATCTCACCTTGTACAGCTAACAAAAAAAAATAGTTAAAAAACTAAAATTTGCAACCCTATTAATTAAAAATAAACTTAAACGGACGCTGCTTTTTTTCTTAAAGCTTAGAATAAACTATTTTATTTAAAATAATTTTTTACTTACTATTAAATATTCTAATCAATTTGCTTTAACTATATTTAAATTAAAACATTTATTTACGTTTACTTCCTCTCAAATTCATGTATTAATTTTGTAAGCTTAGTTCTTCTAAGCTAAAATAAATAGACATTTTCTGTCAGTTTTAGGTCACTTTAAAAATGCTAATAAGTTGCTCTGACTTCTTTGGAGATTTTCCATTTCACTTAAATAATTTATAAATATTTCCCTTATTTTTTAGTGTTTATTTGCATCGTTTGCAGCAATTTTTGCTGCCATAGCAGCCTTGTTTATGTCACCCTATTGTGGTCTATATATGGATGAAGAATTTAATTGCTTCCGTTATGATAAAAAATTAAGCTTTTCTATGCAATTTTACCATATTGAAGTGTATGAATATTTAATTTTAACAATCTCATGTTTTTTGATTTACTGTGGGATTGTTTTTTTAATTAAAATTGTAAGGAATTTAATAAATAGTTAAACTATTTAGTTGACTTCAGTTAAATGAGTGACTAAACTAAGTTTTGAATTGTAATTTTAAGTTTTGAGTGTTTTGTACAATAACTTAAGTTTTGAAAACAAGCTTTGTATGTTTTGACAGTAAACTTAAGTTTTGCATGTTTTGTACAATAAACTTAAGTTTTGTACAGTAAATTAAGTTTTTAATGTATTGTATACTAAACCTAAGGTTGGAATTGTAAACTTAAGTTTTGTATTGTAAACCTAAGTTTTTAATGTTTTGAATTGTAAATTCAAGTTTAAAAAAAAAAGCAAACCTAAGTTTTAATGTTTATAGAAAATAAACTTAAGTTTACTCTTTACCCTTATAACTCTAATCATTGTCATATATGTATTTAGAACCAACCAAAAATCTCCAACAATTCAATTAACCAAAATAAGAAGTCTATGGAAATGCGTATTTTAATACAATCATTTGTACAGTACTGTTTATTCCTTGTTCCATTAATACTTGGAACAATAGGTTTTAATTTAAAAAATAAAGTTTTTATTAAATTTAATTTTAAAGGCGTTTCCCCAAGTTGGAGTTTAATTGACTATTACGGAATGATTACAATTATTGAAATTTTCTTCTTTGGATTAAACCCAATTATTTATTTTATTTCTTTAGCGTAATAATATTTTTATTAAAAATTTAATTAATTGAATATTTTAGAAGTTTTCGAAGCAAAGTAATTAATGGATTATATTTTTGGAAAAAACAAAAAAATACGAGCTTTGTTTTGCCTAAAATTGTTCAGGTTAAACCAAGTAATATTGATGGAGGACTTTCTATACAATTTTAATTTTATGTTTATATGTAGTGTTAATTATAAATAATTAATTTTTTGTATAAATTTTAATTAAAAAAGACTATTCAAATATTGACTAATTTAAATTAAATAATTAAAAATGTTTAAACAAATAAAAAAATTTAATTTAATATTTTTACTTAATATATAATATTACAAAAAGATTAATTAATTAATATATGTATGTATTTATTAACTAACAAATTTGTTGGTAGCACATGTAACTCATTATTTTTGTAAGCCATTTTTGTACAAATGGCTAAAGATTACAAACTTGAAATAAAACTTGTTTCACCAAGTTCGCAACTAGGCTGTTTACAAACTTGAATTTATACAAGCAAACAGTACCAAAACAATGTTTTAAAGCATTTTTGTAAGCAAAACTTTACAAAAATACAAAAATTAATTTATTATCTTTTCTAAAAATACAATAATATTGAAACATTTGTTTACTTAAATTAATAACTTTTTATTTAATTAATTTGAGGTAAACTAGAAGGTAAAACTTTAATTGTAGTATTATGCCCATTTGCTACAATTTTTGAAGTCTGTGTTGTTGAAATAATTTTTTTATGAATTTTTTCGGGAAGGAGGGTTTGAATTAATTTATTTCTGAATGTTTGGCTCGCCCAAATTAGAAGCCAACTGGGCATTACCACAACCCCAACGTCCATAATAATTGAATAAATGCTTCCAAGAAATGATTGAATTAAATATAGATTCCAAAGGCTTGAAAGAAATATTAGAATCTAAAAAATTAAATTTATTTTAATTAATAAATTTTAATTAATTTAAAAAAAAAGATTAGAAAGACAACAAAAAATAACAAAAGAAAAAATTTAAAAATTAGATTTACTACCTAATTTTTAAATAAATTTAAAAAAATTAATTAATTAATTACCACAATTATTGCTATCAACATTTGCCCAAGAGAAGTAAACAACGAAAATAACCACAATTTTCTTTCAATTTTATCCTTCTTATCGTTTGAAGTCTTAACTAATCCAACCTGTTTCTTTAACCTTTTTCTATATGCAAAAACTGTCATTAAATTAATTAAAATAAAAATGAATAGAAAGAAAATTGATTCTATTGTACTTAATTTAATGTAGTAAATAAGCCTTCCTTCCTGTAAAATTAAACATTTAATTAGTCAAGTGTTTTTAAAATGCTTAAACTTGAAAATGGGTTAGTATATAAACAGTACAAAATTACAAAAGAGAAAGAGAACGGTGAAAACACAAAAACATACATTTTTGTAAGTTTGTGTTTTTTAGAAAAAACAAACATTTTTGTAAGTTTGTGTTTTTAGAAAAAATAAACATTTTTGTATTTTTGTTTGTTTTTAAGAAAAAACAAACATTTTTGTAAGTTTGTGTTTTTTAAAAAAAATAAACATTTTTGTATGTTTCTGTTTATTAACAAAAAACATTTTTGTATTTTTTACAAAATAATAAAAAATACAAAACTACAAAATTCAAGTTTATACAGTTTTGTATCCGGTTTTCACCTTTTCTTTCCCTTACACTTGAGATTTTTTTTATTGCTCCTTTACTAAAACATTTTCCAAAACTTAATACTATTCAAAATATGTTTCTTACATTTTCCTTTTCAGTAATGTCAATAGAAACAACACTTTCATTTTTATCATCCCTTTGTACTAAATAAACATAATTAATTGTAAACATTCCAATAGCATTTAGAGGTAAAGCAAAGCAAAGAAAACAAGCAATTAAAATAATTCTTTGCCAAAACTAGAATAAATAAATAATTTTTTTTTTATTTTATTTTTCAAAAAATTATGTTTAAGGTAGTAAGGCTTTTTTATTTTAACCTAGAATAACTAGGCTTACAAAAATAAAATAATGGTTCCCTCAACACCAGACATAAATAGATCAAATAGAACTTAAACTTAATAACAACTTAATTAAAATAATGCATATTAAGTAAGTTTGTAATAGAATAGATAAAACTTTTGTTTACAACAAGCAGACAATTTAACTTTCAAGTTTGTAAACTTAAGTGCGCGCGTAAGTTTTAATCAAAACATTTGTTTAAAACAAACAAACAATTTAACTTTCAAGTTTGTAAACTTAAGTGCTCGTAAGTTTCTAAAACGAAAAATATAGATATTTTGAAACATATTAATTATTTCATTTAAAAATGCTTTAAATAATCACTCACTATTTGATGCTTTGTTGGCCAAGCAATAGCAGTAAATCTAATGAACATAATACAAATTGATGCCAAATTGTCTCCAAGAAGGGAATAATGTGTAAAAAATAGAAACGTTGCAAATGTCCAATTGGGATAAGGATTAGCAAGGAACCAGTTTGGGAATAAATTTGGAATTCTATAGCCATAATAAGAGTCAAAAATGTAAAGAAAACCCTAAACAAAACAGTTTTTAAGTCTGCAAGTTTTTAAGTTTGCAAATAAAAAAAAGTTTATTTTTACATTAAATGCGCGCATACAGAAGAGACCATAAAATGATGTATGTAGAGATTTATGTCTAATAATAGTTAATACTTCAGCAATATAGAGGAGAATAGAAGGTAGACTTAAACCAATTGAAAAATAAATTAAAAATCTTTTTAGAAGCATTTTTAAAAAAATATATTTTTATTTAATCTAAAAAATTAATTTAATTAATTAATTAATTAAATAATTAATTTAATTAATTAATTGAAATTGTAAAATTACATAAATTTGACATTGAATATTTTTAAAATTTGTAACAATTTAAAAAATTTTTCTATTTATGTTAAAATTAAAAATATTAATTTAAAGCAAGCCTAAATAAAACTAGTAATTTAATAAGCAATAAAGACATATTAAATATCTCTCTCTGTTAAAAATTTCTAAAATTGGTTATTTTAAATTTAATTATAAAAAAATTGTTAATTAAATTAAGGCACTAAAAGGAAGTAAAAAAAATTGAAAAAAATTAAAAAATATTTTATTTTAATAAACTTTAATTTTTTCTATTATTTATTTAATTTATTTATTTAATTTTATTTGTTTAAAAATTAGAAAAGAATAAATTAATTAATTTTTAAAGAAATATTGCTTAATATAAATTATTTTATTTAAATGAATTAAATTAAAAAAAATTTTTTTTCTTTTGTTTGTTAGCAAAATTGTTGTAAATATTATTGTTAAATTAATTTAAAAAAAAGTTTTATTGTTTAAAATATTAAAAATATTTTTTTATGTTTTTCAAAAAATAAGAATTATTTAAAAATATTTTTTAATGTCACGGAATAAATATAAAATTAAAATAAAATAAATAAATAAATACAAAATATGTATTACTAATTTAAATACTTTTTCTTTGAATTTCTAAAATAAATATATTTTTTAAATAATAAATTAAATACGAAGCAATTTCCGGACTGACATTTCCGGAAAATTAAACTTTGTGAAGTAAAGTTTTCAAGTTGAAATAATGCTTAAATACAGAATTGACTGTATTTTATAAACTTAAGTTTGTAAAATAAAGTTTTTAAATTAAAGTTGCAACTTGCTTAATATAAAATATATTATTTTTAATGAATTTTAAATCTATTTATTTTTAATTAATATATTCGTGAACTGGTCGGTACGCTGTATTTTTGCAAGCTTAGTTCTCCTAAGCTAAAAATAAAACTATATTTACAGTTAATTGAAAAAGTGAAAATAACCATAAGAAACTTGCTTCTTTTGTTCATTTTAATTTATTAAATAAACAAATTGAACTAATTTTAGCCTAAAATAGTTAGGCTAAACACAAATAAAGTCTTCTCCCACATTTACAAAAATTTAAAAACATAATATAAATAAATTTACAATTAATTAAATAAAATTTTTGTATTAATTTAATATTTAACGCTTACAGCCTCACGCTTTTGTATTAAAAAAAAGAAACTTTTGTGTATTTAATTAATACAGTTTTCTCTACACAGAAAACAAGTTTCAATAGACATTTCCGGAAAATACTAATCCGGAAAGTTGCATAAAACTTCTGCCTTTATTCTGATTAAATTAACTTAACCGGAAAACTTAACCAAACACAATGTATTTTTACTTAAAAATTACATCACCTTTTGTATTAAATAAACTTGTTTTAGTTCAAACATATATAAAGGAGAATTTCGAACATTTATTAAAATATAAAAGAAAAGAATTTCAAAATTGCCGGAAGCTTAAAAATAAAATAAATTTTAGAACAGCAATTTTATTTAAAAAAAAAAGTTTTATTTTCGTAAATATATTTAAATAAACATTTTTCTACTAAAAACTGCTTAAAATGTATGCAACCAAAATACGTGAAGAAATGATTAAAAGTAATGAAGATTTGGTTAATTCTGATGACAATATTTATTATTTAATTAATCAAAAAAGGCAGTCATTGCCTGCAATATTTCCTAAAAAATATTTTATTCGTCCTTGTTGTCAACCTAGGAAGGTAAATAAATTATTTAATTTTTAATTTAATTTTAACAGATTCCCCCTGTCTATTTGGAAAGGTTTTTTTATTAAATTGGAAGAGAAGGATGCTTGTTTTGCCCCAGGGGATGTAATTGCTGGATGTGTTCAAATTGTAGCCTCAACAGTATTTAATGAAGCAACCAACACAATTTTTAATTTAAATAAATGTGCACATATGTCAAAGGAAAATGATGATGCTCTACATATTAAAAGGCTGAAGATGATTGTTTTGGGAGTGGCAAGAATAAAGGAGGAAAATAAATTAATGGTAGGGGGGGTAGTGAAAGATAGGGGGCTGGGAGGCAAAATATTCCCTCAGGCAAAATTTTCCCTCAGGGGAAAATTTTTTCCACAGGAGTAGAAATTAATTTCCCTGGGGAGGATAGCCTGTATCTAAGGCAAAGGAATTATTTCTCCATTATAACCCCCCTTTTTATAAAGCTTAAAGAATCGTTTTTACACATGGAAGCTGATCTACTCGTCAATAATGAAAATAATAATTCAACAGCAGTCAGAACGGGGGAAGTTAAAACAATCAAATTTGAGGTTAAAAATGCTTTAGAAAATTTAAATAATTTAAATGAATTATTTAAGATTAGATTACCACAAAAAGGGCTTTTTACCAGTTTAGAAAGTAAAAGTGTGTCTGTACTGTACACTGTACAACTTGAATTATTGTACAAAAATAACAGTAAGTAAACACAACTAAAACAAGTTTTATTCACTGTCAAGTTTTGTTTATATTAAGGTTGCTTAGTGTTAGACAAAGGAAAAATAGTAGGGAAAATGAAGAGAGATTTTTCCTCGTCTAGTTGATTTTAGAGGTTTTCAGCCTATAACTTTTTTTCCTGTGTTTCAAAAATTCTGATTTTTTGGTATTTTGTAGTTGATTTTCTACTCTATTCAATGATACCATAAACACCTTAAATTACCCGGCTACTGATTTTCTATAATTTTTGGCGCTCATTCACCTCAACTAAGCAACCTTTTCTTACCCACAGATTTAATTAATTAGAAGTATTTAATCACTAAATTAAGAAGATGAAGAAGAACTTAAAGCAAATACAATATGTGGCTTTACTCTTGTCGACTGCTTCGATTTGGCCAGAATGCCAAGCTTCTATTTTCAGCCCTGTTTTAAAAACGTTGTTAAAAAATTTGGTTTATTTTCTTGTACAGGGGGACAGATTCGCCTTAACTTTTCAATTAATAGAGTTGCATTTGTTGGAGGAGAAAATATTATTATTGAAGGTAAATAATAATTTATTCGTAAATTACCCTTTACTGATTTCCAACGAAAAAGGCTTACTTTAAAAAAATAGTGTTTTTACTTGCAGTTAAGTTTTTAGGGACGTTTTGGTCATTGACAAACAGTAAACAAGTTGCAAACTTAATAAAGAAAAACACAAATATTTAAATAAACTTTTTAAAGGTAAAATAGACAATAGAACAGACCGCCGCATTGACAAACTTACCGCAAACTTGAAGCAACTTGTTGCAATAAATGGACACCGCGCTAATTTAAATACAGATAAAATTGATGTAAATGAAATACACGAAGACAATCTTGCCCTTTTTGTTGACCCTGGAGCAACGTTAATTTTTAGTTTTTGAAACCTTTTTAATTAACAATTATAGACTTAAATTTGTTCGTTATTTTGCTTTGCCTCCCCTGCCGCCTAGGTAATTCTTTGTTTTAATAAATAATATTTTTTGAGTTACTCTAATGGACCTTTTATTAAAAAAATTTAGAAGTCAACAAATAGCCCTAGAAATTGTAATATTCCAAACATTTTTAAAAAAGGGCCATTAGAGTCTCCAACCTAAAAATGTTTAGCATCTATGCATTAGATGGGACTGACCCAGAAACTTGTTACACAACTGCTACAATTAATGAAGAAAATAAATTTTTAACAAATAGAAAAACAAGCATTGAATTACTTAATAAATGTAAAAGACGTAATTCTGCACAACAACCAACAATTAATGAAAAATTAAATCAAAATAAAACTTGGTTTATAAATATTAGCTACCAACTTTGTTTAAACGTTGTAACAGATGGTTAGTGTATGACTGTTATTGTAGCCTATTCTACCACTGTTTAAAAATAAACTTGGTTTTAACTGTGTATTAAAGTTTTGAATTTTGAAGCAAAAATAGAAACTGAAGCATTTTTGAAGCAAAACTTGAAGCAATGCTTCAGCTTCAATTTTTTAAGAAGAAATCGAAGCAAAGTTTCAACTTCTATTTTTGAAGCAAAACTTGAAGCAATGCTTCAGCTTCAATTTTTTAAGAAGAAATCGAAGCAAAGTTTCAACTTCTATTTTTGAAGCAAAACTTGAAGCAATGCTTCAGCTTCAATTTTTAAGAAGAAATCGAAGCAAAGTTTCAACTTCTATTTTTGAAGCAAAACTTGAAGCAATGCTTCAGCTTCAATTTTTAAGAAGAAATCGAAGCAAAGTTTCAACTTCTATTTTTGAAGCAAAACTTGAAGCAATGCTTCAGCTTCAATTTTTTAAGAAGAAATCGAAGCAAAGTTTCAACTTCTATTTTTGAAGCAAAACTTGAAGCAATGCTTCAGCTTCAATTTTTTAAGAAGAAATCGAAGCAAAGTTTCAACTTCTATTTTTGAAGCAAAAATTGAAGCAGTGCTTCAGTTTCAATTTTTTAAGAAAAAATTGAAGCAAAGTTTCACCTTTTGAACCAAAAATTGAAGCAATGCTTCAGTTTAAATTTTTGAACCAAAACTTGAAACAATGCTTCAGTTTCAATTTTTGAAGCAAAAATTGAAAAAATGCTTCAGTTTCACTTTTTGCTTCAAAATTTGAAACAATGCTTCAATTTCAATTTTTGCTTCAAAAATTGAAACATTGCTTCAGTTTATGGTAGAGTAGGCTTTGGCAGTTTTAAACATTTCTTACCATCAGTTTAAAATTCTTTAACAAATTTACTTCAAAAACATTAAGGAATTGATGCAATGGAAATAAATGTTCCATTAATAATTGGCAGTCTTCCACAAAGAAAATTAAGATTTCTTGAACAAACAATTCCTCTAATAAACAAAACCTATCAAAATACTTTTACAAAAGCTGCATATGAAGCAGCATATTTATCTTCTAATGAACAAAAAGATTTTGTAAAAGAAACGGCTTCAATTGTTTTGTTTATGCCTAACAGAAAAGAGGTTGTTTAAATAATATTTTTTGTTCTTTAATCTCATTAAAAAGTTTATTTTTTGCTTAATATATAAAATTGTATTTTTAATGCTTTTTAAGCTTAGACTTAGTTTAACACTGTAAAAAACGTTGCAATCGAAATATATTATTTTTGTAAGGGTGTTTGTCTAAACACTCTAAAATAAACTTTAAATTTAATTTTTAGTTCACAACAAAATTAAATCAGCATTTTTTTGATGTTAATGAAGCAAAACATTTTTGTCAAAGTAATGAGGTTTGTTTGGGTAAAAACACTTGTTTTGACTAAAAACATGCACAAACTAAGTTTTAACTAGAGTAGGGCAAACCGAGACCGAGATCGAGACCGAGCCCGAGATTCTCGGCCTATTCTGCATTATCGGTCTCGGTTTTACAGATCTCGGTCTCGAAACCGAGACCGAGAATCTCGGCTAGTTTCTCGGTCGAGAAACGAGACTGAGTAAAAATATCAAAAACTTTAATATTTCTTAAATTTAGCAAATTGTTATATGTAGATTATCATTTATCTAGCTGTTTTTTTCTATTTATTTTACTTTATTCATTTTCTTGGGCTATGTCTGACATTTTGAAGTATTTTAAAAACTTGCATCATCTGCGAAATGCAAAATTTGTTCGAATAAAAGGCAATGGAAACATGGATCACCCAATGGACTTTTGAGACATATGGAATTATTTCATTTTTCTGAATTCCAAAATTAAAGGGAAATAAGTGAGAAGGAAACTTAAGTGAGCAGATTTGTTAAGTACAATCCTAGAAAAAATTTTGTTAGTAAAAGCAAATATGGATAGAATTTCATTGGCTCCATCGATAGAAGCTGATCCTGATGATGAAGGTTATTCAGCAGAAGAGTTAGGAGAGGATACGGAGGAAAATATTGATTTTTAACTTATTTTTTCGAAATAAACTAAAAATTTCTCTTTCTCGAATTTTCTCGGTTCTCGATCTCGGTTTGATCGAGAAATGTTCCTCTCGATCTCGGATTTTGATTCTCGCTCAATCTCGGTCTCGGGTTGACCGAGACGAGTCTCGGTTTGCCCTACTCTAGTTTTAACTGACCAGCGTCTCTCTTCTTTTGTTTGTCTTTCTCTGTTTCTCTGTCTACATTTAATTTAATTGTTTGTTTTAAAAACAAAGGAAATAATTAATTAATAAGGGGAATATTTATTATTTAATTTAAATATTCTTTCACAATTAATTACCTAAATTGGCGTGTAGAGAGAAATATTAGTCAGTTAAGGCTTAAACTATTTACCTTTTTTAATTTTTTTTAAGCAAAACTTTACCAATAAATACCCATTTTTTGTGAATTTACCGTCTTCTAGCAAACAAAGCCGAAAAGCCTCAATAATAGCGAGTACAATAAGAAATGAAAATTTAAATATTGAAAGACAAAGCCCAATAGGGGAAGAAAATGAAGAATTTAATTTAAATGAAAATAAGGAAATTAAATTATTTAATTTAAACGAAGAGGAGGAGAAGGCGTCGACTAACGACAGTGAAAATGTATATTAATTAAATTAAATTTATTTAATTTTAGGACAATTAAATAAAGGGATATTTGTTTAATTTTTTGAAAAAAAAGAAATTTAAATTTAATGAATTAATTAATTATTTAGATTGAAAAATCAAACGACTGTAATTCAACTAAATTAATTCCAAGTTTTAATTCAAAGCATTACAGCCTTCCTACTCAAACAAACTTAACAACATTAACAGCAGTTGAAGTTCCTTATAATTATTTAATTGAACGTCGCTTAAGCTCTTCTAATTAAATATTAATTTTTAAACAAATTTTTGAACCTTTTTATTTAATTATTTAATTTTGCTTGTAATTTACTTTACTAGTTGATTTAAAATAAATTAAAATAATGACCATTTAAATTGTAAATATTTCTATTTAAAAGGTTAAATATTATTTAAAAAATAATTTAATTTAATATCTGTGATGTAATTATAATTTAAACCGTTCACAGACATCTTTTATGAAATTGAGACTGTCCTTTTCTATAAAGGACATTTCGAAAACATCCACTTTTTAAAAACATGTTTTTATTTTAAAAAGTGCATTTTTAATTTTTAATCACACACAGACGCTTAGGAAATAAATTACGAAATAATTGCATAAGTCTTCGCTAAACTCCCTTTTTATTTAATATGAAAGAAGGGAGAGGGAAATTGCTTCATTCATTTTTATTTAATATTTTTTTATGTTTTAATTAAATTAAATCAAAAATACAAAACCTTTAAAACAAGTTTTGTGTTTTACATTTTTTAATTAAAGTTTTGTTTGTTTTTGTTTGAGTAAAAAACACAAAACTTTAAAACAAACACAAAACTTAAAAACATTTAAAACTTAAAAACACACACTAAACTTAAAAACATCTAAAACTTGAAAACATCTAAACTTAAAAACATTTAAAACAAAAACAAACACAAACTTAAAAACATTTAAAACTTAAAAACACACACTAAACTTAAAAACATCTAAAACTTGAAAACACACACTAAACTTAAAAACATCTAAAACTTGAAAACATCTAAACTTAAAAACATTTAAAACAAAAACAAACTTAAAAACATTTAAAACTTGTTTGTGTTTTTTAGAAAAATGTTGTCTACTCTCCCCTTAATATTATTAATTTCTGTGTGTTTTGTTTCAATTAATGCAACAAAATCTGCTTTAAAAATAAAAGAAGAAGAAAGTTTAGACAAAACGAAAGAATATAAACTTGAAAATGAACAACTTTTAAGCATGTATATTGACTTTTTAAGTGGACAAAAAAGTGAAGCATTCTTAAATGAATTGAGTGTTTTATCCTACTATACAAACTGTAAATCATTTATTGCTTTTACCTTTTTTAAAAATTTGGAAAATCAAAATGCTTCAATAATTAACGAAAAAAAGGAAGATTTAGAGAATCCTCAATTTATTATTGAATTAAATAAATATTCAGAAATGTCAATTAATATGTATACAGAATTAACTAAAAACTTAAAAACTTGGTCTGTTGAAAAAAAGTTTTGTAAAGTTTACAGTTTTGTCTATTCTCTTGTTACAAACAAAGTTTTATTAGAAAATGAACAATGGAAAAATAAACTTGAACAACACAAATATTTACCTAGCTATGTAAGCAATATAAAATTAATTTTTTTTTATTTTTATTTTAAAATAAAGGTAACAATTTTTTTTATTTTTTTAATTAATTAGAAAATTTAAAAAAATTAAATTTTAAGGAACGCAAAATTTTTGAAGGTGAAATTAAATGTGAAACGCAGCAAGAAGTTAAGGAAACAATTGAAGCATGTTTTTGGGAATTTTCTTTTTTGGAAGAACTTCAACATTCACATTTACTTTTTATTAGAATTTTAATCAGAAATTCAAAAAAATCATTTTTAACATTTTATACATTAAATGCTTTAGAGAAATTACTTGGCGCTACTCTGCTAGACGAGCTTATAAAGGAATATGGATTGTTTCAATGTTTGTTTAAATCCTTTTGAAGCAAACTTTTTTTAAATAAACTTGAAAAAGTTTTTGCTTCAAAAAAAAAAAAAATTGAAACTTTGCTTCAAGTTTTAGTTTTTCTTTATCTTAAAAACATGTGTTTTCCAAAAACACATTAAAACTTAATGTTTTTAAAACTTGAAAAATTGCAGTAGAAATGGAGAAATCATTAGATGTTTCAACCCGTTGGAGATTATACCAAACAATATTTATGTTAAACATCAAAGAGGAAAACATGCATACTTTAAAAGGGTTTAATTATACCAACGAAGAACATCAAATGAACATTTCAATTTTATACAAAAAAATCAGAACATTTGAGAGAATAATTTTTGAATATATAAAGGTATGTTTCACTCTTATTCTTTAAACCCTCTTTATTTAAAAGAGTAGAGTAGAGTCTCAGTCTGCATAAATAAACTTTGTCTATTGTAAATGTTGCAATAACTCTAACCTTTTTTTAAATAAACTTGGAAGCGTTATTCTAGTCGTTTCTATTACTTTAATACACTTAAGTGTTCACTTCTCTCTTTTTACAGGATATAGAAGAACACACAGAAGTAATAGACGCCTTTAAATTAATAGTACGTGAAGCTTACGATTTCTTTAAAAAAGACAACATAAATTACTGCATTTACCTGCTTTATAGAACAAACAAATTCTTAACCGAAGAAAGCAAAAAATTAATAAATTATGCAAAAGAAGGAAACCCTATAGAACTAGCTAATGCTCTTTTTGTTACAATTGCTGAAATATTTTCAAATTTTAGTGAATGGGACACTTTAATTAATAATAAAGTTTACTTGGAAATTAGAAAAATGTTGGCGAAGAATCATTTGACCTATTTGGACAATATTTTTGAAGACAACAATAATTTATATATTCTCAATGTTTTTAAGTATAAAAAGGGAACAAAGTTTCTTTTAATTAATTTTCTTCAAAAGAGCGATGAAACACTTAAATTTATTGAAAAATACAACTTGTTTAGTGACAACGGTTAAAACTTTTTTTTCTCCTTTTCTTAAGCTTAAGCTTGAACTTAGTTGTTTGCTAAAGTCAACACAAACTTAAAACTTTGTTTTGTTTAGATTAGAGTTACTCAAAAATGAGACATTTTGCAAGAGTAATAAAGTTGACATTTCGCCAACAACAAAATGTTAAATTAAATAAATTAATGTAAAGGTTGAGGTAATGGGTTATTTGAGTCCTGAAATGATTAAACAAGAGCCTGTTTTCAATCAAACATTTTTCGATAAATTAATAGCCCCAGGCTTTATCTAAACCTTACATTAATTAAATAAAATTAAACATAAAAAATAGCGAGGAAAATAAAAGATAATATGAAACAACAGTTATTTATTTAAATAAACCCTACAACCTAAAATAAACCTTTTCTTTGTCTTTAAGTATTTCTTGACAACGCTCAACTATCCAACCATTACGAACAAGGCCTTATATCTAAAATTCCAATTATTTATAGAGCAAATGTTTTAATGGCAAATTTCATTGTTTGGTTTAGATGGGTGTACTACACAATTTACCCAAGGGATGGAAGGGGGAAATGGAGGAGTCTGGAGAAAAAGAATTTAATTATTGACCTTTGGAATTTGAACAAAATTTCCATTTATTTAAATTATGAATCTATTTATTTAATTGATGTAGATAATTTTGAAAAACAATATATTAATAAGTTGGGGAAAATGGAGGCTTTAAAGGCTTTAATTGAACGACAAATGAACGTAAACTTTCCTTTTTTTTGAATTAATTTTTATTTTAATGTATTGTTAATTGTTGTACCCTATTTATTCTAATATAGAGCCTTTCTTTAATGGAATATTTCTACTTTAAGAGAATTTCTCCCCCAATGCTTCTTATCTAACAGAAAACTTTTCTTTCTCAGTGTTTAATAAATAAACAAAAATACGTTAAAACAGAACCCCCGGTACTGTAATAGATTAAATAAGGTATGTGGGGGTGGGACGTTAAAGCCACCAATCCCAGTTTTGAACATAGAATTGAGAAAAGGCAGTTAATTACCCCAAACCTTTGGATAAATACTTTGTTCCAAACCGCCCGCTTTGAAACGTCGTATTTTTAAAACTTATTTAGTTAAGTCAAACGGAAGGAAATGAAAACAACAAAGACGAATTTGCGCAGCTTTGCAATGAATGGAATAATATTTTATCTAAAAAATATAACAAAGATAATGTTTCAAATTCATTTATTAAATGGATTAGAGAAGAACATTTTAATAAAATTATGAATTTATTAATTAGTAAGGAGGATAAATTGCTAGGCGTGGTGACAGAAGACCCACACATAAAAGACCCACAGACAGAAGACCCACGGTCAAAAGACCCACAGACAGAAGAACCACACAGACAGAAGACCCACAGACAAAAGACCCACAAAAATAAAAAAACAAATTTTTATCAACAATTAGTTTTAACTAAACTATTTTTATTTTTTAAACTTAAATATGCTCCATTTCTTCTTGCATCATCACTTCTTCATTAGCTTCTACTGGATCAACCCCTAAAAAATATTTTTGAGTAAAACAAGAAAAAGTATTACCTCGATATTTAATGTAATAACTTGTAGCACGTAAAAAACCTTCAGCATCCATATTTCTATAACGCTGCAAAATATTAATTAACCGTTGATTCGACTCTTGATATTCTCTACGACTATATAATGGAACCTCTTGACCTGCGTCCAGTTTTATACAAATTGCATTAATTCGTACATTCTCTTCACGAATGCCTATAATAATTAAATTAGACAGAAAAAAATTTTAAAATATTTATCTTCAATGAATTTGTAAATATTTGGATGTGGTGTATTGAATTTTGATTGTATTTGATTGTGCCAGCTCTCTACAGAATTTGTTGTGCGAGGAAGATCCAAAAGCGTGACAACATTGTTATTCCACATTTCTTTAGTAAACAATGAAGGACGGCCAGGACGACCAACCCAGGTTTCTTCAAAATAATTAAAAGAAAGCTTATATGATTGTCTTCATTTCCTGCATTTGCAATAAAGTGTTCTGCTAATGCATTGAAACGAGCTGTAATAAAAAATACTAGTGAATATAAAAAAAATATAAAGTTTATTACCCGTAACATCGCATGGAAGACAAAAGGTAAGTGCTGTAAACATTTTAATTAATGTACGGTAATGCTCATCCTCAATGTATCTCTGTTTTAACCCTAATTGTTGTGCCTTTCGCCATACAGCTTGTGAGAAATGGAAATAACAACCATGAATGGCTGCTTGTGGGATGTAATTTCTAAAATTTGTAATAAGTTTCAAACAACTTAAATTACCTGAAAGAGTTCTCTACAGCTTTCTCAAAATCTATTATTATGGTTGTTGGACGAGTCGGCACATTTCTAATAATACGTTCAAGCGCGCGGCAATATGTTTGCTGCTGCTTATTTGGAAGTAGACAGAATATAAAAGGTAAAACGCGGCCTCTATATAAGCCGTGTAATACCCATACTTGATAGAACATTGAGGGAGATGCACTAAAGGTTCCATCAGCAAGCCAAGTCTCACATTGACTCAAACGTGCACAATCAAGCTGCGATGCAAATATTAGAATACGGTGGGGATCAGCAGCTTCACTGTCATACATTAAGAAATTGGCTCCACGCATGTCAAGTTGTAATTCCTATATTTAGAAAAATATAAAGATTTTAAAGATCAAACTATAATTCAAACCTGAGGAATGTCAATTTCTTGTAAAGTTTTTGGAATTCTTATCTGAACCCCATGTGTATGACGTGCGCGGCAAACAGCTTTTTCCATAGAAGAAATATTAGGTAAAGCGACAATTGTAGCATCACTTGCACCTGCAATGCATTCATTAGTAACAGTTCGAGGTGCATTTCCAAGTGAAGATATTGCTGTTGCTCTAATGGAACGATTTATTCGCCAAGCCTCACAACGGTTTGGAGACGGCCCATGATTGTGTTCATTCCCTAATTCTACGGGCGTACCCTCTTCCATTGATGTTGTTTTTGCTCTTCCTACACATCCACTTGATTTATACTGATCACATCTCCAGTAAATATTTGGTCCTCTTTGAAAATGTTTTTGATATAGATTACCTTCATATTCAAGTTTTATACCACCCTTTTGAGAATTAACAAAGGAAGCCATTTTTGTTTTATGATTGTAATAAAATAAATACTACAAGGAAGGCTATTTTACCTAGCTGGTGTGACAAAATACATAGTAAAAATAAAATGCAAATCAGGGAAAAATCAAAACACGAAGTGTTCTCATTTTTGTAAAAAAAAATTTCCCACATTTTAGATTTTAAGTAGAATAAATTAAAAAAGACGGTTAAAATAATAAATACATATTGTGGGTCTTTTGTCTGTGGGTCTTCTGTCTGTGTGGGTCTTCTGTCTGTGGGTCTTTTGACCGTGGGTCTTCTGTCTGTGGGTCTTTTATGTGTGGGTCTTCTGCGTTGACACCAAATTGCTAATAAATTTACTGGCAAACATAGGTTGGATTTTATTTATTTTTTTGGTTTATTTTTGTGTTGTTATTTAAACAAAAAAATATATTAATTAACTGAGTCCTTAAAACATTTATTTATTTATTTTAAAATAATTAAGAAAAGAAGCAAATAAATATGGAAGCAATAGAAAATCATCTTTCAAGTTTTGTTGATAAAAACGATGCAGCAAGATTAATTAAGACACTAAAGAATCATGCAGCCAAAAAAGATGAGAATAAGGAATTAACTAAACAAGAAAAGAAACGAATTAAAAAAGAAAGTGAACAAATTAAGAGAAAAGAAATTGAAAAGGAAAGAGAAAAAGAAAGAGAAGAGGAGCAAAAGAGACTAGAAGAAGAGAAAAAAAATAAAGCAGATAAAAGGATTGAAAAAAATAACGAAAAGAAGAAAAGAAGAGAAGAAAAACTTGACAGAGAAAAAAAGGAAAAAAATGAAAATAAATTAGTGTCAGACACAGAGAAAATAAACTTGGAAGTGAAGGTTTGTTACGCTTAAGTTTTAGAGACCGAATGTTTATAAATTCACAAACTTAAGTTCTTAAACTTGATATTTTTATAGTGAACAATTATATACTGAAAAATATATATTATTTCAATTAAATAATTATTTAAACTTAATGCTTTCTTTTTAAGCATGAGTTAACATCAGAAAATTTAAGTACTAATGATGAGAAAGAAGATACTTTAAGAATTAAATATTTTGTTCAAGACAAAAATCTCTTTGACAGTTTTAACCAATTTGTAAAAGGAAAAACAAATTTTGGGATTAATTTGTTAAGCATAGCAATATATTCTAATGAAATTGAAAAGCGTTTAAGCTTTTTTAATGAATTAAAAGAAAAACATTTTTTGGTATTTTGTATATATTTTGACCCAGAGAGTAAGGACAAAGTATTTTCCGAAATAAAAAATAAATGGGAAGAAATTAAAGAAAAATTCCTTTTGGAAATTGAAGAAAACGACGACATCAAAAGGACGATTGAATTGGAATTATTTAATTTATTAATTTTATTATTAACAAAAGATGAAAAGAAAAATTTTAAAGACTTTGCTGATGAAGAAATTAATTCAAAAATAACGGAAAAATTAAATTTATTTAAAATTTCGAACTATTTTTTGCATCAAAATCTGAACGGAAAATTAAACAACAAACAGAGACAATTTGTCCAAGAATTGTTTAATTCAAGGGAGAAAAATAAAATTAATAAATTGGTAGAGAAAGTAGAAAAAAGGGTTGAAAAATTGAAGGGAATGAATGAACAAATTGAACTAGGTTTTTAATTAATTTTAATTAAATTTTAAAATTAAAGAAAAAGGTTCTCTTTAGCTTAGAAATAAATAAAATAATGCATATTAAATAAACAAATGTTCATTTCATTAAAAATGTTTAGAAAATAATAGTATAAAAACTTAAGTATTAAAAAACACAAAAACAAGTTTACAAACTTAAATAAACTTTAAATGTTTGTTTGCTTTAGATAACGCAGAAAATGAACTTTATTTAAAACCTGAAGGCTTTCAACCTTTATCCATCAACGAGGACGCACAACAATTAAATGAAATAAACCACTTAAATAATAAAATAAATAATATTAAGCAAATTGAACATTTAAATCTGTCAGAAATTTTGGACGAAAAATTAAATATTAATTTATTAATTGATCTATTTAATTCAAACAAAGAACAGTTTAAGGACACAAAAGAATTATTTAAAATATTGTTTGATAATTGGACAGATTTTACAAAAAATAATAATTTTGGTTTATTCATGGCAACCCCTTTTAATAGTAAAAATATAAAAGATAATGCACATATTCAAGTAATTATTGTTGCTGTTGGAAGAACTGGTAAAGGAGAAAAAGAAGAAGAAAAAAATAAAGCTAAACAAACATTTAATGGAGAAGTTGGTACATTTTGTAGACATCCCTTTATGTTTAATTGTTCAGATAATTCGCTTTTTTGTTTTCTTTGTAAGGTAAACAAACAATTTTTAAATTATTTTAAACATACAAAATACTCGCAAAAACATAAACATTTGAACAAACACGCAGTGTTTCTTGTTTGGTTCATGTTTTTCCCTAAGTTTACTCTAATGTTTGGAAGGTAGTTTAGACTAAGTTTGTTTGTTTGATATTCCCCCTTTCTCTTTTAAAAATGCAAAACATTACTAAAACATGTTTTATTCAACTTGTTTGTTGTTTTTGAGTAACAGTGTTTTTCTTTCTTTTTATACTTTCTCCAAACGAACATATAAAAACATTAAGTTTCTTTTCTTTTAGAAGAGTAGATTAATAAAAAATGTTCGTCGTTTATCTGATGAAAATATTCATTTCGAAGTTGGAAAAACAGAATTTAACGCAACATTGGTTCATAAACCTGAGACTCGAATAATCCCAATTAATTCAAGTTTTATTAAACTAGTAAAAGAAGAGAATAATTTTAACCTTTCTTTATTCAAAACGTATGAATATTTAGAAAAATTAATTAATTATAATATTGATGAAAATGAACAGCTTATTATTTATCAAACATTTATTGCTTTGAGAAATTGGGCTAAAGGTATTTTTATTTTTAATTAAAAATAAAATTTAAATTTGTTAAAATTACTCCTACATTAACATTAAAACAAGTTTATTTTTTGTTCACTTCTAAGTTTATTAAACTTGAAAAACATGCTGGAAATTATTATCCGCCTAAAATGTGCTTACTCCCCTCTTTGCTTTTTATATGTTTTGATAGACTGTATTTCATCTCATAAACATGCTTTTATCTTAAATTTGGTACCATTCGACTCAGCTCTTAAAACTCTTTCAAATTAGCTTAAGAAAAATATTTTTTGTTCATATTATCTAATAAACTTTAATTTAGATAATTGTGTTTATAGCAACCAATTTGGGTTTCTAAACGGAACTTCAATTGCTTTAATGTTAATTAAAACATTTTGCTTTATCCAGAGTCAACATCAACCGAGTTAATTGAACGTTTTTTTCTCACATATTCTACTTGGTTTATTTTTTTAACAATTTTTAATTTTTTTAAGGAATTTAAATGTTCCAATCCGCATCACAAATAAAACAAAAAATGAAAAAATGAATAAACAAAAAAACAAGGTAATAGAGGTGTATAGTCCAACATATCCTGAACAATTAATTTTACCAAACAGTACAGAATTAACTTCAAAAATTATTGTTGATGCATTATTAAACGGTAAAAATATTTCATTAATTTTATTTTATCCATTAAAATAAATAAAAGTTTTGCGGACTGTTTTTGCGGATTTTTTTAAACTTAACAGAGGGTAGTGTTTTGTGTTTTATTCTTAAACTTACAACTTGTTCAAGTTTGTATTTTGGGGTAATGTTTATAATAGGAGTGTTTTTGTGTTTCATTTCTTAAACTTCCAACTTGTTTAAGTTTGTATTTTAGGTAATGTTTATTGTTTTTGTGTTTCCTTTCTAAACTTAAAACTTGCTTAAGTTTGTAGGGTAATGTTTACAATAGGCATAACTTCCGCACTGAAACGGCCTGCTCCATAATATAAAATAAAAAGCCTTCTGTTCTGAATGTTTTGTAAATTAATAAAGTAGACATTAAACAAATTAAGATAATTTTTTCTTCATAAAATATTCAAAAAATTAAGGACTTAAGCAAATTAATACTTCACCTTCTACTAATGAAAATAGCAAATTAATTAATTATTTTGAAAATACAATTGAAGGGAGTGAATTTAAGAAGATTGTAAGTTAATTTTAATTTAATTAAAGAAATTAAATTTCCCATCCGTCCATTTCAGTGCCTAAAAATTAAATTAAATCGAGTATTTAATTTATGGCACTGAAGTGGGCGGAATAAAGTAGCTTATTTTTAGTACACTAATTTCTTTATTATTTCCTGCGTTACATCAACACAAGAAGGACAAGAAAATTTTTGCTCTATAATTGAATCAAAACTTAAAATAAAAATAGAAGACTGGGTAGAGAGCCTAAAAGAAGCTGATTATTGTCACATTGGAATTAAAACAGAAAAATGCGGAATTAAAATAAAAAGGTAAAAATTAGACTTTTCTAATTTAAATTAAATCATAGGCCAATGCGTAAATAAAAAAATTAAATTAAATTTTTAAATAAATTTACAGACATTTATTTACCCTAAAATGATGCCAAAAATAAAAAATTAATTAATTAATTTATTTATTTTTTGTTTAGAAAAAAGTTTTGCACGTCCTGGCTTGTCGGAATTAAAATAAATAAAAATGATGTTCTATTATATAATAAATTAAGTGAGAAATTTAATGAATTAAAAGAGGGTCTTGTTGACAATAGAATTGAAACAAATTTTGAATTAAATGTTTTTGGAATAAAAATAAATAAAATTAAAATTTGGTAAATTTATTTTTAATTTTTTAATTTTATTTAAATTTAAGGGGATTTGATGAAGATTAAAAAATAGAAAAAGAAGTTAAAAAAGTGGAAGAAATAGCCTTTTAAATTATTAAAAATAGTAAAATTATTTTTATTTTAAACTTTATTTATAAATTGTTCTTTTAAGTTTAATATTATAAGAGCGCATGTCGCCATTTCGCGGCTTCAAACTGTTCTTTAAAAAATTATTTAAATTTTTTAATTTATTAAAATTGAAGAACAGGGTCTTAATTATCTATAAACAAAAAATTAGTGAAATTCCATGTGTGATTATTTAATTAAAATTTTTTTAAATTCCAAAATTCCTTGAATTTTGACATTGAGTATTTTTAAAGTTCTCTATTCGAATTTTGAAATTTCTTTTTTAAATCAAAGAATAGAATGTCTAATACATAAAAAACAAAAAAATAGAGTGTTTTATTATGGAATTTTTGAGTTAAAAATTTTTAAAAATCTCAACATTTATCAAAGTTGACCACGGAATATTTTATTTAGAAAAAAAGATTTAACTCCCTTTTCATCAAATTAATATAAGATAAAATATATTAATTAAATTATTTTAATTTCCATAAAAACCGTTAATTCTAAAAATTAAATTATTTTGAGGGGATTTTAATTAAAATAAAATAAAAATAATTTTATTAATATTTTTGACATTTAATTAATTAATTAAAAAAAACAATTTTTAATTAAAATTAATTTAATTGTTTCTTTTATTTTTCTTTAATAAACAAAGTTTCTTTTAAACTTATATTAAATTAAATAATTAATATTATCAACATTCTGTGACTGTTCCTCTTCAGACTGTTTTTCTTCTTTTTCTTCAGAGCTAATTAATTTATTTAAATTTTCTTCATCTTCTCCACTTTCAAATAAATTAGTTAAAATATTTTTAACTTCAAAAAAATTAAATGTTTCACCTTTTTCTTCTTTTTGAATTTTAACCTTTGTTACTTCTACATTTAGTGAATTTTTGTATTCCTCTTCTTCACTTTCGTTTTCAACAATAGCCTTAAAAATAAACTTGTTTTGCTTAATATTAATTAATACATTAATTATTTGTTTTATTAAATACTTTTAAAGAGTAAGTTATGCTTATGCCACAGTAAGTGTTGTTCATTATTTTTGTAAGCTAAACTTTGTTTTAGCTAAATATTTAATTTTTAATATATTAATACTTTTTACCTTAGAATAAGTTCCATAGATTGTGTTAATCAAAACAAAAGCAATAATAAAATTAAACATTAATTTAATTCCAAATATTATTGAAGCAAATAGAATTGTAATAAGAAATTTAAGATTTAAAAGTATTTAATAAATTTGATTAAATTAATTAAATAAATTAATTAATTAACAAGCTTCATATTTATGCTTTACGTATCTCAAACAAAACAAGTTATTTTATTAAAAACATCAAAACATGAACTATTAAAAAAATATAAAAACACGAACATTTTTTAATTAAAAAACATGAAACACAAACATTTTCTAATAAATAAAAAATTAAAATTAATTATTAAAAGTAATTAAACTATTAAATAAAAATCGTAATAAAATAATTTAATTATAATTAAATTATTTTCACATTATTGTCTTATTATTTTTACAAACCGCTTTAATCTAATCGCTTTTCTTTTAAATCACAACATTAAGGCCGACAAAAACAATTAAATAGTGAAATACAAAAACATGTGTGTTTCAGACCAGTTTATAATTATTAGATTATTAAAACGGAGAGTAACGGATCAATTAAAAATAATTTTTTAAATTTATTTCTGTTAAATTAATTTATTTATTTTTTAATAGGTAAAATTAATGAATTATTTTTTAAAATTATTTTAAAAAATTAATATAATTCCCCTCTATCGCATTAAAAAACTACTCTTTAAATAACTTTACTTTTCAGTTAAATAATGTTTTACTTATTGACTAATGTTTGTTTTAGCTATTGTAATCTGTACAAAACAAACTTTCAAATTCTGTTGATTTTTAGCTAAGTAAACTTAGCTTGCAAAAATATAGAAACGTATCAGAGTGATCAATACCACGAAAAAATAGAATAAACATTTAAAAATTATTAAATAAAATAATGCATATTATTCAAGGATAATTTACCTTCCTTTCAACTATTTTTTTATTAATTAATTGTCAACTTTTAAATAAAATTTTTAAGTTTTAATTTAAAGTTTATTTTATCTAAAAACACAAACTTTCTTTGAAAACACAAACTTTCTTTAAAAAACACAAACTTTCTTTAAAAAACACAATAATCTTTAATTTATTTTATTCAAACACATGAACATTTGTTCGCCTCTTTTTTCCTTTATAAACCCATCAGTTGTTTTAATTTCAATAAAAAACTTATTTTTTAGTTAAATTGTCAAAATTAAAAAAAAAATCAATTTACACAGAGAAAATGGACAAAATTTATATAGAAAGGAAATTTGCTGGGAAAAGGTACCAAATTGACAAAAATTTGCTCAAATTTAATAAACAACTTAAACAAATTGAAAAACAAAGGGAAACACCTGCACTTTGGTCTTATTATTTTCATTGTGTTTATCCTGGTTATCAAAATGCTTATTATCCTGAAACTGTGAGAGCATTTTTAAGCAAATTATTAAAGAATTAATTAATTAAATAATTTATTTTTTAATTAGTTAAATGCTAATTCTAAATATGCACAAATGGATGTAACATTAGACACCTGGAAAATAATGGTGCCTGGACAAACACACAGAACGTAAGGATATTTTAAATAAAATTAATTAATTAATTTTGGTTAGCTAAATTAGTAAATGAGACACTCTTCTAAATAAATTTTTAACAAAGCAAGGAATTTGTTTTGTTTAAGAATTTTTAGTTTAGCTAAATTTATAATTTAGCTTGCAAAAATAAAAAAAAGTAAGAGGCAAGAAGTCTCTAACTATTTAGTTTGCTATATTAATAAAACAAACAAACATAAATTAGTTAATATTAAACAAATAAATAAACTTAGCGTCAAGTTTTAAATAGAAAGTAAAACATTGTTTATTAATGTTTTTGTTTCCCTTCTTTTTTGTATTTTTCGCAAAACATTAAATAAAACTTAAGTTTAGCAAAATCTTCTAACATACAAAAAACTGTTAGATTTACAAATATACAATACTAAACTAATCAAAATCAAAGACCCTTTATTTAAATTTTTTAATGAAAAAAAGGTTCCATTTTTATTGATTTTAAGCAGTAAAATACTTATGCTGCATTTTAAATTAGTTCCTAAGTTTAATTGTTTTGTGTTTAAGACTATTAGTACAAAAAATCTTCATTAAATTTCAATAGATTTTAATTTTAGAAATTCACTTCCCTATTTTCGTTGGTATTATCCTTATGACAATTGGCTTCATTATAAATGAGAAATTATAATACAATAGATGTTTAGAATTTATATACAAAAAAATTATTTTCATAAAATACAAATATATATTTAAACAATACATAGAATAAAAGAAAATGCTAAAGTTTATTTCCATTTATAAATTTTAAAAAAATTTATAAAATTTTTGTCTAGAAGATTTCAAAATTATTCCATGGTCAAGGTCCAGGAATTTTTGAAAAATTTTAAAAAATTTTTCAAAATTTTTGATACGGGAGGTCTTTAATTTTATATTTTTTAGGTTCAAAATATTAGCTCATTTAAAATAATTTTTTTTTTCAGAAATTTTTTTACTGCCATAAAGTATCTAATTGTTTAAAATATGTTCCCCTCAATTCTTCTTTATTTCCAACAGCG
This sequence comes from Meloidogyne exigua, assembly GCA_018905775.1. Lineage (NCBI taxonomy): Eukaryota > Metazoa > Nematoda > Chromadorea > Rhabditida > Meloidogynidae > Meloidogyne > Meloidogyne exigua. Next base: position 618,807 of record JAGUQR010000018.1, read on the forward strand.
ATTAAAGGTTTTCCATTAATATCCATAGGTTGTTTATAGCTTTTCAATGTTGATAATGTTAAAATATCAGTTTGATTAAATGACGGATCCTGTAAAACCCTATTTGAAATACAAAAGCGACGAGGACGAAGCAAGTTGAATATTTGTAGCAAATCACGTTTTAAAATTGGATGAAATCTAAATTAGAAGATTTATTTAGTAGGTACAAAACTTTACAACTTTCTCGAATAAAAATCAGAATTTACAACTTTCCGGAATAAAAATCAGAATTTACAATTTTCCGGAATAAAAATCAGAATTTACAACTTTCCGGAATAAAAATCAGAATTTACAACTTTCCGGAATAAAAATCAGAATTTACAACTTTCCGGAATAAAAATCAGAATTTACAACTTGCCGGAATACAAATCAGAATTTAAAACTTCCGGAATAAAAACCTACATAATCATGAATAGTTCAATGAGAAAAGAGCCAATAGTAATAGTTGTAAAAATACATTGGCTTACTAAATCACTTGTAAATTGATCTGTGTAGACGTTGCAGTAATAAATAATAGTATTAATTCCTGGTATTATAATACAAGCTAAATGCATTAGAATACAGGGAATTAATTGTTTTGCTGTTCTTATGTTTTCTGAGAGCTAAAAAGGTAAGCATATAATTAATTCTCTTTTCTTATATAATAATTACCTGATATCTTTCTGTTAATAGATGATATCCTTCCTTTAATTTTTTCGCATATATTTTTTTATTATGATTCAGAACCCAAAAGAATGCCCAAATTTCTAATATTCCAGTTACAACCAAAAAAAGCAGTGTAAATAAACCGATAAATTGACTAAATGGGAATACATATGATGCATAAGCGTTTACAAATGCGAAGGATGTCTTTAAATTAATTAAATAATTTTATTTATTTATTTAAAAAAAGGCAAATAACTAACAGTGATTGTTATCCAACTAACACTAAATAAAACATTTCTGTTTTTCTCATAATTTTTTGATTTTATTGTAGCCATTATTCTTTCAATTACCATTACATGCATTATACAATTACGAAAATTAATAGGTTGCATATACATAACAACTAATAATGAAGAACCTCTTGTTGCATAATCTTGAAGATAAATACGTCCAATATTTAATATTATACGACCTTTTTTTAAATAAATATTTAATTAATTTTAATTAATTTTTTACCAATTCCTCTAATAAAAATACATAAACTTTGACATAAAAGTATTAATTTTAAATTTGGATGTATAATTGATGTTTTTAATATTAAAATAAAATTTATAGTTGAAATTGGACAGGCTAATAATAAATTAGAATTAAGTTCTACAATATCTAATGTAAATAATAGTTGAGATTGAATATTTGTATAGTTCGGTCCAGGCGGAAAATTAAAAGCCATTTTTAAATATTAAACCTAAAATGATTGTAAAACTTAAGTACAATTAAGTTGTAAGAAAAATAAATTTATTAAAACATTCATTTATTTTGTCACGAAATTTTGCGTTTCAATTTTGTTTTGTTTGCTTTATTTTTCAACTTGGACAGAAGTTAGAAACATTTGTTGAACATTTAACAACAAAACAAACATTAACAAAATACAACCTCAAACATTTAAATAAGAAAAAAAATAAAACATTTTACAAATTACGCAACATGTTTAGGCTTGTTAAACAAAACAAACCAGAATTTTTACAAAACATTCTGAAAAACATTTCTCAACAACCTTTCTAAAAACATTTTAAAACATTGCTAACAATAAGAAAGAAAAGTTTTAAACAAACATAAAATATTTTTAATGAAGTAAACATTAAAAATTTAGTCATTGGTTAGATGCATTACTTTTTAAAGCTTTCATCGTTAGAAAATAATTACAATGTATTAAATTATTTAAAACAAAATAAATTTTAAATTTATTAAAATTTTCTACATCAAGAATCTTCACTGCATAAATTAAAAATGTTAATTATTTAATGGTTGTTGCTTTAAAATGATTATGTAAATATATTATAGACAAACAAAAAGTACAATTTAATTAAAAATGTTTTGTTTTGTAAATGTATCACTTCCATAACACGGCTAATTGTTTAAAATATGCTCCACCCAAATCGTCATTAATTTCTACAGTGATTAAAGGGTTGCCATTAATATCCATAAGTTTATGCGTCGTAAATGACCGTTTTAAGGTCCTTGATTTTGATATTATTTCTTTATCAGAATTAATTGGTTCAACAATATTTCGACCGACTATACGACAACCACAAAACATACGAAGCAGCTCACATTTTAAAAAAGGGTGAAATCTTAAAATAAATAATATTAAATAACCTTTCTATGTAATAGAAATTTTATAAATAATTTATATATGTAGTTATTATCTTTGTGAAGGCTAGTAATATAATTTAAAACTTTCCGGAAATAAAGTCAGAATTTACAATTTCCGGAAAAGAATAAGAATTTAAAACTTTCACAAAAAAGTCAGAATTTACATTTTCCGGAAAAGAATAAGAATTTAAAACTTAACGGAAATAAAGTCAGAATTTACAACTTTTCCGGAAAAGAATAAAAATTTAAAACTTAACGGAAAACTCTGAATTTACAATTTCCGGAAAAGAATATTAATTTAAACCTTTCCGGAAAAAATCAGAATTTACAATTTTCCGGAAAAGAATAAGTTAAAAATTTTCCGGAATAAAAACCTACATAATAATGAATAGTTCGATGAGAAAAGAGCCAATTGTAATAATCGTAAAAACACATTGGCAGATGAAATCACTTGTAAATGGGTCTGTGTAGACGTTAGCATAAAGAGTACAATTGTAAATTCCTGGTATTACAATACAAACTAAATGCATTAGAATACAAGGAATCAATTGTTTTGCTGTTCTTATGTTTTCTGAGAGCTTAAATCAACAAAGATTAGTACAACTAATTTGTCTTTTTATTTACCTGATACCTTTCAGACAAATTATGTTCGCATTTTCCAAGTTTATTATTATATCTTTTTGTTCTTTATCAGAATCCAAAAAAACGCAAAAAGTTCAAACAAACCAGAAATAAGCAACAAAAAAAGTGTTGCAATTGTAATGTACGGAATTAATAAAGATGAAGAAAAAGTATAGGAATTTAAAAAAGAGATAATTACCTTTAAAATAATTTTACTATTTATTAAAAAAAAAGTGTTACAACTAACAGTGATTGTTATCCAAATAACACTAAATAAAACATTTCTGTTTTTCTCATAATTTTTTGATTTTATTGTAGCCATTATTCTTTCAATTACCATTACATGTATAACGTTGGGCGTGGTCTAATCGCCATTCGTTCATAAAAACCTACTTAATTGTTGTTGTTAATTCCGACAACCTCTAATTATATTATTCACTTGACTTTTACTTTAATTCTTATTTTTATGGAATAAATTTGATTACCAAAATGTAAATCGCTTTATCTTTAACTTAGTTTATGGGATTGGGTCCGGGTCCTTTTATATATAATTATATCCCAATGGATCTCCGGCCCTGTTTCCCCTGCGGAACAGGACAACCGGATGATTTCCGAACTGGCCTTGGTGCTTCCCTCACTAAACTTATTTCCCCCACATTACATGGTGCCGCTAGCAGCATATTGGGATTTTCTTTTGTTGTTTTGCCTTTTCTATTCTGCCATTTAATTTAAAATCTTGTTATTAAAGGCCTTTAAATCATTACGCGTAATAAAGGAAATAAATGCATTATTAAATAAATATCAGAATTCTTAAAAATAACAATAAAATAATATATATTTAAAATACCCAAAATTTCCTTCCCTTTAATTTTCAAATAATTATAATAAAAATAATTTAATTAATAAAATTAAAATTTTTTTCGGAATTCCCTCTTTCTAAAATAAAATTAAATACATATATTTTAGTTGACCCTCTCAATTCCAACCCTATTATTAATAAGCGCTAAATAAAAATTATTTATAGAAAAAATAAAAATTATAAAAAATGTGTTTTGCTCAATTTTTCGGTATATCCTTTTTAGAAGAAGAGTTGGACTGATCAACCAGCTTATTCTTTCCTCTTTCTAATTCAAAAAAAAAAATAATAAAGAAAGAGCAAAAATATTTTAATTTCTTAAACAAAAGAAAGAAAGTAAGAAAAATTTTATAAATAAAAGGCAGTAAATAGAAAATATAATTATTCAAAAAATCTGCAGAAAAATAAATATAAAATAAAAGGCATTTTTTTTCTTTAGTTTTTACGAATTTGCAAATTCAAAGGTACATAGTCATAGCTTTATTTTTAATATTTATCTTTTCAAAAAAAAAAAAAATAATTATGCAATTTCTTTATTTAAATATTCTGTTCATTTATTTTAAATATATTTGTAAACACTTCTTTATTTTGAATATTTTGTACAATTTGTTCTTTAATTTTTAAATTTTCTTTCATTATTTAAATTTTTATAGTTTTTCTCCCTCCTTCCTTTTCTTAAGAATTCTTTTTAAATCTCTTTTCTTATTAAATCTGTCTCTCCTCCCTTTTTTCGTTTCTTCTGATAGTAGCTTATTTAAAAGCTAAGAAAATCTTTATTTTAAAACCATTTTTATTAAAAACACTCAACTAATTCTCTAATAAGCTTTCTTTAAAAATCTTCTCAATCTTTAATTTTTAAATATAAAATAACTTATTCTGAAATAGGCTAATACCTATTTTTAATTAATAAAATTTGAATAAAATTATTCAATACTAAAAGATATTGATAAAGAAAAAATATAAGTTCAAAGGCTAAATTATTAAAAATATTAATACAGTTAAATAAAAATAAAATATATTAATCACTAATTCTAGCCACTGTTAAGGATCCGTAGAATACGGCGAAGGTATTAAAAAAAAAAAAAAAAAAAAAAAATCGTCCTGACAACCTAGGGTGATTAAATATATAAATAATTGGAAGAAGTGTATATCCATAGTTAAGTAATTTAACATTTATCTGGGAAATATATATAAATAATAAGCAACTTATAGAAGAGGAAAATCTTGCAGTAGAAATTAAATAAAGGATAAAACTGTGATTAGTATAAATATTTTATATTCTAATAAACTAAGAAATAATTAAAAATATAAATTAATTTATTAAAAAATAAAATAAAAACTAGAAGCCAAAAAAGAAAGGCATTAGCCATCATTAAAGCCACAGAAATTGAATCTGAAAATAATATAGAGAGTGAAACAGATTCAATAGAGTTGGAATTTTCTACATCCGATAATCAAATTATAATACCTGGTTCTAGTTCTAAAGCAAGTAATAGTAAATTTTATAAGGAAACAAATAATTTAAAATTAAATATGGATCTAAAAGAATTAATGGAAGCAATTAAAGAAATAAAGGCACAATTAGATATCCCTAAACCACAATTACCGAATTTAATTCCTGGTAAATATAAAGGACGTGAAGATAATAGAGATTGGGAGCAATACTTGAAAGAATATTGTAGAATCGGCGATGCGCTAGGTTGGAATGAAAGTACTTTATCCAAAACTTTACCTAATTATCTAGAGGGGGAAGCTCTAGCGATGTACGATCTTTTAACTGATAATGATAAAAGCTCATGGGAAAATATAAAGAAAGCAATGGGTGAAAAATTAACACAAGACCACCAGGGAAATTGTTTAGCGAGGTCTCAGCTTTTAAATAGAGACCAGAAGCCTGGGGAATCTGTTTCTGAATATGCAGCTGCTATAGAATCTTTAGTTAAAAAAGGCTTTCCAAAAGATAAATATACAGAAATACAAAAACTGAATTAATTATCGACGCATTTTATAGAGGATTAAAATATAATTTAAGAAAAGTACTAATTAGACATAAACAGCCCAAAACATTAGCTGAAGCAATGGCTGCGGCGCAAAATGAGGAAATTAATCAAAAAATATTGGCGGAGGAAGAATTAAAAATAAAGGGAAAATCAAGACAAGAGTCTTTAGAAAATGAGCAAAATAGACTTTGTAAAGAATTAGAAAAATTGAAAGCACAATTAGCTGAAAAAATAAATGAAGAAAAAATTAATATTGTTAAAACAGAACAAAGTTGTTCTAAGTGTCCAAATTGTAACTCTAATCCTGTACCTTTATCAAATATAAGAGCTTTAAACTATATGCCTTACCGGAATCCTGGCTATAATTACTACAATAACCGAAGAGCATTTTATAATAGGAGAGGATTTTTAAATCGTCAAATAAATGGTAATCAATTTAATCAAGGGAGATATCAACATCCTAATAGTACCAGTTATAATAATAATTATCCAAATGAAAATAATAATAATTTCAATTTTGGACCTTATAGGCCAAGAAGAAGGGGTAGAGGAGGATATCCCGTAACAGCCGTCTTACCTTTCATAGTTAGTATAATCTGTTTATTTACTTTTTTTCAATCAAGTAAAGGCTTCTCACATAATTGCCAAAAACATATTTTTACAGGTTTGGGAGTAAGATGTAGTAAAACATTAACAAATGAATGCAATCAAATAAAAATACCAATAAAAATTAATTACACAGAATGTTTATCATTAGCAAACCCCATAAGAGAAAATCTAAAAATACTTCCTAAAATCCCAAAATGGAAAATATCAAAAACTATTTTTGATCAAAATTGTCAAAACATCTATGAATCGATTTGTATATCATTTGCAAAAGTATACTCGTTGGATGGAATATTAGTAAGTAGTGAAATATTAGATAATTCTTGTTTTATTGCGCCAAATTATCATCTAACAAAGTATGACTCGATAATCTGGGACGAAATAAACCCTTTTTACAAAAATAAAACTAATGCTCTAAATATATTAGAAATTAAAAATGTAATAAAAACGGAGAAAATCGACAATTGTATTTTAAAAGCTAAATATATGGAAATAACAGAAAATATAAATTGTCTAAAGCATAAAACTAGTAATTTTTTTAATATTCACTTAATGGACTGGACACAAAATATTAATAAAATATGGAATAAAACAAAATTTGTTGAAGCAAATATTATAGGAAAAATAGAAAACTTTACTGAAAATTTAAAAGATTCTTCTAAAATTATAATAGAGAAAACTCAAAATTTTTCTGCTTCAATTAAATCAAAAGTAGAAGATAATACCATAAATAAGTTTAAAGAGTTTACACAAGCCTTTAAAATCTTTTTAGAAGACATTTGGTGGTGGATAAAATTCATATTATTTGGTATAATAATACCTGCGGCCATAATTTATTTTTTAATACTTACATATTCATATTATAGGAAAATTAAAATATTTTTCTCTGATATAAGTTGGCCATGGAGAGTATTTAAAATTAACACAATTGAACTACAAGAGAGACAAAATAATAAAGAAAAAAAAAATAAAAAGGGTAAAAGAATAAAAGCTAAAATTAATAATAGGTCATTTAATAGGGAAAAAGAAGCAGAAATAAATTATTTAAATTATTCTTGTAATGTATTTGAAGAAAAAGAGAATTTACCATTAACATATATTTTATTAGGTACAAAAGTGTATCCAGCAATTGTGGATACTGGATCAAATATTTCATTTGGTCCAATAAATATTTTTGAGGAGGCAAACTTTAAAATCTACAATATTAAACCTATAAGTGTTAAAGTTGTTGGTGGTGGAATAATAAAATTTTCAAAATTAACTAATCTTAAAGTAATGCCAAAAGGATTTCAAGTAATTAATCTTCATTTTTTCTTATTTGAAGACTCTAATATTCCATTAATAGTTGGGCTAGACCATCTAACAATTTTTGAAAAATACGGAATAAAAGCATTTTTTAATAATCATGGAAAAATAGATTTTGACTTTACTGAGTATGATCAAAACTATATAAATTTACTAAACGAAAATAAACATAAAAATAATCACCTGGGAGAGAAAAAAGAATTAGACTTTGTCGTCTGGTTAACAAAGAATTCACCTAATTTTGAAAAAATGCTCCCAGAATTAAACACAACAAATAATCATCGTTTACCAATAATAAATGTAATTATTAATCAAGCTAGTATAGAGGCATTATTGGATTCTGGAGCAGAGATATCACTTTGTTCAGTCTCATTTGCAGAAAAAATTAAAGCAAAAAACATAACTTGTAAAAAGTTTAAAAATTTATACACACCAATTGGAAAACAAAACGAAATTAAAATAATGGGTTGTTGTTTAGTAAAATTGGAGGTCGGAACTTTTGTTGAAGAAACCTTTGTTTGGCTAACAGAAGAAAATGTAATACCCTTTAACTTTATTCTTGGATATGATACTATTAAATTAATATGTAAACAAATAGGTTGTATTCCATTAAAAACTGGGGAAATTTTTATAAATGAAAATAACAAAAGTTATATACAAAACCCAAGTTGGGATATGCGATCCTACATGTACTCAACAGAAAATTATTTAAATCAAAATATATTACCAGTCATCTGTATGAAAATTAATGGTAGAGAAATTAGATCACTATTTGATTCTGGAGCCTCAATTTCATACCTAAGGGAAAGTATTATGTATAATTATGACCTATCACCAATAAACAGTCCAGAATTACCAAAAGCTAGAACAGCAAACCAATCAGTTTTTAAATTTATAGCAAAGTGTAAAGCCTATATTGAAATAGGAAATGTTTACTTTAATTATATATTTTATGTAACACAAGACAATAACTGTCCCTATCCATGTTTAGTTGGTTCGGATTTTATAAAGAAAATTAATCAACTTGGAAATACAATTAGTCTAGAATTCCATAGAAATAAAATTTTAATCGGAAAATCAGAAATTCCACTAATTGCTTTTATTAACACAAAAAATAATACTGATGACCCTAGGAATAACTTCAACATAAATAATTATATACCAGTTAAAGCAGCTAATGAAATAATATTAGAACCTAGAACTGATAATTTAATAATAGGAAAAACAGAATATGAATGCCCTTATTTATTTATAACAAATCCACCAATACAGTTTAATTCGGAATTTTTTCTAGTAGGAAGAACAATTGGGAATCAAGAACCACAAAATATAGTAAAATTAAGATTAATGAATCCTACACAAATAACAATTAAAATTAAATCAGGAGAAGTAATTGCTCTACTAGAAGTGTTGAATGGCGAAACAGAAATAATTGACATAAAATTTAATAAAGAATCTTTAAATAATAAATCTATAGGTTATCCACAATATAAACCTATTTATAACTGTCAAACAAACATAAATCATGAATTTTTGAAGGGAATAAATCTTGAGAAATCAATATTGAGCGAAAATGTTAAAGAAAAATTAAAAGAAATAATCTGTAAATTTAAACATGTTTTTATAGAAAAAAGTAACTATAAGGGTACAATACAACACAATATTAATATAGAGCCAGGAAAAGGGCCAGTTTGTTCAAGACAATATAGAGTGCCAATGACAATGAAAGAAGAAATCAAAAAACAGGTAGAAGAAATGCTAAAAGATGGTATTATAGAGCCATCAAACTCGCAATTTGCATCACCTGTTGTGTTAGTTAAAAAGAAAGACGGAAATATGAGATTTGCTATAGATTATAGAAAATTAAATAATATAACAATTAAACAAGTTTACCATTTACCTTTAATTAATGAAATAAGAGAAGAAGTAGCTGGAAAGAAAATATTTAGTAGTTTTGATTTTAAGGCAGGCTTCCATCAGCTACCAATGAATCCAAATCACAGAGAGCGGACAGCTTTCTCATGTTTTATGGGATTATTCCAATTTATTCGTGTCCCTTTTGGACTTTGTGGTGCTCCAACCACTTTTATGAGGGCCATGAATGAATTAAAAAAATATATTTCTGCCTCATTTTTAATCTATATTGATGATGTAATACTCTCTTCCGAAAATGAGGAGGAACATTTAAGAGATATTGAACAATTTTTAGCCGTTATATCTCAATTTGGAATGAGACTAAAACTAGAAAAATGTGAATTCGGTTTAAAAGAAATTAAATACCTGGGATTTTTTATATCAGAGAAAGGAATTAGACCTGATCCGAAGGATTTACAGTGCATTGACAGAATAAATCCCCCTAATAATTTAAAAGAATTAAGGTCATTTTTAGGTGCAGTTAATTATTTTAGAAAATTTATTCCTTCATGTGCGCAAATTTTAGGACCATTATATGAATTAACTAAAGATAATAAATTTAAATCCTCTAAAGATTGGAGTAACGAGGAATGGAGTTCTTTTAAAATAATTAAAGAAAAACTAAAAACTCCGCCAGTTCTTGCACCCCCTAATCCAAAAGAATCGTATATAATTGAAACTGACGCTTCTTTAAAAGGAATCGGAGCACTTTTAATACAAAATAAACACCCAGTAGCTTATTATTCTCGAACCCTCAAAGATACAGAAAAAAGATATCATATAAATGAACTTGAAGCTTTGGCAATTGAAAAAGCTTTAAAAGAATTCTCCCCATATATAATAGGAACAGGTACTACAATTATTAAAACAGATAACAGTCCAATATGTGCCATTTTAACCAGAAAAGACTTAACCGGGCGTTTAGCTAAATTTCAATTAGCTATACAAGCTTTTGATACTAAAATAATTCATAGAGCAGGAAAAACTAATCAATTTGCAGATTTATTAAGCAGACAAGTTAATGTAATAACTAGAACACAAAAAAATGCTTATTATTTATCTAGTTCAGAAAGTGATGGCGATGAACAAGTTGTTAATAAAGACAATAAAATATCAGTTACACAAACAATTAAATTACAAAAAATGTGCCCTGAATTGAAGAAAATAATTAGTGCTTTAAATGGATTCTTTCCACAAAATAAAATCGAGAAAGACCTTGTGGAAGAAAAAATTAAAAAATATTCGTTATTAAATGGAGTATTAAATTATATTGATGGTAAAGGAGTTGCTAGAATTGTTATACCCTATATTATGAGAGAAAATATACTTAAGATTATGCATGACGATCCTGGACAAGGAGGTCATTTAGGAGTAAATAAAACCTTAGAAAAAATGAAAATGAGATTTTACTGGCCTGAAATGGCAGAAGATATTAAAAAATATATTAAATCATGTGATTCATGTCAAAGAGTAAAAGACGATTTCCATCCAAATCACGAAGAGCTTTACCCTATTAAAAAGCCCATTATCCCTTTTCAACACTTACATATTGATATAATGGGCCCGATAATTACAAGTAATAGAGGTTCAAAATATATACTATCTATTATTGACAGCTTTTCAAAATACTTAATTTGCTGGCCCTTAAAAGATCAAACGGCCCCCTCAGTTATGAGGATTATTGTTGATCACATAATAACAAAATTTGGAATCCCTAAGTATATTACAAGTGATCAAGGGCGAAATTTCACTTCTCAAATTATGAAGGATATTTCTCAAATATTTGGATTCGAACAATTATTTACAGTAAGTTACCATCAAAGTGCGAATGGGCAAGTTGAAAGATCAAATAGAATAATAAAAACTATCTTATCCCATTATGTTGATAAAGAGGGGAGAAATTGGGAAGAATATTTACAGTTGGCCACTATGGCATATAATTCTGCCATTCAATCCAGTACTAAATTATCCCCTTTTTTTATTATATTTGGTAGAGAAATGGAATTACCCATCGACATATCAATGAACTTAAATAAAAATGAGGATAAAGAAAAAGAAAATAACAATACCCTTTTCTTTGAAAATTTGAATAATAAATTTAAAAGCATTTGGAATAAAACAAAAATAAATATAGAAAAAGCACAGGAAAAACAGAAACAAAATTATGACAAAAATGCTAATAACTCAAATTTTAAATTGGGGGACCTAGTGTTAAAAAAAGTCGAAACATCAATCCATAAATTTTCTAAAAAGTATGAAGGCCCCTATGAAATTATAGCTATTAATAAACCAAATGTCATAATAAAGAAAGATGACATAATAGTTGAAACACATTTGGACAAAATTAAGTTATTTAATAATAAATCATCTTTTGAATTAAGAGAATTAAATAAAAAGATTAAATTTAAAGATAAAAACGTTGAAGAGTCAGAAAGTGAAAATGAATAATAATAATAATAAAATAATAATTTAGTGTTGATTTTTTTTAGTTAGTTCTTCTTTTTTATAAAAATTATTTAATACTTATTGTCGTTTTACTTAATATTTTTCTTCATCAAAAAAAAAAATAATAAAAATAATAAATAAATATATTTAATAATTAATGATAATAATTTTAACTTTATTTTATTAAGTCTTATTGAGCTTTTCCTTTATCCGTTTAATTTTTTTTTTTTTTTTTTTTTCATTTTTTTGTTTGTTAATCTTTTTTAATTGAACTTTAGAAAATTTTTCAAAATTCCAATACTATCCAAAATATTGCTAGAAATGGAGGCAGCAAAAATAGTGCAAAAAAGTACTCAGCAAATTACTGAAAACGAAGAAAAAATAGAAAAAACACAGAAAATTAAAAAAGAAAAGTGTAGTGGACAATGCTTGACAGAACTGAAAGGTGCACTTGTCGAAATAAAAGATGCAATTATGTTGCTGGTTGAAAAAAAAGAAGAGTCTACAGAAGCAGGGGATTCATCTTCAGATGCAACTAATGAAGTAATTGGTAACAACGTTTGCCGTGGGCGTGCTGCTTTTTATCGTTCACGTGGTGGTGGTGGCGGAAGAGGTGGTCCACGAGGTCGCCGCATTCGATTTTTTGAACCGTACTTCGACTACTCGCAAAATGATCGTTATCGTCGAGCCGGATCAGCTGGGCCGCGTCGCCGCTATTAAGGCAATCAATGGAAAGTTAATAAATAAATTTTTGGATTTTTTGGAATTTGAATTTTTTGTTGTTTTTTTTTTCAGACCACATTTTTTAATTTTTACTCTATTTTTTTAATTAAATTATTCCCCTATAATTCATCTTACTGCCGGCCTCAAAAATAAAAAATAAATAAATAAAAACAATATTTTTTCTTCTCCTCTCTCAAATTATAAATTAAATTTTTTTTACCACTCCCCCAATTAAATTTTTTTATATACTTCCCAAACTAAATTTTTCTAAACTAAAATCCACAATTTTTTTTTAAATAAAAGCCGAGGCCGGCTTTTAAAAAAATGAAAGGCATATAACGTTGGGCGTGGTCTAATCGGCCATTCGTTCATAAAAACCTACTTAATTGTTGTTGTTAATTCCGACAACCTCTAATTATATTATTCACTTGACTTTTACTTTAATTCTTATTTTTATGGAATAAATTTGATTACCAAAATGTAAATCGCTTTATCTTTAACTTAGTTTATGGGATTGGGTCCGGGTCCTTTTATATATAATTATATCCCAATGGATCTCCGGCCCTGTTTCCCCTGCGGAACAGGACAACCGGATGATTTCCGAACTGGCCTTGGTGCTTCCCTCACTAAACTTATTTCCCCCACATTACACATGCATTATACAATTACGAAAATTAATAGGTTGCATATACATTACAACTAATAATGAAGAACCTCTTGTTGCATAATCTTGAAGATAAATACGTCCAATATTTAATATTATACGACCTTTTTTTAAATAAATATTTAATTAATTTTAATTAATTTTTTACCAATTCCTCTAATAAAAATACATAAACTTTGACATAAAAGTATTAATTTTAAATTTGGATGTATAATTGATGTTTTTAATATTAAAATAAAATTTATAGTTGAAATTGGACAAGCTAATAATAAATTAGAATTAAGTTCAACAATATCTAATGTAAATAATAGTTGAGATTGAATATTTGTATAATTTGGTCCAGGCGGAAAATTAAAAGCCATTTTTAAATATTAGATAATATAAAATTTATTAATTAAAAAATATAATTTTTTTAATATTATTTGTCGTGAAACCTTCTTTGTTAAAATAGTTGTAATTTAAAACATTTTCTTAGTTAGTCTAAAGTAGGAGATTGTATTTTATTGTTATTTCTGCCTAATGAAAACTATTAAATGTATTGTATTTTCTTTAATTAAATTACAATAGAAATCAAGTTTATTTTAAAATAAACTTTACGTTAAGTTTGTTTAAAGTTTCTTTTTTATCGCAAACTTAAGTATGTGTGATAGACACAAACTTAAGTTTTAATATATGTTTAAATGAAATGAATAGCCATCTGCTTCATTTAAAATAAATTATTTAACTCGTTTTGTTACTTTATTTCTTTAAGTTTAAGAAAATGAGCAGCTGAAATATTGCGTCAAAATAATTTAAATATTAATTTAAATAAAAAAGGTGTGGAAACAGTAAATAGCTAAATAAATGGGATTGTCTAAATAAATAATTTGTATAAAATAGAAACATTATTGAAGCATTTAATTACCAATTATAAAAAAAATTTCTGTAATTATAAATATAATTAAATTTATTAAATTCTTTTTTTTTTGTGTTACTTTAATTTCATGTTTTCCAAGTTTAAATTATTAGGTTCAAAACACCTCTGTTATTACATTATATAAATCAACATGGTTGCTAGGGTAACCAGCATATTTTAATATTTATTAAAATTTTCAATATTAAATAACAAATAAATAAAAAATAAATGCCATCAATAAACGCAGAAAATATCCAAATAAATCATCAGAGAGTGCAACAACAACAACTTTTCGATCCATGGGGTAGAATTTATATTCCATGGTTGGCTGAATTTACTGGGACAATGTTATTTGTTCTCTTCTGTATGTTTTTAATTAAAAACAAGTTTTATACAGTCTAACAAAACATCTTAAAAACACTTAAAAATAGAAACAAACAAAACATCAAAACAAAACAAACTAAAATTATAAAACAAATAAACAATAAAAACATTTAATTAGCCAACTTGTTGGGAATTCTTATTGATAACAGCAAATATAATACACAATTGTTTTCAATGATTTTGGGAGTTTGTGAAGCAACAATTCTTATGGCCTTACTTATCTCTCTTTCTAGTTTGTTTTATTGCTACTTTAATCCAGGTATGTCTTTGATATACAATTGTTTAATAATTAAAAAGCATTATTAATAAGTTCAATGCTTTGCCTTGGTACTCCTCTTCTTCTTGGAATTTCAATTTTATTTGCACAATTTTTTGGGGCATTTCTAGGCGCTTTGCTCTTCCGTTCAATATTATCAAATGCAGCATTTTTAGACATATTTTCACATCTTTCTATTCTTAAAACAATTGAACAGAACGAGATTATACAACTTAAACATTTAGAAAAGGAAGAAAATTTATCGGATGTTTTTGATCAATTTAGCAGCAGCCCTTTTGGTGGAAGGTTACAGGTCAATTAAAACATTTAACTTGAAACATATTAAAATAGTAAAAACATAAAACAAACATTTTAACTTTAAAACATTAAAAAGATTAAAACAAACATTAAAAAAATACAAAAACATTACAACACAAACACAAAAATTAAACTTGACAAACACAAAATAAAACCTTAAACAAAACATCAAAAAATACAAACATAAAAACATTGTAGTTTTAATAAAAACACAAAATCAAACAAACATTCTCCCTCAGGTTTTCCTTCTTGAAACATTTTGTTCTTCAATGTTTATTCTCTCCCAATTATTTCCAACTTTGTTTAGACAACCAATTATTGAAATAGCAATCTCAACAGGATCAACTCGTGTTTTTACTTGTTTGTTAACTTTTCTTTCACCATTTGGTCAGAGTGGAAATTTAGCTAGAACATTAGCGAACAATTTAATAGCAACAATATTTATTAGAAATGAGAATTATTATGTTTGGCGTTATTTCCATCTTCATTTGTTTAGTGAAATATGTTCAGCTATTATTGTTGCAGCAATGTTTTGGTCATTATTATTTAATAAACTTAGTCTTTAAATTTTAAGTTTGTAAAACTGAAACATTTAGGTTATTCAAATATGCTAAAAATGTAAATGCTAGCAATCTTATTGAAGTTGATGCAAATACTCATATAAAACAAGGAGAGGGAAGAAGCATTAATAATTAATTTATTTATTTTAATTTATGTACATATTTAAAAAAAAATATTTTTAAATTATTATTTAGTAAACAATAAATTAAAAAACATAAATGTTTTTCCTCAAACATAAACATTAAAACTTAATTATAATGTTTTATCTAAATACGCATAAAAACATGTTTTTAAAGTTTATTATTAAACACATGTTTTTGTTGAATTATATTAACATTAAAAAAAGAAACTCATGTTTTTATTAAAACATTATGTTTTTAGCCACTTATGTTTTTAGTAAAACATATCTTTATGTGTTTAATCAAGTTTATAAATGTTCAACCTTTTATATACAACCTTAGCGTGTTGTTTAAAATGTCTATGTTTTTGACACTAAAAATTCATAATTAAGCTGTTATTTGTGTTTATTCTTTATTTTTATTGGAAATTTTAATGCTTGGTCCTCTAAAGGTCTTTATAAAAATTGGAAAAAATAACTAAAGTGTTGTTAAATGAATAGAAAGAGTTAAGAGAAATTTGTGCGTGTTTGTACTACTATTTTTACTCACTGCACTACTTCCCCTCGGTTTTTTTTTATTATTCTTGGGAAAAAAATGAATAGAATAGAATTGTGGAAAAAAGACAATCTTCCACTTTTTCAGTTAGCTTATTATTTATTTTATTTTTCTTTTAAATCCATGCCCTTTTTTCATTGTTCATAGCTTTTATGATAATAAACTTTTCTAATAAGAATATAAAAATTATTTAGTGGGTATGTTTTTTTACTGGATAATAATGTTCAGAAAATGTTCATGTTTTTGTTAAATATTTTTTAAAGGATGTTTCTATGCTTATTAAATGTGAGGATGTTTTTAAGCAAGTTTTGTGTTTTTGTGTTTCTAATAAAAAATGTTTTTCTTATTGTTGGAATATAAACATGTTTTTACATGTTTTTGAGTTGTATTTTGGTTAATGTTTGTTGATATGCATGTTTGTGTTTTACTAATTAATCCATGTTTTAATGTTTTTTATTAAACTTATGTTCCCAACAGATTAATTATTTTTGTTTATTAATTTTTAAATGAACTCACAAAGAAGAATAATAACAAATGCAACAGATTCTCCCCAAAAACAACGTATTATTCGCTTTCGGCTTTCAACTGGCCGAAATATTGAATGTTTTGCCGATGTTCTTTTGAGAGAAGCAAACTCCCGTCTTGCTGAATGGGCCACCAAACAAAATTTTGTTGACTGTTCCCACCGTGATCCAAAAATCTTTCGTTATTTAATTAATTGCCTGAGGCAATGTGTTGCCCCCGGAGGCCTTTCAAACGGGAAAAGTTTTATTCCACCTGAGAACTTTGCAGATTGGCGTTTTTTGTTGTCAGAAGCTCGCTATTGGCGTTTACCTGTTGTTGAGAAAATAATAAGAGAGGCAATGAATTCTTCCTCAACTTCAGTTAGTACAATAACTATTGGATATCATGGTACATTAGCAGCTGGTAGAGGGGGATTTGAGGTTAACTTTCGAAGAGTTGATAGAATTATGGGTAAAGGATTTTTTTAAATTAATTAAAAAATTAATTAATTAAAAAATTAATTAATTAAAAATTAATTAATTAAATAATTAATTAATTAAATAATTAATTAAAAATTAATTAAAAATAAAAAGCATTCTTTTTCAGTTTGTGGAAAGGCTAAAGCCTGTAGAGAAGTATTTGGCCGATTTTTAAACGAAACTCGTGATTGGAATATGGACAGCCAACACTACACTAGTCGATTTTATTTAACACATCAATTTGTCGAACAAGCATTTGATGCTCTAGCGGCTAAATGTTATCGTCTTGTTGCAAGTAATTGTTCTGGCCCAAGTCTTACACTTAGTAAAGGAGTGGTGGAGGATGAACCAAGTTTTGCTCATTATAGACAACATGTTTTTACTCGATATATGTAATGTTGTATTTAAATTGTAAAACACAAACTCTTTAAACAAATAGTTTTGAAAAACATTTTTTTATCTGAACATTTATAGAATAGAATGGGAGAATAGGTGATAGAAATTATAATTTTTAAATGTTCGAGTTAAACTAGAAGTAAAACAAATAAGATAATTGAACACTAAAACATTAAAAAGACAAACATTTAAAAACATTAAAAAAGACAAACATTTAAAAACATTAAAAAAGACAAACATTTAAAAACACAAAAACAGAACTTAGACAAAGAATGTTTATGTTAGAAACATTAGAAAAGAGTAGTAACCAATGTTTAAAACTTTTTCATTTGTTTTGATTCCTTCCACTAGTTAGTGAAGGCATTGGCTTAATTTTCGATTGTGTTTTCGCAAAACATTTCTAATTGGAGTATGTTCGTTGCATCTTCACTGCTCTCTTCCCATCTCCATCAATATTTATTTTACCCATCTCATTTAAAAGCAAATTTGTTTCAAAATTGAGAAGGTTTTTTTCCTAAAATATATTTACTATTTTATCCCCTAAATTTCCCTTAAATACATAATTATTTTTTCTTTTAGAAGTTGAAGCATCTGTTCCGGAAAATTGTGGAAAAGAAACTTTTTTATTATTAGGTTTTTTCCGTTGTATTCGAATAGGTTTACTTCTTCGTTCAGTCATGTTCAGATCATTAATTACTGAAGTTTGTTCAACTTTACTTTTTTCTGCATTTTGACTAGGTGAATTAACGCTTTCCTCACTACTATTATAACTCTAAAAATTGAATTAAAAAATAAATAAATAAAAGAATTAATTTATTAATTAATTTAAATATTCTTTCCTTATTTTAATTAATTAAATTGATTTTATTTTATTCACCCTTTTGCCTCCTTTAACCATAATAATGTTAATAATTAAAACTTGAAGTATTAAAACAAGCAAAAATGTATTCATTTTAATAAATTGTGAATAATCTAGAATTTAAAAAAATAAACAAAAATAAAAAAGTTTAATTTATTTGTTAATTAATTTGCTTTAAATGAAGCGTCGAATGAAGTAAGAGTCAATAAGGCAATTTGCCCTTTTAATTAAATTTTTATATAAAAAAAATCAGACGGGATAACGAAATTGAATATAAAATATAAAAGGGAATAAAGAAATTAAAGAAAAAAAAATTTAGCCGATAACACGTGAATTTAAAGGAATCATATGAATTTAATTTAATGCACTTTAATTTAAAAGAAAAAAAGTTTAATAAACATTGATTTTGTTTGTTTGTTTTAATGTTGAGAAAACTAAAGAGATTAAAACATGTAATTGAGTGCTTAACATGTTCAGGTTTTGAAGTTTGTTTTATAAAATTGCTTAGAAATACAAACGCTTGTTTCTTGTTTATTAATTAAATGTTTTTGTTCATTATTTAAATGTTTTTGTTTATTAATGTTTTTGTTTATTAATTAAATGTTTTTGTTTATTAATGTTTTTGTTTATTAATTAAATGTTTTTGTTTATTAATGTTTTTGTTCATTAGTTAAATGTTTTTGTTTATTTAAATGTTTTTAATAAATATTTTCTAACAATAAGTTTAATATTATACGTGCGCGTTGTCGCCGCTTCTCGGCTCCAAACTGTTCTTTAAAAAATTATTTAAATTTATAAATTTATTAAAATTGAAGAACAGGGTCTTAATTATCTATAAACAAAAAATTAGAGAAATTCCATGTGTGATTATTTAATTAAAATTTTTTAAAAATTCCAAAATTCCTCGAATTTTGACATTGAATATTTTTAAAGTTCTCTATTCGAATTTTGAAATTTCTTTTTTAAATCAAAGAATAGAATGTCTAATAAATAAAAAACAAAAAAATTAGAGTGTTTTAATATGGAATTTTTGAGTTAAAATTTTTTAAAAATCTCAACATTTATCAAAGTTGAGCACGGAATATTTAAATTAAAAAACTAAATTCAACCCACTTTTCATCAATTTAAAAAAGGTAATTTAAAACAATCAAAGAGCTACAAAGAAGAATAATTAAACCTCAAATGTTTCATGTTTAAAAAAACTTTATTAAAAACATGTGTCCATTTCACTACAATTTTTAAAATTAAATTTAAAAAAATGTAAAATCAATTTAAATTTATTGAATTTAATTTTTAAAAATTTGACTGTTAGCGAGAGGGGTAGTTGTTGTATATGTTTGTAGAGTGCATGCGCATTAAGATAGTATAGAAAATTAATTTAAAGAAAAAAGTAGTCAATAAAATTTAAAAATTTGGCAATTTGCCAAGCGAGTTGCCGAAAATTCTTAAGAAAATATTTCCATAGGCATTCCATGCGGACGTTGATTTAGCGCATTTTTAAGTCGGATTGAACACAAGAACTCCATTACTTTTAATTTATTTTCATTTAATTCCTTTTTTTATAAACTTTGTTTCATAATTAAACATATTAAACATTAATTTAATGTTTGAAATGCATAGAGAGAAAATACATTAAAATCTAAGTTTATAACAAACATGTAAAAACACACACATGTGTTTTAATTAAGCGCATTTCAAAACAAACATGTAAAAACACACACATGTGTTTTAATTAAGCGCATTTCAAAACAAACATGTAAAAACACACACATGTGTTTTAATTAAGCGCATTTCAAAACAAACATGTAAAAACACACACATGTGTTTTAATTAAGCGCATTTCAAAACAAACATTTAAAACACATGTGTTTTAATTAGGCGCATTTCAAAACAAACATGTAAACTTAATACAAACTTAAGTTTGTTGCCTTCACTATTAAATTAAGAATTTAGTTTTTTTTAATTTATTTAATTTTTGCTTTAAATGTATTAATATTTTTTATTTTAATTTTTTTAAGAAATGATTATTCTCCTCTTTCTTCTTTTATTTTTTCAACAATTTTGTTTAAATGAAGGTTTATTAATTTAATAAAAATTTGTTTTATTAAACACTCAAGTTTTAGTTAATTAAAACTTTCTTTTCTTAGGCGACTCAAAACATGTTGTTGAAGGTAAAACTTTAATGAAAATGGTCAAGTGTTATATGGATGTGTTTTATATGAAAAATAAAATACCTGGTAAAAATTAAAAAATTGAAAAAATTAAAAAAATTTCCAAATATTTTTTTTTAATTAAAGGAGACTTTGGAACAATGTCAGCTGACGGTGTAAAAGAAATTATTAGCTATGATGAAGCAATTAATCCTTATTTGTCATTCTCAAAAGAACTGGATAAATGCTTCAGTAGTGAATGTATTGAAATTGTAAGTCACTTAATTAATTTAATTAAAAAAAAATAAATTTAAAAATGCGTGTGTTATAATGCCCAGTTTTTTAGAAAAAATAGGAAAAAATTTTAAAGTGAAAACCTGAAAAGTCGTTGCTTTATTTTACCCATTTTGTTGTTTTTTGCCTATAACTTTTTTTCTAATCTTTCAAAAATTCTGATTTTCTGATATTTTGTAGTCCATTTTCTGCTCTATCCAATGGTACCAAAAACATATAAAAGTAGCAATTAGTTTTTTTGTTATAATTTATGGAAGCAACTGCATGCTTATTTGACTCAAACGTTCTTTAAAACTTTTTAAATTTCTTAATAAAAATTCTGAAAATAAATTAAAAATTTTAATTATTAAATTTTAATATACTACTTTTCAGAATTCTTTAATAAAAGAACTGTTTTCCACTTCTCGCTTAGAGCGCTGGCGTCTAACCTTAGAAGGAAAAATAACAAAAGAGTATAAAGACATGTTTGACAAAAACAATTTTCTTGAACAAATTCATGAAATTTATACTAAACAAAACAAAGAAGAATTTAATTTATGGCTTAAAGCCTCGTCCGAAATGTCAAAAAAAATTTATTCTGAAGAGAGTAAAAAATTAGAGGGAAAAGAAGACGTTGACGACAACCTAAAAAATAAGGAGGAAATCTTAAATAATTTAGTAAATAAAAGAATGATTGAAGAATATGTTAAACAAAATATAAGTTTATTTAATATTTGGTTTGCTAATAAAGAAAAGGTTAACAACCTTCACTTTAATTATTTAAATAAGAAGTTTAATAAATGGCGAAGAAAACTTGGTCCATTATTTTTATCGTTAAATTCAGCCTATTTAAAACTTGCTCAAGTTTTAATTGAAAAGTTTAATTTAAAGGTTTTTTTTAAAACTTAAGTTTAATTTAATTTCAAGTTTTGTTTAATTTCAAGTTTAATTTAATTTCAAGTTTAATTTAATTTCAAGTTTAATTTAATTTCAAGTTTAATTTAATTTCAAGTTTTAACTTAATTCAAGTTAAATTTAATTTTAAAATATAACCAAAGAAATTAAACAAATTTAGTTTAATGAACAATCAGAAATTTCAAAAACTTTAAAAACTTTATTGTCTGAGATATTAATAAGAATTAACAAAGAAATTAATGCAAACCTTCCTAATGCAAAATTATCATTTCTAAATAAATTGGTTCCTTTTACTGATTTTGAGGAGCCTTTTAATTTATTTAAAAATGAATTGGGGAATATTGAGGTTAAATTAGACAACAATTTTGGTAAGTTGTACAACCAGAATAATTTGAATTAAAATTAAAAAATGTTTTTAATTATTTATTTAGCTCCAAAAGAGTCAGATTTGCCCAAATTCCCCAAAATTAAACGTGTTATTTGGATTATTCGTCACGCAGAACGCTATGACAATATTAAAGAAAATAGAAACAAAGCAAAAAAATTAGGTTATTATTTCGAAAAAAGAAAATTAGGTTTAGACAATTCGCCACTTAATGTTATTAATGGAATACCTAGAGCAAAGTTATTGAACAATGTGTAAGTTTAGACTGTTTTTTAAATAAAATTAAAATTTCCAAGTTTTTCCACAATTAACATTAATTTCATTTTTGCTGCCAATTATGAAAGAACATTCCAAACATCACGTTTTTTGTTGGGAAATAGCCATACTAAGTTTATTTTTAAATCAAAAGGGAAGAAAAGAAAACCAAAGAAAATTGATGTTGGTTTAAAAATAAAATTAGAACCTGGATTTGTTGAACGATTGTCAGATGTTGTGGGAAACAAAATTGGAATTGAGGACTATCAAACATTAAAAAAACATCATAATCGAATTGATTCAGAGTATATACCAATTTACAACTTAGAAAAACTTGAAGAGAGTAGAAAGGTTTGTTTAGTTGTTTTTGTGTTTTTATGTTCAGTTGTTGTGATGTTTTTGTTAATGTTTTTATTTTTCGGGATGTTTTAATGTTTTTTTATTTATTTGTTTGTTTAGTTGTTTTTGTTTATGTTTTTATTTTTCGGGATGTTGTAATGTTTTGTTATTTATTTGTTTGTTTAGTTGTTTTTGTTTATGTTTTATTAGATGTTTTTTGCTTTTGTTTGTGTTTTTGATGTTTAGTTGTTTGTTGATGTTTTTGTTAATGTTTTTATTATATGTTTTTTGCTTTATTAATGTTTTGTTGTTTTTGTTTATGTTTTTTATATTTTTGAACGTTTGTTTGTTTAGTTGTTTTTTCTTTGTTTGGGAATGTTTTGTGTTTTTAATGTTTTTTTGCTTTTATTAATTCTTTGTTTTGTTTATGTTTTGTTTTACCGTTTATTTATGTTTCTAAATATTAATTCTTATAATTTAAATTACTAAGATTGAGGTAAAAAACAAAGAATCAGATATTTCTTGTGTTCCACGAATTACTGAAGTATTAAACACACTTCTTGACGACACCAATGCTTATTTAAAAAATCCATTTAATGATGAGGAATTAAAAGCTAAAATAAACAACGGTCAATACAAAAGTGAGTGGTTGCAACCTGAAGAGGAAAAAGCAGGTAAACATGTTTGTTTTGTTAAAAACATTTAATTAAAAACTAATTGTTGTAAATAAATAAACTTGTTCAGAACAACTTGTAATTGTTTCGCATGGAATAGCAATTAATGCAATGCTGCATATAACTGGGGGTAAATTTGTTTATACTCCTCAGGTTTTAATAATATTTTTAAATTGTTTAAATGTTTAAATTAGGCTTCAATTACCAAAGTTGTCCAACTTGATGAACCAAAGTTTATTTTATTTTTATTAAATTAATTAATTTTTTTTAATTTTTAATTTTTTTTAAAGTGAAAATAATGAACATTCAAATCTGGAAAGCCTTCGTCTTGTTTATCATGGAGTTACTGAACATATGGGTGAAGTTGATGAAAGTCATTATCGTTATTGAGAGATGAATTATTTAAATTTAAATTTATTTATCCTTTTTTAAATTTTTTCGTCCTTTTCTGGATTTAAATTTAACACAAAAAATTTTTTTATATTAAAAAAATTGTAGTTTTCTAGTATAAATGCACAGTTGAATAATTGGACAGAAAAAAAAATATTTTTGATGAAGGCTTTTGCCTATTCTTTACAATATTTATTTTAAAAAAATGTCCAATTATTCACCTGTCCATTACCTATTTTATTTACCAAAAATATGATATTTTATTTTAGTTAATTTTTAGTTTTAGAATAAAATTTTTAGAGTAATTAAATTCTTAAAAATAAATGTAAAAAGACTAAAGTAAAAGTATGTATTTTAAATGCTTCACTTTTGCAATAAAACAACTTGCGTAGTCGTTGTAGTCTTTGAGAAAAGTCTTTTGATAAGTTTCTTATATTCCTTGCTAAATAAAGTTTTATTAAAAATAAGTAACTTAATTGCAAACTTAAGCAGCCTAGAAAAGGCTTCTTTGACATTTGTAAACTTAACTTTTTTCGCTTCAATATTTTACAAACTCAACAAGTTGTAAAAACACATACACACACAAACAAATGTCAAAGAAACTTAATTCAGCATTTTCTCTTTTCTTTTCTCTCTCTTTACCTGCAGAAATAGAGAACAAAAGTATTTCCAATCCCAACAAAAGTTAGAGAAATATCTGTAATACTCATAAGAATAAAACCAATTGGTATAGGTTTAGGTATTAATACAGGAATAATTAATCTCATAACCATACTAAACATCCAACCAACCACAATAGTTAAGAGAATAATTGCTAAAGATTTAATAATTCCTTTTTGGCTATTTTCTTCTGAATTTGTTGTATTTTTGAAAAGATAAATTTTAATCCAAATAGCTGTGTAACAGAGAACAGCAGCTGACATAAATATAAGACAAAAAATTTGAATTAAACCACCATAGGCTCCATTCCAAAAATCGGCTGCAGAGCATCGCAACATTCTTCTAAAACATGTTATTAGTTTATTATTATTTTTTGTTTAAGTTCAAACTTGAATTTTCAAACTTGAATTACAAACATAGAATAATTACTTTAAGTTTTAAGTTCAAACTTGAATAAATACTTAAATTAATTATTTTAAGTTTAAGTTCAAACCTGAATAAATACAAACTTAAAATTTAGAATAAAGAATATACTCCTTTTACTTACAATTTAGTATTATTTATGTTGGAATAATTATTGTAAATACAAAGCAAAATTCCAATAATAAAAGCCGTCAAACACATCAAAATAAAATAAAGTTTCTTTCTTCCGTTTTGATAGTAACTTTAAAAAATAAAATAAAATTAAATTTATTAAAAAAATTAAAATTAAATTTTACTAAATAGGGAAAACAACACTAAAAAGTCTATCAAAAGCAATAAAGAAAACAATCACAAATGACATATTAAATGCAATAAGTGGAACAGTCTGAAACCATAAACATGAACTAAATGTCAAATTAAACATTCCATATATTGCATATATACAAGTAGCTATAATCCCTGAAGATGCAACTAATACATCAAAAAATGCATTCATTGCAATTAAATAATTGCAGCACGTATTTAGTTCTCTAAAATTAATTTTTAACTTAAATTAATTTTGCTTAATATTACTTGTATTTAATTGTAATTATAATAAGAATTGAATTTGAAGCAATCGAAATTATTCCCAGACAAGACAAAACTGTTGCATCAATAATCATAAAAACATTTTGAAATGTTTTGTCTTTAAAGTTGGGTGAAACCTGACAAGTTTATTTTTTATTAGTATGAAACTTAAGTTTGCGAAATTTTTTAAAACTTTAAAAAAAGGTTGTAAATAAAGTTGTAGGTTTTATTAATCTTAAGTTTGTAGCATTTATTACAAACTTTAAAAATTATTACAACCTTTAAAAAAAGTTTGTAAATAAAGTTTTAGATATTCTAAACAAACATACCACAAAATCGGTTTCATTAAACAATGTTCCCATACTTGATTTAATTAAATATTTAACTACTATTAAATTTATTCAACTTATAATAAATCTGTTTTTTATATATTCATTAAAAAAAAGGTAAAATATTAGAAATGTAATTAATAATTTAAATATTATTCTTTAAAAAAAAAGTCTCATTGTCAGTAAAATGTTATTTACGATTTAAATTTTTAAAAAGCATTTTTTAATAAATTAGCAGGTGTAATAAACTTTAAAAAAATTAAATAATTGCCATATAATGTATATTTTAAATAAATTGTATTATTTATTTAAATAAAAGTTAATAAATTTTAAATTAATTAATTAAAAAAATTATTTTTTGATTAAAAAGAAGAGAGTACTTTAACACTACAAAAATTAAAATAATTAAAACAAATAAAATAATTAAAATATTTAAATAATAATTAATAATGATCACTGTTAACTACTCTAAAAAATAAAAAATAAAAAAATTTAAAAATTTTTAATTTTTTTCCTTTTCTTCCTTCAACGAAAAATAATTGTTTAATTCATTATTTTTGATGTATTTAAACCAAAGAGCAAGTTTATTTTTATTTTCTTTAGTGTCACTTATTTTTTCAAGTTCAAGCTCAAATGTATTTATTAATTTATTTTTAAACTCTTCCAAAACATTTTTAAATGTTTTTTTTAATTTTTCTTCTTTTTGTTTAATACCAACAATCCAAATTGTGCACAAATTTCCCTAAAATTTAAACAAAAATTTTTTTTTATTTTTTTAATTTATGTGGAATTTATTAATAAAATAATTTAATATTTTATTTAAATTTACCTCTAATTTTTGGGTTTCTTCTTTTATTTTTTTTGGACATTCTTTTAAGTTTAACATTTTTAAAGGGTTAAAATGAACAAATTCAATTTCAGTTAATTTGTCTAGTTCACCTTGCAGCTTCTCTTTAAAATGGGTTTCAATATATAAGCAAAACTGAGGTCCATATAAAGAGTCTATTTTATTTGAACATATTATTAACAACAAATGTTCGTGCTAAAATTTAAGAAAATAAAAAATGCCAAAATTAACTTTGGAGGACTAGTTAAATACACGCTAAGCTTGTAAAATGTTGACCCAAATGTTTTGACCTTTATGTCGCTCACCTTTTATGCATGGAAGAGTAGAGGGAAAATATAACGCAGAAAAAGTTGCAAAGACAATAAAGAAAAAGTTGAAAATACAATAAAGAAAAAGTACAATAAAGAAAAAGTTGGTAAATGTTTGTTTCTTGTAAACTTAAGATTACAACCCCAAACATTAAACAAACATTATTACCTGTTCAACAAAAACATGTTCATTTCCTAACCACTCTGACCACTTAAGTTTTAATGTTTCTACTGAAGTGTTTTTCTCTATTTCAAGGTTTAATTCATTTAATTTTTTATAACCTTTAAAATAATAATAAAATAGAATAATATATATTATTCAAAAAAACCTTCATTATTTTGTTGTTTAATAATTAATTCAGTATATTTATTTACCAATTTTAAAACATTGTGTTCTTTCTGATTTGAATATAGAATTACCCATTCATTAGTCTGATCCTTATTTTCACTACTAAAATTAATTTCAATCTCTTTTTTAATTTTTCTATTAAATTTTCCTTTAATTTCAATTTTCTTCCAATTTTAGCAAAAATTTTTTTTTCAAAGAGGAGGTGAAATTCTTTCAGAATTACCCTTAATGGAGCATTTTGATGCTTTTTTACTAAATAATAGGCAATCCCAACCAACGCTTTTTCATTTAAAAAACCATAATAGTCTTCTCCATAAATTGAATAATCTGAGGGTAAAAAATTAAATAAACTTAAACCTTAAAAATTAAAGTTTTACTTTTGCACCACAACTTGAGCAAAACAATTAAAGTTTTGAAGCGTTCTTTAAGTTCATGTGTAAGTGACAACATTGCAAGGTTGAAACGATAAGCTTAAAGTTTTAATAGAAAGTTGGTGTTTTGACAAAGTTTAATTATTTGTGTTTTTGTGTGTAAAACGCAAACTTTTGTAATAATAAGGTTGCTTAATATATGTTTTTACAATTTTACATTTTATTTTAATGGAAATAAACAAAAGTTTAAAACAAATAGAATTGTATGTGGTGAGGTCATGTTTATTTTTGGAAGCTGATATCTCAGCTAATTTTCTCAACGCTTTTTTTACCCAACATTTCCAAAGAAAACTTGCCTAATAAATTATAAACAGTTTTAGTAAATTCGACTTTTGGTTGGTTTGTTAATTTTACAATTAAATTATCAATTGAATTTTCAATTTCTTCTTTATCATTAGAATTCAAAGAAACATAAAATTCATTTTCTACTAATGCTAAATTAAAGCAAACATTTATTCCTTCATATTGAAATTTAATTTGAGGTGAGTTTTGATTAAATTTAATTATATTAGTTGCAGAATTGTTCTTAAAAAAATTTAAATTTTATTTTAATAGACCCATCATTTTAGTCAAACATTAAACAGTGAAAAAAATTAATTCCAATAATTATTTAAACCTGACAGATGTGACAATAAAAAGAAGAATCATTGCATTCATTTCTTTTCGTTAAATTACACAATTTCTTTCCATGAAAATTTTCTTTTATTTTTATCATTTCATTTTCTTTTATTTTAGTTGTATAGTAAAAGAAAATAATTCCTTCAATATTTGGATCATTAACTATATTTATACCTACTAAATTAGTCAACAAATGCGCATAACTTGAAACCTAAAAATCATTAAAACTAAGTTAGTAAATAGCTGAGGATGTAGAGGAAATTATTTACTAAAGTTGTTACTCTACAGTAACTAAAACATTTAAAAAACTTAAGTTTGTAACATTCCCAACAAGTTTGTAAAAACTCGCCTTGTGTTTATCAAGTTTATTTAAAAAACACACATCCAAGTTTTAATACACTAAAGTTTTGTTTTAAAAAATACAAACTTACAATTCCTTTCAAGTTTAATATTTTGTTTTCATAAACTTCAATCTCACCATTTTGCATTGTTTTTCCAATAACTAATTGATTTATCTTAAAAAATATTTTTATTTGTAAACTTAAAAGGTTTATACAAATTTGTCTGCTTCAGCCTTATTATTTTTAATTGTCTCTAAGTTTATTTGTTTTTCAACAATCTTTTCAGGCTCTTTAATTTTAGGCTGATTTAAAGGTTTTTTTAACATGGCAAGTATCTCTTTTGTCCATTTTTTAGACCGAAAAAGTTTAATTAATTTGTCAGCCCCATTCGAAGATAAATCTTAAGTTTTAAGTTTTACAATAGTCTAAACAAAGAAAAAGTTTTATTTTTTAATTAAAGTTGTATTTTTAATGTAAAACACATTTAAATTAAACCTTCTCTTAACTTTAAAACAAATTCGGGTTCTTCCTCCATTTTCCCAATTTTTTCCTTTAATTCCTCATAAACCAATTTATTAATCCATTTCTCAAATAATTGTAATATATTTTCATCCATTTTTTCAGATAACCATTTAACACTTTCATCAATATTTTCCTTATATTTTTCTTTAATTTTATTATTATACATTAAATAAATTTGTTCCTTTGTTTGTTCATTCATTCCTTTTTTATAATTTTCGTCAAATACTTTTAAAGCTTCTTCATCATAATTTTGAGTTATTTCTTCAATATATTCCTCAACTTGTTTATCAAATCTATTTTCAAAATCTGTTCGAAATGTTTCGTCATATATTTTTCTAATTCGCTCAATTTCTTCTATTTTATTCTTCTCTTTTTTTATTAATTCTTCTAACCATTCTGGAAGGGTTGTAATAATTTTTTTAATTTCTTCTTTTCCCTTTTCTTTTTTATTAATTTTTAAAATTATTTCTTTTATTTCTTTTGCTAAAATGTTTAAAACTTTGTCTTTGTCTTCTTTGTAAAATTCTAATTCCATTCCAAGTTTAAACTTAATGTCTGACCAACTTGAAAATAAAAAATTATTGTAATTATTCAAGTTTAAGTTTGCTGTTTTTTAGTATTTAAAGTAAGTGAAGAATGTTTAAAGAGGAGAATTTACGCAAACCTAAGTTTAATTAAATTCAAGTTTTGTAGAATTGAGTGTTTTTACAAACTTAAAAAGGAAATTGAGCATTTTTTAAACAAACTTAAGTTTAATTAAATTCAAGTTTTATGAGTGTTTTTACAAACTTAAGAAGGAATTGAGCATTTTTTAAAGCAAACTTAAGTTTATTTAAATTCAAGTTTATGAGTGTTTTTACAAACTTAAAAAGGAAATTGAGCATTTTTTAAACAAACTTAAGTTTAAAATTAAAAATAATTACTTCGACTTCTTTATTAAATCCTTTTCCAAACTTTCAATTAATCTGTCCACCCATTTAACAGCTACTGAATACCACAAATCTAATTTATTTTCTAATTCTAAATAGTCTTCTTTTTCATTTAAAATTGAAATAATTTTTTCTTTAATTTTTAAATCATTTGCAAATTCTTCACTTTTTTTAAAATAAATATGTTTTAAAGTTGGAATTAATTTTTCCATCCTTTTTTTATTTTCAATATTTTTTAATAATTCAGATTCATTTTCCTTTACAAATTCAAAATGTTCTTTCTGCAAAAATTCTCTTTGTTGAATAAACGCAATTTCTTTGGTTTCGTTTATTTCACATTCTGACCCTTCCCAATTTAATAAATCTTCTCTTTTTATTTTTTCATCAAGTTCACTTTTTGTGTTAATTTTGGCAATTCCTTCTTTTAAATTATCTAAATTTACTTCTTTTAAATTTTATTTTAAAAAATGTTAGTAGGTCTACGCGGCGGAGTCAACATGATTCCTTCAATCATAACAAAAAAACTAGTGGGTACTTCTATGTGTTTTTGGTACCAATGAATAGAGCAGAAAATTAGCTACAAAATACCAGAAAACCAGAATTTAAAAAAAAAAAAAAAAAAAGTTATAGTTAAAGGATCAAATTTTCCGTCAACTTGTGGTTTTTTGACTATATCTTTTTTTCAACTTTTTTTAAAATTCTGATTTTTTGGTATTTTGTAGCAAATTTTTTGCTCTATCGAATGGTACCAAATACCCTAAAAATCAAAAGGTCATTTGCTATAATCGTTGACACACTGTCGACCCCGCTCACTTACCCTTACACTTAAAACTTAAGAAAGAATTTAAAAAATTACCTAAATAAATTCCTTTTGAATTTAAATATCTAATTACAAGAATAATGTATTTCATCAAAACACAAACACATTTTAAAAGACAATTTTTCTCTTGCAGTTTATTAGTCAAAAGGATTTTAAATTCTTTTGTACTAGTTACAATATCATCAAAAACTTTAACATCTTTTTTCTTAATAAAGTTTATATATTCTGTTTCAAGTTTGTAAACTTTTTCTTTCAGTAAAGACAAGGCAAGTCTCATTTCTGCAAGTTTCGATACGTCAGAATTTTCCTCATTTTCTAAGAGAATTGAGTAAAAGTAAATTTTATTGGAATTTTCCATTAGATCTAAAAATTAAAAATAAAAAAATATTTTTTATATGTTTAATGGATATATTTTAATTTAAAATGTGAAGAGGGTTGAAAAGAATTTATTTAATTCAAAAAATTTAAATTAACAAAAAACACTTTTAGAATTTTATTTTTATTTTTCAAACCCTAAAGCTTATTTTAAACTTATTTTTAAAATTAACTAACGTAATGAAAAAACATTGGGTTGACCCATTTCCAAAATTGAAAGCATATCATCTCCAATTATCTCACAAATTCTTTTTTTGAATTTTAAAAGATTATTTCTATTAAAATTAACAATGATATTTCTGACATTTAAGGAATAACCAATTAACCATTCCAAATAAAAATAGAGATTAATATTTAACATTACTTTGTATTCTGATTCTTTGAATTCCTCTCCTCCTTCCTTTGATTCCTTAATTTAAAACAATCTGTCTTGTTAAAGATAATTGTTTGTTTTTATATTAAAATGATTTGAGGAATGAGAAAGAAGGAGGCTTTTTATAGTACAATTTGCAACTTTAAAATAAATAGAACTTAAAACTTGACTTTAAGTTTAAACTTAAAACTTGACTTTAAGTTTGAACTTAAAACTTGAAACTTTAATTTAAGTTTAAACTTAAAACTTGAAACTTTAATTTAAGTTTAAACTTAAAACTTGACTTTAAGTTTGAACTTAAAACTTGAAACTTTAATTTAAGTTTAAACTTAAAACTTGACTTTAAGTTTGAACTTAAAACTTGAAACTTTAATTTAAGTTTGAACTTAAAACTTGAAACTTTAATTTAAGTTTAAACTTAAAACTTGAAACTTTAATTTAAGTTTAAACTTAAAACTTGACTTTAAGTTTGAACTTAAAACTTGAAACTTTAATTTAAGTTTAAACTTAAAACTTGAAACTTTAATTTAAGTTTAAACTTAAAACTTGATTTAAAGTTGTATTTAAAATTAAAACTTAAAACTTGAAATAAATTTGTAAGATTGTAAATTTACTTTGCTTCTTTACCTTAATTTTTGCTTGCATAGCTTCGTAACTTTTTACCCAATATGGAATCACAATTCCATACTTTTTACTAACATTTTTTTCATCAGCGTCAAGTGTATGCTCATTTAATAAATAATGTACATACTTTCTTAACTCATCATACTCTAATTCTTCATTATAATTATTCAATATTCTTTTTGCAACGTTGTTGTAATAATCATAACTTTCATTAAAATAGAAATCGTCCCAATTAACTTCCTCCTTTTTCATCAACGATTTAATCAAGGAATTTTCTTCCGGACTTGGATCTAAAATTTTAATTATTTTTATTTAACGATTTTTGGAGTTTATTAAGTCAATTTTGGGTTTTTTAATTAATTTAAAGAGCCCTTTGCTTCAATTAATTTCGAAACGATGAAGCGGACCTTTCTGTCCGAACATTAGAAAGGTTTAAAAAATTATATATACTTACCATATCCACATTTACGGCCTTTAGATATTTCTTCAAGTGGACTATATCGATAAAACTTAAAATTAATTTTAAAAATTAAATCCTTTAATAATTAATTATTATTTACCCAATCTATCACTTTTTCATTCGCAATAAAGAGCGCATATATTTTGGAATACTCTAACATATTAAGACCTGTTAAAAAAAAATTAATTTTTTTTAAAATTAATTAATTAATTAATTTAAAAAAAAATTAATTTAAAAATTAATTAATATTTTTAATGGTGTTTTGTAACTGGCAAAATGTCAATTTTTCTCATAGTGACGAAAGATGTATTTATTTATTCTTTAATAATTTGTATTTATTACCTTCAACCTTTTCACCAAATTCACTATACTTATTAGACAAATCAACAATAGTCAATTTATTTAATACATCAAGAAATGCAAAATCGTTAATAGGCTCAGGTTGAGATTCAACAGAAACTCCTTCTTCTGATATAAGCATTTCAAATTTTTTTTTATTTTTAATGTTGAAGCAAACTCTCTTCAAAAGTTCAAAAATTGGAAACATTTTCTCATCATATTCAATAATATTGTGTTTTGAATATTCTTCCATTGTATCGAAAAATGAGACGCGTGCAACCCTCCACTTGTTTTCGTCTGAGTGGAGTTTAATTCTCTCGTCTATCCAACGCAGTTGTATTAGAAACTTAACGTTGTAAGTGTAAATGTCTCTTTTTTCAATGTTGTTGTCTTTTAGAAGAAGCAAATAATTTTTAATTAATAAATCATCCAATTCTTGGGAATCTTAAATTTTTTAAAGACTAAAATGTTGGTCACTTTAACGCCAAAATTAATTAGAAAACTTAAGTTTAATATACCCTTAAAACTTAAGTTGCTGTTTCAAACTTATTGTTTCGATTAAATAAACTTAGTTAAACGCAAACACAAACATAAAAATACATATTAAGCAACTTTAATTCTGAAAAAGTTTTATTTCCCTTACAATAACCTATAAAAACACAAGAACATTTATAAATGTTTTTGTATTTCTCTCAAGTTAAAAAAGTTGTGTTTTAATTAATTTATTAAATAAAATACCAATATTAAGTAGCTGACTAAAATTCTGATTTTCATAAAAAATTTGGTTGAAATCCTCCCCATATAATGTAAGAATTCTTGCGCGTGCTCCTTTATGTTGTTTTAAAATAGCTTTTAAAGGTTTTAAAACTTGATCACTCTTTTGGCAGAGTTCAAGAAATTTATTTTTAAATTTTCTTTTTTCCTCATTTTCTTTAATTATTTTATTAAATTCTTCATCATCTGAGAATACTTGTAAAACAGAATGTCTAAATTGTTCATCATTGTCAATCAACTCTATAAAATTAATTTTAATCTAAACCGGAAAAGTTTCCGGAAAATACATTAACAAAGGAATAATTAAAAAATCAGAACAAAACCAGAAATAAGCAAAAACACAAAAACATCAACTCAACAAAGTTTTAATGTTCTGATGTATTTTTGTTTAAGTTCTGATTTTCTGAATAATTCCTTAATTGATGTATTTTCCGGAAATTAGGTAAATTTATTTATTTTTAGTAAAAACACAAACCTATTCCAACTTTACTAAAAATTTTTATTTTTTGTGTTTCATAAATTAAATCGCCCAGAATGTTTTGTATTTTAGTTTTGAATTCGTTTAATTTATAATTATAAACTTCGTCTTTATCTTCCTTCTTCGTCAACTTTAAGGGTTCTATAATTGACTGAATATTTTCTTCAATGCTAAAAAATAGGATTTAAATTATTTTTTTCTATTGAAGTTTAGACCTTTCACCAAGGATTATTTAAATTTTATTAAATTTTATTTTTACCTTTCCAAGTGCAATAAACCCAATTCCTGTTTAAAAACCTCTTCAATCTTCTCTAACGCCTCGTTTTCGTTCTTTGTTTTTAATTCATTTTTAATTATTTCAAATCTTTTCTTTATGATGTTTAACTTGCAACCTGCAGTCATTTCATTCTCAAATAGCTCAAAAATTTCTTCATATTCTAATAATTGCAAAATTAATTCAGAATTAGTGTTAAATTTATCTTTCACGTTATCCTTAAAGTTCTCATAATTTTCCAAAATATTTTTCATTTTTTCAAAATATTCGTTATTTTCTTCTTTTTTTGTAAAAATTTCTAGTGCAGTTTTTTGCTTTGTCTGTTTTTTTGAATGTTTTAGCAATGATTCCATTTGATTTTTAATTATTAATTTTTTAGCGTTACATTTCTTGGCTAACAAAAATGATGAAATTTCTCTAATTTTATTTTTCCAAGTATCGCTTTGATTACAAAGTGCATAAATGTATATTTGTGTTAAATCTTTTTCTGTTATTCCGACTGAATAATAAGAAAATCAGAATTTGTATTTTAAAAATCAGAATTTGTGTTTTTAAAATCAGAATTTGTGTTTTTAAAATCAGAATTTGTGTTTTTAAAATCAGAATTTCTAATTTTAAAAATCAGAATTTGTGTTTTTAAAATCAGAATTTGTGTTTTAAAAATCAGAATTTCTAATTTTAAAAATCAGAATTTGTGTTTTTAAAATCAGAATTTGTGTTTTTAAAATCAGAATTTCTAATTTTAAAAATCAGAATTTGTGTTTTTAAAATCAGAATTTCTAATTTTAAAAATCAGAATTTGTGTTTTTAAAATCAGAATTTCTAATTTTAAAAATCAGAATTTGTGTTTTAAAAATCAGAATTTCTAATTTTAAAAATCAGAATTTGTGTTTTTAAAATCAGAATTTGTGTTTTAAAAATCAGAATTTCTAATTTTAAAAATCAGAATTTGTGTTTTTAAAATCAGAATTTCTAATTTTAAAAATCAGAATTTGTGTTTTTAAAATCAGAATTTCTAATTTTAAAAATCAGAATTTGTGTTTTTAAAATCAGAATTTGTATTTTAGATATCAAAATTTGTATTTTTTAAAATCAGAATTTGTATTTTAAAAATCAGAATTTGTGTTGTTAAAATCAGAATTTGTATTTTAGATATCAGAATTTGTGTTTTTAAAATCAGAATTTGTGTTTTTAAAATCAGAATTTGTGTTTTTAAAATCAGAATTTCTAATTTTAAAAATCAGAATTTGTGTTTTTAAAATCAGAATTTGTGTTTTAAAAATCAGAATTTCTAATTTTAAAAATCAGAATTTGTGTTTTTAAAATCAGAATTTCTAATTTTAAAAATCAGAATTTGTGTTTTTAAAATCAGAATTTCTAATTTTAAAAATCAGAATTTGTGTTTTTAAAATCAGAATTTGTGTTTTTAAAATCAGAATTTCTAATTTTAAAAATCAGAATTTGTGTTTTTAAAATCAGAATTTCTAATTTTAAAAATCAGAATTTGTGTTTTTAAAATCAGAATTTCTAATTTTAAAAATCAGAATTTGTGTTTTTAAAATCAGAATTTCTAATTTTAAAAATCAGAATTTGTGTTTTTAAAATCAGAATTTCTAATTTTAAAAATCAGAATTTGTGTTTTTAAAATCAGAATTTGTGTTTTAAAAATCAGAATTTCTAATTTTAAAAATCAGAATTTGTGTTTTTAAAATCAGAATTTGTGTTTTTAAAATCAGAATTTCTAATTTTAAAAATCAGAATTTGTGTTTTTAAAATCAGAATTTCTAATTTTAAAAATCAGAATTTGTGTTTTTAAAATCAGAATTTGTATTTTAGTTATCAAAATTTCTAATTTTAAAAATCAGAATTTGTATTTTAAAAATCAGAATTTATATTTTGAAAAATCAGAATTTCAATTTTTAAAAATCAGAATTTGTGTTTTCTAAGTTACCAAATTGATCATCTGAAGATGTTGATGAACTTGCTTGCTTATCAACCTTTTTCTTTGCTTTTTTAACACAAATACCAATCTCAATCAAAAGGCAAAATAGAAGAAACAAATAAATAAAATTTGTTTTCATCTAAAAACTATTTTAATAATTAATGTGAAGAGTAGCTATAACTGTTTAATAAATAAAATAGATAGAATATGAAAGGATTTGCCACATTTATATCAATTGATTAAAGCATGTGAAAGGCAAAATAGGGAGGAAAATTAATTTGTTTTGTATTTTCTCTTGTCGGTCTTTCTTTTTAAAATTACTCAAAAGTGCAAAACACATCTTATTATTACATAACAACTAAATAAAAAAGTGCAACTTCAATTATAAAATATTTTTTTTATTCGGACTTTATTTTTTATTAAATTAAAGTTTAAAAACTAATTATTTTGTAATAAACAAAAGTTGTTAATTCGAAATATTTTGTACTAAACAGAGTACATGTTTGTCTAGTTAATAAATATGTCAGACAGGTTGTTTGGAAATCTTTGAGTAAAATCAGAATATTCAAAAATACAAATTTCTAGTATAAACTTCTTCATTGTGTTTTTGCTAATGGCGATTGCGAAAAGAACTTTGTTTTAATGTTTAAGTTTTATTTAACTGTTTTGTATTTTCAGAACATCTCTTCCGAAAATAGCTAACCTTTATTCCCAACATGTGTTTGTGTGTTTGTTAAATAAACTTGAATATGAACAACAGTCAAGTTTGTTTTTTGTGTTTTTTACAATTATTTATCATTGCAGTAGCAACTTATTAAAGGGAAAATACAAATAAAAGACAAGCTTTAATTTTATTTATAGAAAGGTTCTTTCAATACGCAACCTTTCGTTTACAATTAATTTTCAAAGGATTAATTTTTATTTAAATATTTCGTTGAACACAAATTTGCCGATTTCTCACATTTTGTGAATTATTTGAAACAAAAATGGGTGCTGCTAGTACATTATTAGTTTGATGCTGAACACTTCTTTTAAACTGTTTTTTAATTAATTTACGAAAATCCTTTGAAATAATGATTAAACAAAGTTCTTCAATGCATTGAATTAAAGAATAATTAACATTAAGAAGGGCAAGAAGAATTATAAATAAAATAGAACCATCCTCTTTGGAGGTTGATGCATACGCTCGATAGAAATTAAATAAATAATAAGTTCCAATTAATAAAGGGCAAGGAATGACGCTTACCAAACATATAGTGAAAATCAGAATACGCTCTTTTGCTACGTTTTCGTTTCCAGAAGTTTGATTGTTTTTGGTTACTTTATTTAAGAGAAAAAAAAGTTTAATTAAATTCAATGTTTGTATTAACTCCCCTTCAATTATTTGTTTTAAAACATAAACACATATAATGGTCAAATAACCACAAAATTTAAGACTTTATTTTTTATAAATTTATTTATTTAATTGTGATTTAATTAAATAATGTCCATTAAATAAAATGGAAATTATAACTAGCTGAATGTAATTGAGGGGAGTTAAACTACCAAAAAATAACCTACTATAAGCATAACAAAATTTAGCCAGAACAACCAAATAACTCAGGACAGATAAACAAAATGGAATTAAAAGAGGTACGTCACTAGGCATAAATATGCCATTTTCAATTATACTGAAAAATAAAAAAAAAGGGTTTTTTCACTGTCTCCTTTTCTCGATCACAAACAATTGCAAATAATTTAATAAACTTTTTTACCTTAAACTTTCAGACTTAACAGCCCTATATACAACTAGAAATTGTAAAACCGTATAATTCAATGCAAGAAAATAAGAAAACAAAATAATAAAATTAACGTTACTATTAAAAATAAAACTTGTGTATTAATTAATATTAAGTAAATCCAACCTTTTTTTCCAAACATTTTGATAGCTGAACATAAATAAAACTGCATGAAAACGATTTAATGCTAAAACAGCCATTTGAAAGTATGCTGTATTTAATCCAAGTTGGTAAGTTGGTCTTAGAAAATATGTGTAAAAAAATTGGAGGAAAATTCTGTTGGTGTAAATGGTGACAAATACGAATTTAAATAAGATACAATCATTAAGAATAAACTGATAATGTTAGCACAAGACTATTAAAATTTAAAATTTATTTAAATAAATAAATAGTTAAAATTTTATCTCAAGCATTTTGCGGACCAACAAACATTTGCGGACGTATTTTCTATCTAAAAATATCAGAATTATGATAAATAAAAATGAGAATTTTACCAACTTAAAATGCAAAAAAGTAAAAAAGAACTACAAAAATGGAAAATAAAATTCTGATTTCTATTAACCATAATTCTGATATTTTTAGATAGGAAAGTCCGCAAATATTGGGTAAATGTCTGTAAATGTTACTTCACTCAACGGTATATTCTTTTATATAATTTATTCAAAATTTTGTCTTACAATAGATGCTCTAATGCATGCCTTAAACAACATTTTTATTTAATTATTACCTTACTAAACAGAATAAACAATGGAATCCTTTCTTTAGAGAATTTATGTAGTGGTCGTATTAATAAAAGAAGAAAAATAGTTGATAGTATATTTATTAGACTTGAGGCAATATCACTTAATCTAAATAGTTTGTTAATGTCTGGCAACATTTTCTTCTACTTTTTGAATTTTAACTAAAAATTGAAAATTAATTTTTTAACTAAAAAGTTGGGTTGTGTATGGGTCAAAAACATGACCCTAAACATTAAAAAAAGTCTCAGAAAAATGTAGCAAAACAAGACCTTAACTCTTTGTTCTGAAGCAACTTGAAGATCAGTACAAAGTAGGAACAAAGTGAAACTTCAAAACGGCCTATATTTACACTGGTGTGCGCCAAAATAGGTGGTCATGTTTATAGAATATAAAATAATGAATAAATAAATTTAATCTTTTGTTTTTAAATGCTTATTTTTCTAATTAAAAATAAATCTTGTATGTGTGTGTTTACTATTTAAAATACCACACAGAATATTTATTTTAACCAGACTAATTTAAATTATTTTTTGTTAATTATAATAATACCTCATTTTAAAATAAATTGAAATTATAATCTTAAGCATGATTGAACAAAATATTAAACTGCCCAAAAAACACAAAAGTCAGAGACCTTCCTTTTAGGAAAAAAATTTTCCAAAAAAATTTAAAAAACTGTTAATTTCTGTTTACTAATAATTCTAATCCTGTAAATTTATTAAATTATTCTGATGTTAAAATTTAGCCTTCTCAATGCTGACAAAATTTCTTTCTCCTTACTTCTTTTAATCACAATTTTCACTTATTCCATACTATTTAATTTTATTTTTAAGCTTTTTAAACATGTAGCAATTTTCCTAAAAATCGAATAAAATATTTCTTAATCTTATAATATTTTCTTATTTTTATTTCCTCGTTCTTTGCAACGTTTTATTGTTTAATATATTTTTGTTTACAGAAATAAGATAAGTACATAAATGTATATATTCTTGATATTTTATTCAATTGCCACGATTAAATAATAATTCCTTTGTTTTTATAAACAACAATAAAAAATTATTTTTCTAATATAATATTGAAAAAATAATAAAAATATATTTAAATATATTGTATGGAATTAAAGAAGACAACCATTTTTAATGAAGCTTT
Source organism: Meloidogyne exigua (assembly GCA_018905775.1). NCBI lineage: Eukaryota > Metazoa > Nematoda > Chromadorea > Rhabditida > Meloidogynidae > Meloidogyne > Meloidogyne exigua. The sequence goes on from JAGUQR010000018.1 coordinate 659,435, forward strand.
TGAATAGTTCCACGTTAATAAATTTTGTTTTTTAAGGTTTAAAAAATTAAAAATAAATGTTCTTTTTCTACCATTTAAATTCTGAATAAATTAATAACATTTATTTATTCCAAATAAAATTAATTTTATTTAAATATTTTTGGTTATAATGGTTAAACTAATGTTTTTAATCCTTCTATTCATAGCAATGCTAATTTCATTATCTAAGCAACAACCACCTTGCTGTACGGGTTGTACTTGCTGTCCCTGTGGGAAATTATTTGAAGCTTATCCAGAGTATTTTTATTTTTTAAATAATAGGATGTACATATATATGGGAACCCTGTGCGTCTATCTTTCAAGGGGTCATTTTGGGTGGGTTTCTAGTAGATAAGGGTTTGTATTTGAACACTTCTAGGCCTATAGAGGAATGATAAAAATTTTAAACAAGTATTAATAACTAATAATTTTTAGTATGTCATTATTGTACTAAAAGTTGGATTTACATCAACTGCTTAGTAAGCCAGATGGAATAGTGTAGTAGTACATTTCATTTTGATTTATTTTTCTTCTAATTTTTTTAATTATATACACATTTTATAAAAAAGCTTAAAATAGATAGGTAAATGTTCAGTAGTTGAGTCACAGTTTAAAACTGCAGGAAGAACACAACACGTCCTTCAGCGAACTTAACAGCTAGTCAACCCTTTGCCCAAGCTGTATTAATAAGGCTTTTTAACAATTAAACATTTATTTGTTTAATTGAAAAAGCTGGAATTACCGCGGCTGCTCTTACTTTACCATGCAAAATATTAAGGGTTATTCTTTTATTTTTGTGTTATTTGCGTAAATAAGTAATATATTCTACTTCGTTTAACTAAATTTTGTTTTAATGTCAAGCATATATAATTAATAAAATAAAGATTCATCATTTGTTTATAAATTTCGTTGAACACAAATTTGCCGATTTCTCACATTTTGTGAATTATTTGAAACAAAAATGGGTGCTGCTAGTACATTATTAGTTTGATGCTGAACACTTCTTTTAAACTGTTTTTTAATTAATTTACGAAAATCCTTTGAAATAATGACTAAACAAAGTTCTTCAATGCATTGAATTAAAGTAAAATCAGAATTATAAATTACTAAAGAAATTGTAAACAAGATAGTTTGGTCTTCTTTTGAATTTACTGCATAGTTTGAATAGATATCAAATAATTTATATAATCCGATTAATACAGGGCAAGGTGTGATGCTAACCAAGCATACAATAAAAATAGTAATACGACCTTTTGCTGTATTTTCGTTACCGGATGAGTGGGGTTGTTTAAATTCTTAATTATTTAAAACAAAATGAAACAAAATAACCCACTAAAGTCGTAACAGAATTTTGCTAGAACAACAGAATAAGTCAGTACAGATAAACAAAATGAAGTTAATAAAGGTAAGTCTCCTGGCATTAATATTCCATTGCTGAAAATGCTGAAAAATTAATTAATGTTTTGAGACCGTAAAAATTCTTTTATTATTTTTTCCCGTTGGAAAGAACCAAAAGTAATTAATTTATTACCTTAAAATTCCAGTATTTACTCCTGTGAAGAAAAATGTAAATTGTACGGCTGTATAATTAATGTAATGAAACATGTTGTGAAAATAATGTATTTAACATTGCTGGAAAAATTAAGCATTAAAACAGTTACGAAATGTCTCTCGTTTTGGGTTAATTCAATTACAAGCATGGCGAATTAAAATCAAGTTTTAAGTTTAAGCTTTTTTAAAGTTTTAAGTTCCATTATTAAAGTTTTTTTTAAGTTGCAACTTTTAGTATAAAAGCGCTCCTTTTTTCTCTTCTCTTCTCATATCATTTACTATAAAAAGAAACTGAAACCTTTTATTCCAAACATTTTTATAACTAAACATAAAGAAAACTGCATGAAAACGATTCAACGCCAAAACGGTCATATGCAAATAAGAAGCATTTAATCCAATACGGTAAATGGGTGATATAAAATAGGAATTAAAATTATCATTAAACGGTTTTGGTACAAATGGAAGTTCGTTCATAATATACTGCAAAATAAGTAAAAATTGAGTCACAATGTTAATACAAGACTGAAATTTTAAAATTATTTTACAACTTTTTCTTTGTTTTTAATACATGCCTTGCTGAACAAAATTAACAATGGAACCCTTTCTGTTGAGAATTTATATAGTGGATATATTAATAATAACAAAAAAAGTGCACATATGCTAGTGATGAATATCAACCCATAATCATTTATTGCCCATAAATATTCCATATCTATTGACATTTTTAATGTTCTCGATTTAGCTGCTTTTAAGACAAAAAGGTTTAAAATTTAACTAATTAAAAATAATATTTATGTAAAATGGCTTATTTTTTAAATATACCTTTTTTAATTCATTTGTTTGTCTTGACAATTAAAAAGAAATTTTGTCATTTAATTAACACGCTAAACCACACACATAGATAATAATAAGACTCAATTAAATTTTTTTAAAATTAATTCTTTAATTTTTTAATTAATTTTAAAAAATTTAAAAATTAATTTTAACTTTTAATTAATTAAAAAATTTTTTAAATTAATTTTTAAATTTTTTAATTTATTTAAAAAATTAATTTTAATTAATTAAAAAAAATTTTAATTAATTAAAAAAAATATAATTAAATTAAATTAATTTTAATTATAAGTAATTTAGAACACTGTCTAGATAGCTCCAATATATAACTAATTATATATTAAAGAACTCTGTGTGGCCTAAATAGACCATTTTTCGTGACAGAAACTTTGCCTGAAATTAAGACAAAAATTAATTTATTTACGTCAGTACCTATCTCGTGACTTTAATTGAAAAAACATTTGTTTTGTTGTAGACGTTTGGTCGCCGTTAGAAAAAGTTTTGTAAATTAACGGACGTTTTGTAGCGCACCTTTTAATTTAATAAAATAATTTTATTGAATTAAAATAAAATTTTTGGAAGTATGTACTCTTTCTCCTTAAAATTTCTCGTCTTATGATACGTCTTTATTGCTTTATTTTTTTATTTTTTATTAAAATTTCTTTACAATCTTTGTCCCCATTTCTAAAAAAAAATTGTTTAACCAAGTTGATGTAAAATAAGAAAAATAATAAAAATATATGTAAATACACTGCATTGAATTAAAGAAGACAACCATTTTTAATGAAGCTTTTTTTATAGTTCTACGTTAATAAATTTTGTTTTTTAAGGTTTAAAAAATTAAGAATAAATGTCCTTTTTCTACCATTTAAATTCTGAATAAATTATTGACATTTATTTATTCCGAGTAAGATTAATAATTATTTAAATATTTTTGGTTATATAATGGTTAAACTAATGTTTTTAATCCTTCTATTCATAGCAATGCTAATTTCATTGTCTAAGCAAGATTGTTGTCCAATTCCCTGCAGTTGTGGAGCCTTATGTCCTTGCACTGGATTATTTCAAGAATTTGATCAGTAAGTTTTAAAATTAAATAAACTAATTTAATTTTAGATTGTTTCTATTATAAAATATATGCATTGTTAAATCTTAAATAAATTAGAGGAATTAATTGGGATGTTTTCTTTTTAATAGTCGTTATAATTTTTAATTTATGTAAGGCGTTTTTTTTTTGTCCTTTTTTATAATAAAATAGTTGATGGAAGAAAAAGTGGTTGTTTGCAAATTAAACTTGAAACTTTAAAACTTGAAACTTAAACGTGAAACCTTGAAACAATCTTAAACTTTAAAACTTGAAATTAAACTTGAAACTGTAAAACTTGAAACTTTGAAACAATCTTAAACTTTAAAACTTAAAAAATCTTAAACTTCTAACTTGAAACAATCTTAAACTTAAAACCAGAAAACAAGGTTTAGGCTTCAATCCTAAATTAACCAGAAACTTAAAACTTGAAATGGCTTCTAGACTTAAACTTGTGAAAATACACTGTTTATTTGTGTCCCTGACGATGCTTTATTTTAATGGTTAAAAATAATTTTAACCTCTTTTCAACACTTGCAAGTTATAAAATTAAATAACAATTCTGATAACGTCAATTCTCCCGATTATAAAATTTTCATCTTTTTATCTTCCCGACGTTTTTGCTGTTTATTAATAATTTTATTATTGAAATATTATTTTTATGTTATTATTTCAACATTTTATGACCTACAAAAATTCTTTATTTTATTTATTTTATTATCAGAAATTATTAGGAAATTAATAAGTGTATAAATTTCATCTTTTTTCTTTAATGTTTTATTGCTAAGGTAGAATTATGTTCTTTCCCGCAGTGTCCATTTAATATTTTAGTTTAAAAGCAAAGGCTTTGATTAACTGAATTTCCTTATTTAAACTTAAGGTATTTAAAGCATATAAATATATAGAATGAACAATTAAATTTAATATATTAAGCAACTTGTTTTAAAAAAAGTTTATTTAAGTTCTATTTTCTCTTGTGTTTCAATTTTATTTTTCTCAACTTTATTGTGTTTCAATTTTATTTTTCTCAACTTTATTGTGTTTCAATTTTATTTTTCTCAACTTTATTGTGTTTCAATTTTATTTTTCTCAACTTTATTGTGTTTCAATTTTATTTTTCTCAAATGTATAACTTCAATATTTGTTGATTTTTCAATTATCTCTCTCTCTATTAAATTATTTTTAATTGCGCTACTACAATAATATATAAATACTATTCCACATTATTATTTATTTCTAATATTTTCCGGTTTTATTAAAGGACTAGTCAAATATTCCAATTCAATGAAATTTTCTCTTTATTTACTAATAACCCATTTATACGCAAAAAATTACATTTTTCGTTAATTATTTTTATTAACTAATTTTTTTTAATAAAATGTTCAATCTGTGTAAATTAAGAAATTACATAAAAATTAATAATTACATCAATCATCAACACAAAATCATAAAAATTTAGATTGTCAATCGCAAGTAATTAATGGAAGAGAGGAGTTTATTTTTAATTGTATTATGCACCGAACCGACATATATTTTTTTTCTGAGGTAAATAAGGAAAGAAAAGGTCGGTTCAGCACGGACTAAAAAATCCGGGAAATTTAAAAAAAAAAATTTTTTCTGCGAATATTTGGGACATCCCAAAATCAATTAAAAAATTTCAATGTTTTTGCAGCTGCCCTTTTTGTAAACAACACAGAAAAAATTTTTTCTATTCCTCTTTAATCATTCTTCTTTTCTTTCCTTTTTTACACACAGAATTTAGTCATTCAAAGAATTTTATTTTATTATTAGTTTTGTATATATAGTACGTGTTATTTATGTTTATTTTCTTACCCCTCTTTTCTTTTCTTTGTAATTTTTATTTTTTTTTTTTGTTAAAATTTTTATTATTCTTTTTAATGTAAAAATGGAGTAAAATTTGACTAAATTAAATTATTAATTTTTTTAATTTAATTTTTTTAAACGATGAAACTTCTAAATTATATAAAAAGGCATTATTCTCCTTTTCTTTTTTAATTCTTAATTTTTTCTTTTTTTATTTTTTTTTTGTCTTTCTAATTTTTTTTCATTACTTTGAATTTGTTTTTAGAATATTTTTAGTTTTTTTTAAACAGTTCTTCAATTTTAAAAAACAATTTAAAAATTCTAATTTTAAAAATATTCCATGGTCAAGGTCAATGAATTTTGAAAAAATTTGAACTCAATAATTCCATATTAAAACACTCTAATTTTTTGTTTTTTATGTATTAGACATTCTATTCTTTGATTTAAAAAAGAAATTTCAAAATTCGAATAGAGAACTTTAGAAATATTCAATGTCAAAATTCAAGGAATTTTAAGTTTTAAAAAATTTTAATTAAATAATCACACACAGATTTCTCTAATTTTTTGTTTATAGACATAATTACCTATTAAAACTTTTTTTTACTTCTGCGATTAAATGTCCTAAAAATTGTTGCGTTATTTTAAACTTGTTCTTTCTCTTTTTTTTTTAATTTGGAAAAAAACGAAGATTTAAATTTTAGCAATGATTAAGCATTGCTTCCAAAAATATTCCTGGCATATAACTTTCCTCGTAGGAACCGTTCAGTTAGTTCTTTTTAATAAATCTTTTTTTTTCAATTTTTATATATTAAGCAGAATATTTTGAATTTTAATCCAACCTAATAACCCTATTTTTTATTCAAGAAAATATATTTCAAAGAAAACGAGATTGGGGTTTAATTTCTGATTTTAATTGAGACTTATTAAATTAATAAATAATTTATTTATTTATTAATTCGCGTTTAATTGTCCTCTTTTTTCTTTTTTTTCACAAAAATGTGTTCGTTTCTTATAAATCATTTTAACTATATAAAAGAATATATATAAAATCTATCAGTCCTCCAAGGCCATTTATAGCATACCACATCAACTGCCATTTTTGTTATTTATACAAAAAATCGATTATTATTTTTTTATTAAGTTGCGTTTAATATTCCCTTTAAAACTTGGTGTTCTTCCTTACGTCAAGTTTTAAGTTTTATGTTTCTGATTTTGCTTAATTTTTTAAAATAAAACTTTGTCTTTAATTTTTGTTATTTATGTAGAGTATTAAATAGGACTTTTCTTGAGAATAATAAAAACGATATAGCAAATCTAAAAAAAGGTTCTTCTTTCTCAGATTGTTTATATTAGAGTATGTAGTCTTTTTCCTAAAGTTTCCGCAGATTTAATCAGATTTTTTGTTTCTCTTTTAATAAAAAATATTCTTTTCGGCATGTCCAAAAAGGTAAAGGTATACTTCATTGGTCCCTCCAAAAAAAAAAATAATAAAAAATTTTTTTTATTAAAATAATATGTTTTCGCGTATGCTGATCTCGAATCTGATCTCAGATTTTAATTATCACTTGATTTTATCTATGATTTTTTATCCATGATTTTCATTGAAAAATTTTTTTTTCAGCAATTTCTTCTAATTTTACATTCCTTATTCTAGCTTTATTAAAATTTCTTATAATGGATATATTTCAATTCACTGAACAATTCTCTACTACAGAGCACACTATTGCTTATATGCGCAATCGCGGTCTTTTGCGTCAACTTCCTCCAATTTGCCAACGATACGGGTGTGCAAGACGCATGACCCAAGTCAAAAACAACACCTTTGTATTTGATAATTATCAATGGCGTTGCCCCACCCATAAAGGGACCAAAATGTCAATTCGGGAGAACTCGTTCTTTTCGAATGCAAAGCTAGAATAAGGAATGTAAAATTAGAAGAAATTGCTGAAAAAAAAATTTTTCAATGAAAATCATGGATAAAAAATCATAGATAAAATCAAGTGATAATTAAAATCTGAGATCAGATTCGAGATCAGCATACGCGAAAACATATTATTTTAATAAAAAAAATTTTTTTTTTTTTTTTTTTTTTGGAGGGACCAATGAAGTATACCTTTACCGTCCAAAAATCTGTCTAAAGATAATTCCAAGGCCTGAAGATATTTCAAAACAACTTATTTTTATTTGGGTAAATCTGACATAAAATACTGCCTGCGTTCTTCCCTTTTCTGCCACATTTCATTCAGAAAAACAAAGAAAGAGAGAGAAAGAGAAGAGTAAATAACAGAGAAAGAGAGAAGAAAAGAGCAAGCTAGAACATCTTTGATATTGCTTGGAGTTGTTTATAATATTTGCGCATAGTATAAAAGCATTAAAAGCATTTTATTTCCGCGACTTTTCTTCCTTTAAGAGGGGAGAGAAGTGTGGTCAACACTATTTCTTATTGTCCAATATGAATGGACAGAAGGCGCAAGCATAGTCTCCCCACAATCCTTTTTATACTCAGTCGTTCTCTTAACAACCAAAGAGAGAGAAAGAAAGGAAATTTTAATTTAGTCTGTTTGCATCGATCTCTAGAATATTTGAGACTTGTTTATATTTTTTTCTATCATTTTATTTTTTAATTTCCTCATTTTTTTCTTTAAAATAATATTTAAATTTTCGCTAATTAAATCATTTTAAATTTTATTTTTTAGAAACATTTTTATTTTAATCATTTTCTTGCAAATGCAACATGGGAGGATGGGGAGAAGAAGCAGTCGACTGTTTTGTTGATAATTTTTCTAACAACGCTTTTGGAACAGGCGGATTTAGTGGTAGTGGAAATACTGGTGGAGGAAGCAAAAACAAAAACTTTTCAAGTTTGTTTTATTTTAAACTTTTAAATTAAAACAGAAGGGTTAGATAATTGTCTATTAAAGGTTAAATTGTTTTAATTATTTTGTGTAGTTGTTTGATTAATATATATTTTTTTATTTATGTTTTTTTATATGTGTGTATTATTTATTCGTTTAAACCTTGCAACCTTATCAATTACGTTTATTTTTGGAAGTTAAACCTTGCTTTAACTAAAAGATTATTTTAAGGGTTTTACTGTGATAACCCTTTTTCCCTAACACATTTTTCAATTTAATTATTTTTCGCCTCTTATTTCGTAATGTTTTTGTTTACTATTTTTAGGTCTAGATTTATTTTCTTTTATGGACTTTGGTCTTTTCTTATGCCGCCCATGTGGTTGGGAAAAGTGCCAGATTTTATAGGAATTATAGTATTAATGTTGAAACCTATAATAAATTAATTAGACAACTTGAGGGCTTCAATTTTGTTTTCCTAGGCTTAATTTAATTTTTGACGTTTAAAATATGCCTTATTGTAAACTTTTAAATCCGTATTTTTATATAAAACTATTAAAAAATGATGTTCATAAAATAGGAAAAATAATAAAGAAAATTTTAGCTAAAGCAAAAGACGTTTAGCTCCCAAAAATAATACAAGATAACTAACGAGCTGAAGTGAGGTTATTTAAGTTTTAATACACCAGAATATATACAAACTTGAATAAAAAATTATATATTAATCAAACTTGAAACTTTTCCAAGTTTTAATTTTTATTCTCTTCTTTTAATTCTCTTGAATAAAAGCAACTTGAAACGTTAAAGTTGATTTATTTAATTTATTTATTATTTTGTGTTTAATCCCATCAGCCAATTCTGGACATTTTTTAAGCCTCTTTTGTCCAAAAAAGTATATTTTTCCTTTTCGAAGCCTTTTTCAGTTTCCCTTCTTTTTTGTTCTCCCAAACAATAACTCATCAATAGCCACTGGCCGGCAGAATATATGTGAAGAAGTTAATGTAGAGAAAAAGAAATTTTTCTGCGCATGCTCTTTTGAAGTGTGGCCATTTCTCAGACACTTTTCTTTTTCTCTTGTATTTTTCGCATAGTTTTATATCCCTCGCATCGATCCTTAAAAGCTCTACCACCCCTTATTTTGCAAACATTTGACTCTATGTATTTTTATTGTTTGCGGGTCGTCGTGGCTATTTTTCTTTTTAAAATTTTTCTTTTTTTTTACGTCCACATTTATTTTTTTTTAATTAAAAAAAAATTATTTTTTATTTTTTAATTAAAAGAATGTTTTTAATTAAAAAAATCTTTTTAATTATTTACGTAATTGCATAGATATTTTATGTTTTTTTGATACCTAATGCAACCATATTTTCTATTAATTGGGTAAATCCAGTCCCCTGAATTATTCCCAATACCCTCGCATACACTAAGTTTTAAGAGACTTTAAAAAAATTCAGCCTAGAAAATGGAACTTAATTAAACTTAAATTTATGCTTATTTTATAATAAAACTTTGCGAATAGCTTAATATATAATAGTTGAAATTCGAGGTGTATACATATTTTCACCCCAATAAACTGTTTACGGCTTAGAATTATCTTGGTTGGCAGTTTATTTTTGTAAGCCAGCAATGCTTGGCTAAATTTAAATTAATTTTAAAAAATGTTTAAATTTATTAAAATCCTTGTATTTATTAAAAAAAAGTTTATTTGTTTATTATTTATTTTTACAGTTAACACATTCAATTATTTAACTTAATTATTATTAATCCTCTTTTTGTCTATTTTAAAGAATTTCACGAATACTACGTCTAACCGGTGTTTTAAATTATTTCAATTAATTTTCTAAATCTTTTTAAAAAACTTTTTTAGAAAACAGCGGCGGTTTTGCAACAAAAAACGTAAGCTTCAGTGGACATAACAACAAGGGAAGCTCTTCTTCTGGAAATCACAACTCTAATTCTCGCCCAAGTGGTGGGGGTGGTGGGGGTTATTCTTCCAGTCTGAATATTGGAGGTAGTGGTGGGGGTAGTTGGAAACCTAAAATCAAGGACTGGGAACCTGTTGGCAATTTGTGAGTATTTTTTTAATTTTATTAGGGGTAAAAGGTGTGTATTGTATAGCGCTTGTATTCTAATAATTTTCATTGCTTTCAAGTTTATTTAATTCGGGGGAAATAAATAAACTTTAAAGTTGTATTTTGTATTTTCTTTAATTCCCAAGTTGCTTAATATTAAGTTTTTAATTTAATCGACTATATTTTTAAATTAATTTTCCAACTGTAAGATTTCGTCGTAGGTCATTTTTGTTAATATTTTTGTAAGCCAGCAATGTCTGGCTAATTTTAATTTTAACTTTATTTCTGGCCTTTAATGATTTTAATAAAATTAGTTTACAAGTTAACTGTTGTACTAATACACCTATTTTTTTTAATTGAAAAAAAAATTTTTTTTAATTAATTAAATTTCACTTTTTTTAATAAAAAGAGTGTCAAGCACAATTAAAAATTTTATTTATTTTTATAAATGTGTGTGTATCGTGTTTTAAAATTTCCAATTTTATTATTTACAGGGTTAATTAAAGGGTATTAAATGGGAATTTAATTTTTAAAATTTACTCTCTAATTTTTGCACAATATTTAATTTTTGAAATATTATTTAGATAATAGTTTCATTTTTTTAAAGTTTATATTTGGCTCTTCTTTGACTTTCTGACGCTTATTTTTGTAAGCCAGCAGAAATGCTGGTTAAAATAGTTTAACATATATTTCAACCTTTTCAATACCAACATTTTTATATAGAGACTTAATATAATGGGGTAAATATTGTTGGGTCTATTTTTGTTTTAAACATGTGACTATTTTTTAATTAAATTTTTTTTAATATTCAATATTTTTGGTTTTTTAAATTTTTAATTATTTAATAATTTTCTAAAATTAAAATCAATTAATTATTTGTTTCATTTATTGACCGAAAATTCGATTTATAATGGATATTGTATTTTTTCTTTCTCTTAATTTTTATTTAAAATTTTTTAAAATTAATATTTTAATTTTTTAAATTTATTTTTAATTTATTTTTATTTATTAAATTTTTTTAAATTTATTTTTATTATTTTTTAAATTTATTCTAATTAATTTTTTTATTTTTGACTGTTTTACTCTTTTCCAAGTTTATTTTTAAGTTTTGTATTTGCAACATATACAATATTTGAATTAGTTAAGTTTAATAAAATTAAATAAACTTTACGGATTGCCAGCACATATAATGTGGCTTTCTCTCTCTTTTGTGCTTTATTTTTGTAAGTCAGCAATGCTGATTAATTTTACTTCTAGTAGCCTTAAAAATAAACTTAAGTTTCTAAAATGTTTAAATATTTTTTTTGACTTTGAATCGTTTAAGTTTTATTAATTTTACATTAATTGCCCTTTTTTGTTTTTAAAATTTTTATTTTTTAAATTTAATTTTTATTTCATTTTTCTTATCTAACTCTTCTAGTATTTATTTAAAGCAGTCAAGTTTAGCTTAAACTTGAAAAGCAGCCTTTAGAGTCGGAAACTTGCGGACCGCATTTGCGATAAAAAAAAGGTTTAATTAATTTTTTAAAATTATTTTTACCTTCGTTTTAATAAAAACTTGTCAAAAAAGATTTTTTTAATTTTTTTAATAAGCGCTCATTTATACCCACATATTTGTGCAGCTTTTATTAAACACTTGTTTAGTTTTTTTACTCTTAAAATTTTCAAAAAAAAGTTTTAAATTAATTTTGTATTAATTGATGGTTTTTAAGCTGATTAATATATAATTTTTCAATTATAAATTTATATGTATTTATTTAATTAATTAATTAATGGTGTTCGTTTTGTCCATATTACGTTGAATATTTTTGTAAGCCAGCAAGAGAAAATGCTGAGCTAAAAAAAAAGTTTTAAGTTTAATAAGTTTTATTTTTTAAAGTTTTGTTAAAGAGAATATTTTTAATTGTTTTGTCCTTATCAAAAAAACTTTTAAAATATTTAATTATGACAAAATTTAAAAAAATATAATTTATTTTTAATTACACAATTTTGTCTATTTTCTCCTTTTTTTTAATTTTTTTTTATTTAATAATTGATCCTTAATTTCTTTTTTTTATTTTTGGGTCGCGTGTTTTTTTTTCTTTCTATTATTTACAAGTTTATTAAGACTCAAGTTGTTTAAAATAAATAAAACTTTTTTTAAGGGGAGAGAAAAAAAGTTTTATTTAAATAAAAGGAAGGTATAAAAGGCTGTAAAAAAAGAATAATAATTCTTTTCCTTGAAATTTTGTTTGATCCAAAAACCTGTCTTTTTTCAATTATTTTGTGTGTACAATGAAAAGTGTTTTTTGGGGGGAAATAAATAAATAAATAATTTATTTATTTTTACCTCACTACATTTTTTTTTTTTTTAATAATTACTTAATATATATTATCTGAATATTTTTTTATTTTAAATATTGTTAATGCTCAGTATTTTATCTACGTCTTGATGAGTTGTATCTTTATTTTTGGAAGGAAAGTTTTTAACTTTCTTAAGGTTTAAAAATGCAGTTTTGGCGTTGTGTATTTAAAAATAAAATATTTGTCCAATTTTTAAAGTTCTTAAAATAAATTAATTAATTAAAGGCTTAATTTGTAAGCTCCTTTAAAAGGGTTTTACTCTAGATTTAAATAAAAAAATATTTTTTATATAAATAGACTTTACTAGGGAAAATTAATTCAATCTGTCTACTTGTCTATTTTACCAAAAGGAAAAGAATTTTAATTTTCTGCTTTAACTAAAAGTTTTGTTGAATTTTTTGCTTTAATTAAATAAACTTAAATTTACATAATATATAATATTTGAATTATAAAATTATAAGGGTGAATATATTTAAATATTATTGTGATTTTGACGCGCCTTTTGATAATTTTTGGAAGCTAACATTGTTGGCTAATTTAATTAAAAGTTGTGTTTCTTTTTATTTTTAAAATGAAGAGTTTTTTTCTGTAGTAAGGAAAAGGAAATTATTAGCTTTTTAATTTGCTGCTTTAAAATAAAAAAATTTTTAAAAATTCAAAAATTGGAATTTTTTAAATAAATTTTTTTAATTTAAAAGTCAGCATTTATTAAATTTTAATTTAAAAAAAAATTAAAAATTGTTAATTTTTATTCTTTTTATTTTTGCGGTTTTTTACTCTTTAAATTAACCGGTTTGTTGCAAAACATGAAAAAAGTTGGTATAAAAGAAAAGGCGGATTTAGTTGATGTTTCATTCTTTTCTCTCTTAGAGAAAGAGAGAAACGCACTATTTCCATATATAAATAAATACAAATTAATTTTTATAAGAGAAACACGCAGTTTTATTTTTCTTCTTCTTTTTTTCCACTTCATAATTTTTGTCAGCTGAACTTCGATTTTATTTTTACGATTTTTTTCATATTTTTGTCAATATATACATATATTTATTTTTTATTTATATTTTTTTTTAATTTTGGTAATTTTATTTATTTCGATTTGTTTAATATATAATATTTTATTTAATTTATTTTATTAATAAAATAAATTGTTAAAGCTTGAACTCGTCCTCATTATTCCAAAGTATTTTTGTAAGCCAAGTTTCATTGGCTAAATTTTATGGGATTTTAAACCTTTAATTTTTGTATTTTTTTTCATTTTAAAAGCTTTAAAAAACTGTTTTTTTGCCATTTATTTATCTTCTTCTTTTAATTCTGTATTTTTCTACTTTTATTTTTGTCGGTCTTTAAAAAAATATTTACAAAATAATTTAGTTAAAGCAAGAAGTAAACAATCTAAATTAATAATGAATTAGTTCAACAATTTTTTATCCCTTCTTATTTTGTTTACTTTTTCTTTAAATTAAAGAAACATTAAAAATGATTTTTGGCTTTCTTTTATACATTCTATTTTTGGTAAAATAAACAACTTTATTATGTTTTTAACTAAATGTTTTTCTTACCTTTTATAGTTGACTAGGCGAATTTCGAAATTAAATTTAAAAAAAAATTTTTTTTTATTCAGACATTTTGTCAAAATACCTAAAACAGTTATTTGAGCCTTTCCTCTTATATTTTGTCACAACTCTAAGGGTTTGGGATTTATTGAGTTTTAATTTATACATTTTTGTGAGCCTTGTAATTATTTTTTTATTTTTATTTTTTAATTTACTCCGTATTAATTATTTAATTTATTGTTTAATTTAAATGTTTTTTGTTTAAATTCTTTGCAACTTTGAACATGTAGAATTGTATGTTTTTATGTTCGTGAAACATTGTTTTGATTAAAACCTGTTTATGTAATTCAACTTGTTTTGATTAAAACTTGTTTTTGTAGTTCAAACATTGTTTTAAACGTTGCTTTATTTTCCCCTTATTTTTTAGCGAAAATATTTATTTAAAAAAATTTATTTTTTAAATGTTTAATTAAAAAAAGAATTAAAAATTAAATTATCTAGTCTTTTTAAATTTAATTCTTGTCAATGTTTACTCGAAAACAACAACAACAACAACAACATTCTGTGCTATCAATGGGTCATCAGCCCCATTATGAGCATTCTTCTGCTAGTGGGGAATGGACTAAAAATTTGTAAGTTTATAGAATAACTAAAAAAAAACTTTTGTTGTTTTTGAATGAATAAGGAGCTTCTTTATTTTTTTAAAAGTTTATTTTATTTTTATTTCCCGAGGAGAATTTAATTTTTTTAAAAATTCAGTTTAATTCAAGTTTAATATTTTAAGGTTTATTTTCTTAATTCTTTTGCATAATATTAATTAATTTGATGTTTAATTTGGTAAAAGTAACTACATATTTCGTTGGGTTGCGACCGGCTGAGGACATATTATTTTTGGAAGCAATGTTTACATTGCTAATTTATTTGTTTTAGGGGATTGTTTAAGGTGTTGTTAAACAATAAATACACATTAAACCTTTAAAATAATTTTAAAAAAATCCGCCCAGTCTTTTTTGTTTGGGGAAATACTTAGACTTGTAAAGGTGCAAATTAAGTGCCGTATTCCCCAAAAAATTTTTTTGATTTCAATTATTTTATGTTTTTAGGAGTTTAAGAACTCTGTCTTAAGCGCATCCCTGCTCTTCTAGCTTTAATTAAACCTAAAAGGGGGAGTTAAACTTGACTTACCTTTACAATGTTTAATAAACCTTTAAAAAATGTTTTCTTTTATTTTCAATTTTTTTAAATTAATTTTTTAATTTAAAAGGAAAAGAGAGCCTAAATTAATTTTTTTACTTATTTTTTAATTTAAAAAAACTTCGTGAGGTAAAAAGAATTAATTTATTTTTATTTTTTTAAAATTTATTTTAATTAATTTTTCTATTTTTGACTGTTTTACTCTTTTCCAAGTTTATTTTTAAGTTTTGTATTTGCAACATATACAATATTTGAATTAGTTAAGTTTAATAAAATTAAATAAACTTTACGGATTGCCAGCACATATAATGTGGCTTTCTCTCTCTTTTGTGCTTTATTTTTGTAAGTCAGCAATGCTGATTAATTTTACTTCTAGTAGCTTTAAAAATAAACTTAAGTTTCTAAAATGTTTAAATATTTTTTTCCTTTGAATTGTTTAAAGTTTTATTAATTTTACATTAATTACCCTTTTTTTAAACTTTTTTTATTATTTTTTAATTATTAGTTGTTTAATTGCCAAAGACCCTATTTTCCTTCTTTTCTTAAAAAAATTTTTTTTAATCGATCTTAAAGGATATAAATGTACTAAAGACGGGGCTGTATTGTAAAAGAAAAAAAATAAATTTATGGGGAATAAAAAGAAAAAAAAATAGTGTAAGAAAAGGAGGAGCAAAAATGCTCTTTTTTACAAAAAGGACGCCAACCCTTTTGTTTTGTGTTTTAGTTGAATATTTTTTTTTATTTTTTAATTCATTGATACATTTGTTATTTTTCTTCTCTCTTATTTTTTTTTTGATGTCCATTTCCTTAAGAAAAAAAAATTTTTTTTAAAGTGATTAATTTATTTTTTGCTTAGAAGAGAATGAAGGATTTTTTAAACTTTTCTTTTCCATTAATATTTTATTTTAATATTTTTTTTTTTATTTAATTTTTCTTTGCTTTTCTTTTTATTTTTCATTTAATTTTGCCTTCTTTTTTTTTAATTAAAATCCGTCCATTTCGTCTATTTTTTGTTCCATTTATTTATTTAATTTTAGTTCATTTTTTAACAAGAATTTTAATTTATGTAGATATTTAAGCTTTTAAACCTTTTAATTTTATTAATAATATTTGAAAAATACAATTAAATTAAGGTACTTTTCTATTATCCCCATAACTTGCGGATAAATTTTTGCGGACAAATTTATTTATAAATGAACAAGTAAAAATAATAAATTAATTTAAATAAAAAATAAGCATTTTTATTTAAATTAATTTCTGCGGACTAACTTGTGTTAACCTCTCCTTTTTAAAATAAAACTTTATTTTTCTTTAAATAGAATTTTTAATAACCAATTAAATTAAACATGTTAAATCAAAATGGATAATTATTTTGATGAGTAAGTAAAATTTAATTTGTTTTTTTTAATTAATTAAGACACGATACACACACTTAAATTTTATTTTTTAATTAATTAAATTAAATATTTTTTAAGGAATAAAATGATTGGTGTACACAATTTGCCGTTTTTTGGACAGACCCAGGCGTTTATGGGTATGTTTTTTAATTATATTTTATTTCTATTTCCTTTGTTCTTTTAAAAAATTTTAAAGTTTATTTCAAAAATACATGGTCAAAGGTTAAGGAATTTTGAAAAAATTTTAACTCCAAAATTCCATATTGTAACCCTCTAATTTTTTGTTTTTTATGTATTAGACATTCTATTCTTCGATTTTAAGAAGAAATTTCAGAATTCGAATAGAGAACTTTAAAAATATTCAATGTCAAATTTCGAGGAATTTTTGCTGAAATGTGTCTCAGATTAATGAATTTAAATTAATTTTTATTTCTTTTCAATTTAAGGCAAAACTCTCTGGGATTGGTTCAAAAGGTCAAAAGCACATTTTTCTGACATAATAGACAGGTTAAATTGCCATATTGTGCCCATGTTTTTGATGTTTTTTGTTATGATGATCTCAGCAAATATGTAAGTTTATTTTTAATTAATTTAAATTTTGGTCTTTTTAAATCAGTTAATTAAATTAGCAATGAATTACATTGCTTACAAAAATATAATTCTAATAAAAATAGCTCGCGCCTTTAGTTTTCCTGTTTAACCTTTATTTGATGAATAGATCAATTTTTTCATATTAAGCAAAAAGTTGTTTTTGTTTTGCAACTTTTCTTTACCTTTAAAAATATTAAAACTTTTTTATTATTTCTTCTCTAGTTTTGGTGCCTTCGGAATGGAACCTATGCGTTGCCTGGTATTTTTTTAAATTAATTATTTTTAAATTTAAAACAACTAATTTAATTTAAATTAATTTAATTAAAAATTTAAAATTAAAGCGCAGCCCAGAGCTTAATGATGAAGAACGGGAATATGCGTTAGACTATTGTATGTCAAAAAACACTTATTATGTTGCACCAGAAGAGGGAATACCTTGGTCTAATAAAGAGAGAAGAGAGCGACAACTTGGTTATTATCATGTTTGTCTTTTACTTTTATTTTGTAATGGGGGCAAATTGTTTTAAAAAATGTTATTTATATAATTTAAATTAAATTTCAAAGTTGTCGAAATTTGTCTTATTATTTTTTTTGTAAGCAATAATTTTATATTCTTTTTTTCAACTCTAAAGAATTATTAAAAGTCTATTTTTGTGAAAAAGTCAAATTTTCGAATGACTTTTAAAATTAAATTAAATTAGCAATGATTAAATACATTGCTTACAAAAATACGAGAAAAAGATGGTTGATGGCAATAAATATTTTTTAATTTTTCTTATGTTCATTCAAAATTGAATTAAATTATATTAAGCAAAATTTCTTTTCAAACATTTTTCAGTGGGTACCAATAATGATGTTTTTACAAGCAATGCTTTTTATGCTGCCAAATTGGCTATGGAATGCATTAAATCAGCAGAGTGGTAATCTGTTTATTTTTATGTTTACAATGCCTTACTGAAAATTTATTAAAAATTAAATCTTTCAATTTTAAGAAATTAATTAGCCTATTTAATAAATAGGCTTACAAAAATAATAAGAATTGGAAATTTTAGCACCTTATTCTCTTCATTTTTAATTTATTTATATTATTCTATAATTGAAATAATTTATAGTTTGCAAAATTTTTTTTCTTTTTTAACAGGAATTGAATTTATCAAATTCATTGAAGAATCTTCGCGACTCAAAACCCTTGAGCTTTCTAACCCAGAGAGGCCAACGTTGATTCATGAATTACAGGAAAAAATCTCTGAGGTTTATTAATGCTTATTTCCTCTCTAGCCTTTGGTAGATTAAAATTTGGTTTGGTTACTATTATTCTGGAAGAGAGTGTCCGCAAGTTTTGTCCGCAAATCTCAAGTTTTTCTCTAAGGGTTTTGGCATTTTTAGAAAGGAATAATTTTAAAGTATATAATTAACCTACTTCTCCTCGCTTCACATCTTTCCTTAAAAGAAATTCGAACTCCTCGTATAAGCTGCTTAAATTATTTGCGGACAAGCTTGCGGACTGTTTGGCTTTTCAACAAAATTTTAAACTTATATTTAATTTTATTCTGATTTTATTAATTTTCCTTTTTTTTAAGGCCGTTCTTAACCGTAACGCTTATTTCCATAGACGAATGGTTGGTTGTCGTTTTGGAAATAGTATGGGATGTTATGTCTCGGTAAGCCTTTTTGTTAAAATTATTTTTTCCTCAAATCCAATTTTAGTGGTTATATGTCTTCATTAAAGCCCTTTATCTATTAAACGTCACGGGTCAATTTTTTATACTAAATTCTTTCATTGGGAGTACCTACCGTTGGTGGGGATTGGATGTTTTAAATGCATTACTTGCTGGGGAGAATTGGCAGGTTTGTTTATTTTAAATAAACTTGGAGCTTTACTTAACTATTTAAAATTAAAATGTTTAACTTAAAATAATTAAAAGATTTAATATTTATTTTTAGGATTCCCCAATATTTCCAAGACTTACCCTTTGTGATGTTCCAATTAGAAGGTTGGGGGATACACCCAGATATACACTACAATGTCATTTGAGAATTAATACATACAACGAAAAGATATACCTCTTTATTTGGTTGGTTTATTTTATTTTTTTAATTAATTTTGAGTTAAGTATGTATGAATAATATTAAAAATTTGAAATTAAAATAAATAAAAGGAAAAGTCAAAATACCAAAAACTCGAGTTTTTGACGGGAATGGTTCGATTATACTATTTTTGGAGCTGATTTATCAATCGGCAAAAGATATTTGTTAATAACCTTTAGATTTTACTTTAAGCATTAAATTTTTTTTATTGGGTAAAAATGAAGAAATAAAAGCATTCTAAAAATCAAATACATTGCGCCTTTTTATAATCAGACACATAAAGTTTGAGTTTGGAAAATAAACACTTTTTTCTTTTTATATACTGCTTATATTAGAGAATAAGTTGAATTAACTCTGCTTAAAAGTTGCAACCTTACAACCTTAATTTACTTAATATAAATTATATAAAGTTGATTAAAAGTAAAGTTGCATTTAATTTGTGGAGTTGGGACACGTGTTTTTGAGTGTATTATTTTTGGAAGCTGATTTTACCAGCTAAAGAGCATATTAATTTTATTTTTCTTATTTGAGGTGGGGCTTTCTACTTGTTTCAATTCTTACTTTCTTCAATTTTTGTTACTACCTCATTGTGCTAATTTTTCTGCCTTGTACACAGGAAAATTCTGTTAGGCATTTGCTCAAACAAGTAATATTTATGAATTCTTTCTTAGTGGGGAAGGAGTATTTAAATTAATAAAAAAAAATTTGCGGACAAAATTTGCGGACTCGAATAACCTAAAAATTGATAAACCTTTAAACTAATTTTTTTCCCCGTTTTTAGGATCGTCATCATAGCATTGTTTATTCAACAAACAAAAAGGAGCGTAAAATAATAAAACAGTTTGCCGAAGTTGCTCTAAACAAAGATGGGGTAATTAATTTTTAAAAGAATTTTAATTAACTCTTTAAAGATTTTGCTCTTTTGGTTTATTGAGAGCCATGCAGGGCCACTAATAGCAAGAGAAATAGCTGGGGAAATATTTGATTACTACAGAGGAAAAGTGGTAATTTTAAATTTAATTTTGAATTTAATTTAATTAGTTAGTTTACTTAATATATAATTTTTTATTATTTTTATTGTAAATGTGTAGATAAATATTTTTTTAATTCAACTTCGTCTTTATATTTGTAGAATATTATTTTTGGAAGCTAATTAAAATTAGCAAATGAATTTTATTTTAATTTAAATCTTGAATTTTTTAAAAATTAATTTCTTTTCATTTTTTCAGTCAAAATCTGATGACGATGGAGATGATGATATTTTAAAAAAATCAGGCAAAAGTTCCTTTTCTTCGCAGAGCACAGGCTCAATGGAGGATGACTATGTAGAAGGAGAGGACGATGAAGAAGAATATTTCAATGGAGGAAAGGGCGGTATTTTAACGCACAGATTTGGTAATAATGGAGGTTTGGTTATTTTTAATTAATTAAACTAAGGCAAAATAAAGCATTTACTACGCTAAATTCAGATTTTAAGTTAATTAGCAACAAGTCTTAATTTTGTCCGCAAAACTTTTTTTGCGCACAAAATTTGCGGACATTAAATTTTTACAATTTTTTCCTCTGATTCTTTTGATAATTCTTAGGAATTCCGTCTCCTTCAGCACCACCAAAATTGCCTTTAGGAGAGGCCACAAGCATTTCATCATCTTCACAAGAAAGAGAATTGTTACCACTTGAGGGAGGTATAGACACAAACACAACAACAGAAACGTCACATTTATATTCTTCTACACCAAGAAGAAAAGGAGGAAATTCAATAAGAGGAATGTATGGAAATGTTGCAGATGAAAGACGCACTCCATTTTATAATAATGGTTGGTTTAATTTTAATTTAAAATTTGTGAAGCGGTGCGTTGCTCTATGCTTGTTGTTTGTGTTTATTTGTTGTTAAGTGTTTTTAATACAATAGAGTTTGCTTAATATATATTTTTACAATTATATTCTCTTTTTTAATTAATTCGATTTTGATATGGTTAGTGATCCGGATTCGTACTCGGTTTTTTTTGGAAGCTAATTTATTTAGCTAAATTTTAAGTCTACTTGTTGTGTCCAAGTTTGTTAAATATTTAATTATTTAAGAGAATAAAAATTCTATTTAATTTACAACCTTTAAATAACAAGTTTTAAGAGTCAAGTTGTTTATTTTTCAAGTTGCAAGCTTTACTATAAAAGTCTCTTGTTTTCTCATTCCTTAAATCATTTTAGTATAAAAGCAGTTAAAACTTATTTCTCAATAAACTTTTTCTTTAAGGCCATCGACGCAGTATAAGAAGGGATAATAATAACACAAATGAAAATAACAACAGAAGTGGGAATAATATATTTTCGCGTATTTTTCGCTTCCTTTTCGGGTTTGGAGGAAATAATGGAGATAATTATTACAAAAATCAAAGACTGCCAATATTGGCTACACCCTTTAATAATTCAACTGGACCTGTTGGAAATTATTTTAATGGAAGGGCAGCAATTAAGGAAGTTTAAAAAACATGTTTTTTATTTTAATTATTTTTGAGGTTTTTCTTTTTATTTTTTTTAATTTTTTTTAACATTTTTCTTAATATTTTTTCTCTAATTTTTAATTTATTTCCAATTTATTTTCACTTCCAAGTTTTATTATTTTTTTTATAATCAGTGCTGCGCAGAAGAAAGAAAATTAAGCGCTTTATATATATTCCTTTTCTTTCATTAAAACAAAAACATTTTTTCAGGGAACCCTTTTCTCTTCCTCTAGTTTTATTTTTCAATTATATGTCTTATTTTGCCTTTCCTTTTTTAGGTTTTAAGCAAACATTTTTAAATTGTTTTTTTGCATTTTGCCAGTTGTATTATGTTAATGGACAAAATGGTCAATTTTTATAATGGTCATTTTTAGAAAGGCAATTTTTTAATGCTCATTCAATCCTCTTTTTGATGTTTTTTTATTTATTTTTCCTTAATTTAATTTTATAAGAAATTAAACTTGTTGACCTTTATGTCATTTACCGTTTTGTCTAAGAAATAAAACTTTAAAAATGTTTGCTTTTTCTAATTAAATTATTTTTCTCAATCCTTAAAAGCAGAAATCTCATTAATAAAATAAAAATATAAGTTTAAATTTTCCTTAATTTTTAATTTTATTTTATTAAAATATTTATTTTGTAAAATTTTCCATATTTTTTAATCATATTTATGTTTTTTAAAAAATTAATTCTTTCAGTTATGAACCCAATTAATTCACTTTCTTTTAATTTTTTATTGATACTTTTTTACACAATTTTCGCATCATATTAAAAATTTAATTTCTTTAAGTATTAAATTTTATTTTTTACAGAGACTTTTGAGCATTGGAATTTCAAAAATTATTAATTAATTAACATTAACAATTAATTCTTAATAAAACTTTTTTTAGTCTATTTAGCCATTAATTGGTAATGGCTTACAAAAATAAATTCGAAAAAAAATTGAAGGCAATTCAGGCAATACCGGCCTTAATTTATAAACAAGTTTATTTGAAATAATATATATTATTCAAGTTTTAAGTTTTTGTTTACATCCGGCGCTCAACTGTCATTTTTTTTCTTACCACAAGCTTATATATTGCGTTTGTATTTTTAATTAAACACATTCCAACAAATTGCAATATTATTTTTACCCAATTAATTTTTTTTATTTATTTTGGAATAATTTTTAATTTTTAAAATTCTCCTACATGTGAGAAATTTCTTTTTTATTAAAGAATATTTTTTAATTAAATTGAATAAAATTGATGCAGTGAGAGAAAACTCTCTCTCCTTTCTATACTATTTCTTTGAGTTTATTAAAATATTCTTAACTCCCTTTTTAACCCATAATCATATATTTTTGAAAATTAATTCCTCGAATTATTTTATTTTTCACTTAAATATGGTATTTTTTATTTGGAAATAAAACTTTTTTAATGAGTTTATTATTTTTTTTGAGTATACATAGTGGATGACGAATTTAGCCATTGAAAAGATGGCTTACAAAAATATTACCGCATCTACCGTAAGTTTATAGAATTATTTATTTAAAAAATTAATTTAAAAATTTGTTTGATATATCATATATTAAGCAAATTTTAATTTAAAATTTTTTTAGTCATTATGAAAAAAGGGAATTTTGCGTTTTCACATATTGGAGAAAATTGTTCAAATTGTCGCACTGAAAGAAAATGTTGAACTGTCCAGTTTAAAATGGCTGATTTTCGTGTAGAGTCTTTTCTTTCTTTTTTCTCTAATTCTCTTTATATATAATACTTTTCCGCGACTAATAGGCTGCAACTAGTTTTCTAAATCAATGAGAAAATGTTTATGGTTTCATACTCATTGGGGTTTTTGTCTTTTAATTATTTTCTGTTTTTTTGTTTGTTAACTTATTTTTATTTTCAGTTGAATTTTTGGATACAACTTTCTCAATTTTTGAATGCCGCCAAAGTAAATTTTTTTGTAAAGATTAAATAAGTGTAAACCTTATTATAGAGGATTTAAACGAAAACGAGAGGAAGGGGATGCTGACGGCGACATAGATCGTTTTGATGATGATGAAAATAGTCGACTGACTCCTTCTACAACCATTAGAAGTAACAAATTAATTTATAAACGGTTAAATTTTAAATTAATTTCCCAAATGTTTGTAGGTAGGGACAAGGATACAGAACTAGGCTTTTCAAG
The DNA here is from genome assembly GCA_018905775.1 of Meloidogyne exigua. Taxonomy (NCBI): domain Eukaryota; kingdom Metazoa; phylum Nematoda; class Chromadorea; order Rhabditida; family Meloidogynidae; genus Meloidogyne; species Meloidogyne exigua. Next base: position 683,506 of record JAGUQR010000018.1, read on the forward strand.
ATCTTCGCAAAAGATTGCCGATTTGGACGAAGAAACGCCAATTCAGCAATCCGACCCTAACGGAAATGTAATTGAACAAACACACTATATTGTTGTCCCATCATATGCTTCTTGGTTTGATTACAATGGAGTACATCAGATCGAAAAACATGCACACCCAGATTTCTTTAATGGCCGAAATAAGAGCAAAACACCGGAAACGTTTCTTTCTTTTTACACTTTTTATTAATTCAGACTTTTCCCTTTTTAGTTATGTTGCTTATCGCAACTTTATGATTGATACTTACCGTCTAAATCCATTCGAATATTTGTCTGCAACTGGATGTCGTCGAAACCTGAGTGGAGATATTTCTTCGATTATTAGGTTTATTAAAATTAATTTATTGCCATTAAAATCCTAATATAAGGATTCACGAATTTCTTCAAAAATGGGGTCTGATAAATTACCAGGTTGACTCTGAGAGCCGTCCAGCTCCAATCAGTGTCCCCCCCAACTTCTCATTTTATGATCCTGGCGGATACCCCGTTCGGTTTACAACCTTTATCAACTGTCAACACTGAAGCAAAACCAAGCCAACGAGTTCAACCTTTGCCTGTAGTTGCCGAAAATAAGGAAAGTGTGGAAGAAAATTCGAATAATAAGGAAATAGTAGAAGAAGGGGAAGAGGCAAAAATTATTCCTAAAGAAGAGGAAAAATTAAAAGAAGTTTCTAAAAAGTTGGAAACAAAAATGTTAGCTGAAGCAGGATTGAAGCTTGATCAATACCAAAAACATCAAAGAGTATTAAATTAAATTAGAATTTGATTTTTTTTAATTAAAGGGGAAAAGTGCTGTCAAGGATTGGACTCCACAGGAGACTTTGCTTTTATTGGAAGGCTTAGAAATGTTTAAGGATGATTGGAATCAGGTTTTCTTTGCATTAGAAAAAGGGCTTTTCTGTCTATATTGCTAAATTCTTTTCTGAAATAAGAAAAACTTTGTTGAAGTATTTCTGGTCCTTTGAGTCTAGGAAGGAGTTTTTTGAGTCAGAATTTGTTGCTGTTTTTAAATATTCGAATTTTGGGTTTAATAGATGCAGGAGAGAGTCTAATTTAGTTGCTTAATTTTAAAAATTCTTTTAAAGGTTTCTGATCACGTAGGAACTCGTACACAAGATGAATGTATTTTACACTTTTTAAAATTGCCCATACAAGATTCATTTTTGGAGGAAGAAACAAAAGGAGGAAAGAATGGAGGAGAAATTTCTAACGTATTAGGCCCTTTAGCATACCAGCCTATTCCATTCAGTCAAGCAGGAAATCCTGTAATGTCAACAGTTTCTTTCTTGGCAAGTGTTGTTGACCCTAGAGTTGCTTCTGCAGCTGCGAAGGCTGCACTAGGTTTTTTTTAATATTTTTTTTTGCTTCTTTTAGAATTAAGTTAATAAAATTTTACTTTATTTCTGATTGTTTATTTATTCAGAAGAGTACTGCAAAATGAAGGAAGACGTTCCTCCCCTTCTGAACCAAGCGCACGCTAAAAATGTTGAGGCACACGCTAAACAGAACAATGGAGATATTGATCATGCAATTGCACTTACTACTTTGGATTCTTCTACAAAGCAGGTTGTGAATTAAAATTTAATTTCTTTTCAGTTTAAAATTGGTACTTTTCAATTATGTTGAAAAATGTCCGCAGTTTTTGTCCACAATTAATAATATTTTTTTTCAAAGAGATTATTTTTTAAATATTATATTTTTGAACACCGGCAAATGATTGACAGTTACTTATGTGAATTTCTGTGGAGGGAAGATGTAAAAAGAAGAGAAGTTGATGCATTTGCTGATATTCTAGCAAAGATTCTTGATTTTATGCCTCCAAAATAATCCTTTCAATTATTTTGTATTTTAGAAAAAAATGTTATTACTTGCGGACAAAAACTTGCGGACATTTGTCAACATAATTGAAAAGTTTAAAAATTAAATCTTTAGACGAAGGACGACTCAGAGTCTAAAGAAACGAATAATACTTGTGAACCAACTGAACAGTCTGATGAAACTGATGTAACTAAAACTGACCAAAATGAGGAAACAAAACAGTCAGAACAACAAGAAAATTCTTCTCCTTCAGAACAAAAAGATAAAGAATCTTTAATGACAGAAAATATACAAATTGCTGCAGCCACAGCGTTGGGAGCGGCCGCTGCTAAAGCAAAGTACTTGGCGGGGGTTGAGGAGAGGAGAATGAAGGGATTGGTAGCACAATTAGTTGAAACACAGATGAAAAAGGTTTTTTTTTAATTTTTTCAATTATTCTCAGAATGTTTAATAAAAACTAGAATCTCTTTAAAACTAGTGTTATTTTTGTATTTTCAGTTAGAACTAAAGCTAAAGCATTTTGAAGAGTTGGAACAAATAATGGATAAAGAACGTGAAACCGTAAATTAATTTCTTTTCTTTTTTAAGAGTCTTAAAATTTTTAGTTGGAAGCACAAAGACAACAATTAATTAATGAGCGTCAGTCCTTCCACCTTGACCAACTTCGTTATCTTGAACAAAAGGCTAAAGCAGATAAACACCAGCAATTGGCTTCTGAAGGAAAACTTCCTGCTACTTTGCCCCCAGGGTTTGAGGTTTCTTTTAATTTTTAGAAAATTTTAAAAATTATTTTTTAAAACTAGGTTGGTGTCCCTTCACAGCCACAGCCTATTTTACCACCTCAGAACAATCCACTTATTACACAGCAAAGACAACAAGCTTATATTCCCCCCGTTGCTGAGGAACAAAATAATGAAGGTTATTTTCTTTACAGTTTAATTTAAAAATTTTTAAAATTTAAAGGAGAGACTGCGCCTTCTTTTCAAGCAAAATATCCTCAACCGAGTTCCACTCAATCCAATGCCTCACAACCCTTAAGATCTCCTGCAGTTGCTTCGCCTAGACAGGCATTTTCTTCGTCACAGCCGCAGCAACAACATTCTTCAACTCCGGATTCGGCACAGTCAAAAAATAAAAATGCTGGACAGCAACAAGCTTCGTTAATTAATCCGCCTCATTCGTCTAATGTTCCGCATGCGCAATTTGGTTTGTGTTTTTTTTACAAATTATTAACTTGAAGGAGGTGGTAATCCTGCCCTTGGGATAATTAATTTTATTTGGATATTCACTTTCCCATTAATTAATTTTAGGGGGACTTTGAGTCTTACATTGTCAAAAATTAAAATAATTTTTTTTATTGTTAGCTGCTCAAGGGCATCAAATATCTGCAGAATATTATCAAACACATCAGCAACAATTAACAACAACTCCAATTCCATACTACCAACAACAGCCACCTCCCCAACAACAACAACAGTTTATACCCCCACAATATCCACCACAGTATCCGCCACAATATCCACCGCAAGTTTATCCTCAACCTGGACAACAACAACAACAACCTCCGTATTATGGGCCACCACGAGGTCCTCCTCCTCCTTCTCAGGCATATTATTCACAACAAATGGCACAACAGCGCCCTCCAATGGCTGGATATACTGGCCAAGTATTTCTTTTAAATTGTTGTCTATTAAAATGATTATTACAGTATGACTACTATCAGTCGCAGAATGCCCAACGTCAACAACATCCACCACCCCCACAGCCGCAACAACAATATTCACCTTATGGGCAACAACCACCACAACAACAACCACAACCGCCACAACAACCACAACAACAACAACAACCACAACAACATCCTTCTTTTCCTCCAAATGCCGGACAACAACAACAGGTTTAAAACTTAATATAACTAAATTAATGCTTGCAGTATTACCCACGTAATTCGCAAGGACAAGCAAGTACTCCACAGCAACAACAACCTGTGACTGATTTAGTACAAACACAAGCAGCTGCAGATCCTACAAGTGCAACACCTCCAATGCATCAAGGTTTGGAAGGGGAAAAGAATGGTAAGATTTTTTAATTAAAAATTTTGGGACTGTCAGACTCTAATTGCTTGAATTAAATTTTTTTGTTTATTTGGTTTATTTGAAAAAATTCTTTTTTTTGGCAGTTCCAAATTTAGCCTTTTTTAAGAGTTAATTTTAATTAATCTTTTCTATTTTAACAGAAGCTAACAAAGACTAAAATCTTTGATTTTTAACATGGCAGAGAGGCCTGTTTATAATAATTAATTTTATTTAAATAATTGGGATTTATTCTTCTATTTTTAACAGAATAAATTTGAGTAAATTGTTTAATTTAAATTTAATTTAATTTAATGTAGAATTAATTTTTTTATTAAAAAAATAATTTTTTTTTATTAAAAAAAATAATTTTTTTTATTTTTTAAAAAATAACTGTCAAATAAAAAAAAAATTAAATTGCGTTCCACTAATAAAGCGTTTTTGCTAATCTTCAACCTTTTTTATTTTTTATGACGTAACCTTACAGATGTTTTTTCTTTTAAATTGGTTGAATCAAATTAAATGCAATAAATAAAATAAAAATAAACTTAATTTCTTTAAAACTTTTTTTCTTTAATGAAAAAAAAGACAATTTGTCACCTTGCAATAATTAATAAAATTAATTCCTTGTTCAAACTTATTTAATTTAAAAATAATTTTAAAAAAATAGAAAATGCAGTCTCTTTTCAGAGGTATATAAACCGAAGCCAAAATTTATTATTTTAAACAAAAAATTTTAATTAAAGCACAAAATGAACTCTTTTGCAATTAAAATAATCTTAACATGTCTTTGCTTAATTGTGCTGTTTAATATTAATTTTGTTAAGGCTGCTGAAACCTGTAAAGTTGGGTCGTGTCCATGCGCGGGTACTGCATGCGCAAAGTGAGAATAAAATTTTAAAAATAATTTAAAAATAGAAGAACATGGAAAATGTTAAATTTAAAAGCTGATTGTTAAGGCATTGGTTGAGGATTTTTTTAATTAATTAAAATCGTTGGGTATTTAATTAAAATAAAAAGAATAATTTTTTTAATGAATAATTTAAATTTTTTAAATTCCTTTTTTCCTTTCTTTTTAGTGGATCGAAGTGGAATTGTAATCCATTTGGAGGATGTCTCTGCAGGTAAAATAAATTCACACCTTTTATTTATTTAATTTAATTAAAATTTATTTTTAGCTACGTCCCGTTGGGCGCGTGCTTATGGACTGCGGGAGTTTGTTGCAGTGCTAATGCAGGAAAATAAGAGAATTTAAGGGCATTTTAGTTGATTAAATATTAATAATTAAATAAAATTAAAAAATGCTTAATTAAAAAAAAGACCAGACTCAAATATGCAACCCATTATTTTTTAAAAATTATACCCTTTGAACCAGAGAATAAAAAAAGGCGAATATAAAAGTTTAATTACTCAAGTTTATTTACAAAAAATGTGTTATTCTACAACCCATCGAATATTTCATTTAGGAAAATATAAAAGAGAAGCATAATTTAAGTAAAACAATAAGCCTCATAGGCGGCGGTTTTCTCTGTTCTATGATTCTAGTCGTCTTTTGCTGAGAAAAAGTTTTTTTATGCAAGCAGAGATAGTAGTTAATGTGCGCCTATGTCTCGTGGAAATTTTTTGTATTAGTGTGCGGGACTGTTCGGTGCTGACGTGGTGTGACCTGCACTTTTCGGTACTACTGGTATTTGTATTGAAAAGACTCTTTACCGGACACTAGATTGTTCCGTTTAGAGTCTGTTGGAACCATGCGTTTCCACTCTTCTTTCACCAATTTAGGTTTAATCAAGCCTCTCTTAAATAAAATTTTATTGTCTGAAAGGTTATTTTCTTCTTTAGAAAGTAAATAATGTTAAAACAAATAGTCAATCTCAAACTAATATTCCAGAAATATTTAATTTAAAATTTAAATTAAAAAATCAATAACCCTCACGTGCTTAGTAGACATTTTATTGGAAAATTCATATGACTTGAGAGAAATTGATGTATAATGGCAATGGAGTGGGAGATGGGGAAGTAAAATTAAAAAAAAAAGTCCATCGTTTGACAATGGGAGAATTGATTTTGCCAGAAAAATTGAATAAATTTAAAAGTGCAAGTCAAAAGGGAAAGGTCATATGAAGAATTCCGTCTATTTTATTTATTTTAAATTTTATTGTCTAAGAGTCAGTTGAATTCTCTCCCCCAAGGAAGAATTTAAAGGAAAATTTTCTTCCTTAAATTTAAATTTTAAATAAATAATATTATGGCCATTTGAGTCTGAACATTCTTTTAAAACCGCCTGAATGTTTAGTTGACGTAAGAGACTCAAGTGGAAGATAGAATGGATAAAAGTCCGTCTATTGTCTTTTAATTGTCTAAGGAGTCATTTGATCTGTTGTCTGTTGCCAGAAAAGTTGGCCTTATATAAAACAAGTTGATTTGTAAAGCATTTTAAAGGTCGAATGTTAATTGCCTGATGGTTGAGTCTAAGGATATTTAAACTTTGTAGCCTAAAACTTTTACTTTCAATAAATGTCCAAAATACTCTAATGTCTTGTTAACATCTAAAATAAATAAATAAAATTAAAAAAAAACATTTTAGATGTTCTCCTTTGGGAATTTTTCCTTCAAAGGATTACTAGTCAACGCATTAATTTTTCTATTAATTTTGCTTCTAATAAATTCAACCTCTTCTACACAAAAGAATGAAGAGGCTGATTTAAATGAAAACATAGAAGTAAAGCCTTGGGAAAAGTATCAAGTTGCTGAACAAGGAAGGAAAAAACGCGAAATCTTTACGGTTACGACAATCATAATTCTGGTTGTTTGGAGTATGGTTGTTGGCCCATTCGTTCAAATGCAGCTAACGAGCAATTTTAATTTGATTGGATCTTTTCAGGAACGCGTAATTATTTTTTTGTTTTTTAAATAGATTTTGGGTATTGAGTCCTGAAACATTTTTGACCAGAAAAAAATGTTCAACGACTCGAATAAAACTATAACCTGTTAAAATAACTTCTCCTTTAAACGATTAAAAAAATTTTTTCTTTCTAAAGGATGGTTGTGCATACCGTTTTATAACAAATTTTGGGAAAGCGGGTTCATTGTGCATGCCCACAGATGATGAAATTACTGAGAGGCGATATCTTCAAGCAAATTATGCGATCATTTTTAAAGCCATTTCTGAAGAAACTGGTGGGTATTGAAATTTTTAAGGCTTCGGGACTTCTTTTTTTTAATACTTCCCCGAATGTTCTATTTTAAGCTTTCCAGGTTTTTGTTTAAAATAAAACTTGTCCAAGTTGGGGTTTACTATAAAAGCTATTGTTTTTCCCTCCCCACACATCATTTTACTATAAAAACATAGCCAAACAGGAAAACTACTTCCAGTCCTAATAGAAATGGAGTTAATTAAACCTCAATTTTAAGCATATCTATTGCAAGATATTTATGACAAAATGGTCGGATTTCATGTTTATTCGCCTTTTGACACTCTTCAAAAATTAAATAAAAGAGAACAGATTTATTTTGTTTATCTAAAACATCAAATGATTACAGTTGGGGATAAAGACGTACCAAAAGCTCTGTTAAATGAGAAAGAAGATAAATACACGTCTATAATTCATAAAGAGTTTTTACAGCATTTTGGACAAGAAGGCTATGATTGTGACGAAACGTTGAAGAAATGGAGTAAAGCAAAGCCTAAGGATCTAAACAGGGATGATTTGCAGAATCTTTTGAGATGTGGATGTGGCAATTTATTTAAAAATTTGAAGGAACTGAGTGAGTTAAACAAAGAATTTGATTTTATAAAATAAAGGGGTGTTGGGAAAAGATTCTTTTAAAATTATCACTTTAGCATTTGCTCAACTTCAAAAAAACCTGAAACCTGCAGAATGCCTTGACATAATGGCAGCGTATAATCTAACGCCTGAGACTGAATGGGCGACAGGTTTTGATTTAATAAAAATAAAAAAAGATAAAACATTTAAAGAGGAACAAAGCGATGAATCGTCCAGAAAAGAAGAATCAGAGCATGAAAAACGTCCATTAAAACAAAAAAATTATGTCAGGAAACAGAATTTAAAGAATAAGTATAATAAATATACATTAGCCTTGAAACAAAAGAAATATGTAATAGGAAGAATTTACAAGCTTCTTTCGTACGTTCTTTCAATGCTAAAAAATTACTACGTCAAAAAATGGGAGGTTAAATAGGGGTGGACGTTTCATTTCTATTCGTGTTTTGAAGTGTCCCACGTTCAAAAATCTGCTCTATATTTTCTTTTAATAATTTACTGAATTTATAGGGAAGAGATAAAGATGCTCGAGTTGGTTAAGTTGGAAGAATTTACTGAAACGTTAATTAATTTATTCGTTGTTGAAAAGGACCAAGAAGTGAAGACGCAAAGGACACTTTATTCTTCATTTATTAATGTAATATTGAACAGTAAAGATTCAAGTGCAAAAGACACTTTTACTGAAGAATGTCTTGTTGAAATCCTGAAGTATACAATAGAAAGTTTAATTGATTTTGAGGGGAATATAAACAACGAAACGTTTTCAAAGCTTAAATACGTGCCAATGTTCCAAGCGTTTATAAAAGTTTGTTTTAAAATTATGGAAAGCACCTGATTAGTTTAAATGAATTTAATGTCATTCGAAAGAGCTAAGCAAGGCTGACTTTCTCGACAAATAATTCAGTCCATACCTAACCTTTTCAGACCCTTAAAACCGAAAAAGCTAAAGGGAAGAGTAAGTTCCTTTTTTTCGATTGATGAGGCTCATAAGAAGCAGAATACTCATCTAATGAACTTTTTTCTATTTTTTAGAGCACCTACGAACAAGCTAAACAATCAAAGTATTTTAAATCATTAGAAATTGATTCGCCCGATTTAATGAAACAAAACATTTCCAAACATTTAAGACAAATCTATTTAATAACAGAAATACGTAAAAACATTGTAAATGTATTTGATTTAATTAAACAAGCAAATAAATGTCAGGAAAAACAGAAAGAGAAGTTTGTTTTTTAATTCAAAGAAGCTTTATGATGTAAAGTGATCGAAACCCCTTACATTTTATTTTTAGATATAATAAAGACAAAAAGCTATCAAGCGAAAAGGGTAACTGCGATATGTTTGCCTCAGAACTCCCTGCATTTCATTCAAATACTATCAAACGTTTTGATGATATTAGTAAAGGATTTCGACATCAGAATTTAAAGGATGGAGCAGAGCTACCCAACTTTGACAATTTTGAAGAATTTAATATTGAAAAATTGAAAGTAGCAATAGAGAAGGTTAGTACAAATAAGTCTCTTGACCAATTAGAAGAAGTATTGCGTAAAAACATTCAATTAATAGAGGAAGATAAATTTAAAATGGAAGGTAAAAAAGGATTAAATTTTTAGGAATAAGTGTTCCCTCTAAGCTAGGGAGGTTTTTTTTATTTAAAATAGAACTCTTGATATGACGTTTCGTAATTGACCATTTTGTCTTCTGAAAAGTTCATTTAAAACAATTATTTAATTTTAACAGGAGATGAAAATAATGTTAAAACAACATCACCGGCAAGACGTAGCCTTGATATATCAGCAAGAATGTTCACTAAAATGTTCAGTTTTGAACCTTCAAGAACCGAAGTGTCAAAACCAGCAAGAAATAAGCTTAGAAAAGATAAACCGGCTGCAAGGTTTGAATCATTTCATGGCCGAGAAACAGAAAAGGAAGCAATTACTGAGCCTTTGTTGATTAATGGAGGCAATAAACCAAAAGTTAAACTACTCTCAGATTGTAAGCATTTAAATAATTAGATATTGTATTGGAGTTCGTCTATCTAGAACTAAAAGTCTACTATCTGAAGCGGTTAGCACCGGTTCACTTCCGAGCCATTTCAGTACCACCAGTTAAGTTCAGGCCTGTTTAACGCAAACAGTTAAAATAGCTGTGTACCGATAGGGGCACAAGAGGGTTGTTAAAACAGGATAGGACCATTACCAAGTCTATGTTTAAGATTTAAGGCACCTAAACCCTCTTTGAAATTTTTTATTTACAGTTCTTTCGACTTCACTAAGAAAAAAACGCTTTGTATTTGAAGTTCCACTTATAGCCTTAGGAGGTGCTTTACTCATGCAACAAGTTTACAAAGCACTTTTTAAAAAATTTGATCCGTTGAAAATTCTGTTTGAGTGTATAAACAATTTTGATATTAAACTAGGAAAATGCAAGCCTTCTTCTAAACCTGATTATAAGGAAGTAATGTTTATGAAAAAGGCATTGAAAATTGTGGCAGGGCTAATGTCTTTAGAGACTGGTTTGTTTACTATTTTTTAGTTGATTTTTATGTAAGCCTTAAAAATTCTTTACATGTAAATTTAGTCGTAGAATTACGCAAACTCTATGAGACATACTACGTCATGCATCTAAAAAATATCAAAAAGGACAAGGACAAAATGCCAAGTGAATATTTAATCAAGTTGGGAGTTAATTTGACTGCAGTGCATGAATATATTATTGACTGTTATATTTATGATTGGAAGGAGGGAGAAATGCCAGTGAGTATAATTACCCAATTGGTCAATAACGTTGAAAAGCGGTGCAAGCAGTCCAGAAAGTTTATAAAGAATGTTAGTTCTTTATTTATTTAAAATTACTGATAGAGAGTTTCATCTTTGTCTTATTTAAATCATTTAAGGTACCATACGGGCTAAAACCAATATGGGCACATTGTTCAATGGCAACCCATATATTCTATGAAGAATCAAAAAAAAGAAAGTGCCGCTTTTCCTGGTTTTTCCATCTCACAGCCAAATGATAGTTTACCACCAACAAGCCACATTGCCCAGAAGTTTTATGAAAATGCTAAATCAGCGGAAAAGGAAAAGGAAAAACTACCATCATCATTTGAATTTTTACCATTAAGTGACCAACCGAAAGAAGAAGAATCTAAGCTTGATGATCGTCTATGGTCGCCTTTTAACTTCCCAATTGAAGTCAATTAACCAGCCTTTTCATCACTAAACTTTGAAAGCTTTATTTTTTGATTTTTAGTGGATACTTTGCTTTAGTTATTTTTGGGGATGTAAAAGTTTTGTCCTGGCTTCTAACACGTTTAAAGCGCTTGAAGCCCATTAAATATGTTCAGTTTTTTTTTTATTAAATTTTTTCTTTTTTTTTGACAAGGTTTTTCTTCAATTTTTATCAGTTGGTTTCGTAAATTTATGTTCATTTCCTTAGTTTATTATTAAATTTTATTATTTAGTCCCATTGCAGTTGTAAAATTTAAACAATGATTAAAGCTTTTTTGGGTAATTTTTATATTTTTGTGGAATTTTGGAGTTAAAATTTTTTGAAATTCCCGAAATTTCAAGGAATTGAACTTTGAATATTTTAAAAAATAGCGTTTGGAATTTTGAAATTTCTTCTTAAAACCAAAGAATAGAATATCTAATACATAAAAACAAAAAATTAGAAAAATTCAATGATGGATTATTTAGCTAAAATTTTTTGAAATTTCAACATTTATCAAGCTTGACTACGGAAAATGTTTATACGAATGTTTTGGTGACAGAGGTAGGGGAGGTTGACAACTTAGAATATTCTAGAAATACTCGAAAATCATTAAAAATAAGAAAAATGTCAAATTTTAAAGAGAAAGGAGTCTCACATAGTTCGTTTTTCATCACAAAAAAAAAGCACTTCTTCAGCCAAAACGTTGTAAGAGATGTATGACCACAAATGTCCCAATCACTACAAAAACTATCGCTCCTGCAATAATGGCTAAAATACAGAGGACATGGCGACGTTCCATGCTACGTTTACCGCGAGGGCTTTTATGACGATTAAAAATTGTTAAATAATCTAAAATTGGTTAAATTAATTCTTTGCGTTTTTATTGCTTTTATAGAAGGCTGTAAGCAAAGAATTAAACTTAATAAAATAAGTCTAATTTTGAAGGAAAGTTTTGTACAGTTAAAACCTACTTTGCCCACTCTCTTCTTTACCTGTTTCTTCGGTGAATTCAGAAGATGGAATTTCAAATGAAGAAAGCGATTTCCAAAGAGTAATGGCCATTTTTAACGTTTCGTCTTTTCCTTCTGTTTTTCCTTTATTTTCGTCCTTAAAGAGTTTCCAAATTTTTCCCAAAAATTCTGACAACTCGTCTAATTTTATATTCTCCAATTTAACAATTTTTGCCTCTTTAAATTCTTCTAAAAGTGTTTTATCGGTCAGATTATTTACCGAATAATTATAGAGCTCTAAAGCTGCTTCTTTAACCATTGGGATTTTTTCAACAGTTTCCCTTGTATTTTTTAAGTTAAGTGTTGCCACAAAGTTTATCAATTTACCGATATTTTTAAAGATTTCCTCATCTTGGTTCTTAATAATTAAATTAAATATTTTTATTCAAATTGCGGGAGTGTCTATTTCATTAATTAAGTCAGTTACCGCTCGATATTTTGTCCGTCCCGAACCGACCGCTAATTTAAATGAATAAAAATATTTACCGTTTTTTCAATCTCTTCAGCCTTAGCTTTAATAATGTCAAGTTTTTCTTTCATTTCTTTAACTAACTTCTCATAAGAAATTTCGTTCTCAATAGTCTTACTCTCCCCAGTCTTTTTGTTAAATTTTCCGTGAACATTAATGTCCTCACGAATTTTCGGGTTTTCCGCGTTATGACGACAGCTAATGCTGACAAAACAAATAAAATAAATAAACAAAAATAGAATGAATTTTTTCATTCTAAAATAATCAAAAATGGTATTAAAAGACTCTAAAAACACTGAAAAAATTTATTAAAAAAACAATAATTTCCCTTCTTTTAAATTCTCCCCAAAATGAAGTCTTTTTTAATAAATTTTATTTAATTAATTTGAAGTCTTTGACAAGTTAAATTAAAAAAAGCGATTTATTTTAAGAGTGGGGAGGAGTGTCTGGCCTCGCCTTTCTTCCCTTTTCCTCTCCTCAAATAAAAGTGTAAACATGTGGCAATTGTGAGAGACAACAGAGAGAGGCTTTTTTCTCTAACTTCTCTATCACATGAACTTTGTTTGACTACAACATTGAAAATACAAACATTAAAAAATACAAAAATAAATAAACATTAAAGGAGAAGCAAAACGTCTTTTATATATATTTATCCCCACTGTTTCTCCAATTCTTTAAAATGAATTTTTGAATGTTCTGAGCGTGATTGTGTCAATCCTATTGTTCTATTCTCCTGTTTTTCTCTTATAAACTTCAAAAACTTGATGTAAACAATCAAAGTAACAGCAGTATAAAGGTATTGAAACTTGAAAACGTTTAATTAATTTAATTTAAAAAGCGAGACTCAAATGTACACAAAAATTTTTTTCAAGACTCAAGTGTCCCAGTTTCTTTAAAAACCCTTTAAATACTAAAAAAATCTTTTAATTACCATGTTTGCTATATTGTAGTAAAATACATAATTTGCTGTAGAAAATTCTTCTTTATAAGAGCGAAGTAAAAAGGTTAGTATATTATATAAAAGATATATTGTTGCATAAGCAATATCCATTGGAAGAATTAAACGCATTGAAAGCATGTTTTCATTAAGTTGGAAGTTCAAGCTTAGACTATAGCCATTCCGATCTCTATAAAATTAAAAACGAAGCATTAGATGTTTTAATGAAAGTTGCTTTGAATTACTGCAAGGTCTTTTTGCGGACATTTATTTTAAATGCGTCTCTTACTTCTCTACGCTTTTGCGACAAATAGATAATTTTAAAGTGAATGAAAGTATGCAAAAATTGTCCGCAAAATCTTAAACTCTTAAATTTAATAAAACTGTGTAAAAATATTAAAAGTTTTTTGAAGAAAAAAGGTCCGCAACTTTTATCTGCAACTTTTGTCTGCAACTTTTGTCTGCAATTTTTATCCGCAACTTTTATCCGCAAAAAAACAGTAAAAAACAACCCGCCTTGTTTGATGTATTTGACGATTTAATTTTGTGATTTTCCAATCACAATAAGCAGTTATTATTACAATTGAACTTGTTATAACGTTAGCATAAACAGTTATATTAATACTATATTTATTTGCTAAAAGCAAAGCGCCTTCTACTTCCATTGTTGGATCTTCATAGGCAACAAGGATTATATATGTCATATAGCCGATAGCACTCAACCACTGAAAATGTTAAAAATAATTTTTGGAGTATTTTTCTTTATTATTGTTCATTCCAGTATTTTTGCGTCAAAACGGTGGCGCTCAAATGTCCACTCTTCTGTTATAATAATAAACTTACACAGAATATAACCATAATAATTGCATATTTTCTTCCTTCATTTTCATATCTATGCATAAACAAAGTTGCCCTTAAACGCTCCAGCATAATGCAAAAATGAAGAAAAGGGTAGCAAACAGTAAAGAGGTAAAATGTTCCAACCAAAATTGCTGCTAACCAAAAGGGGGTAAGCAATTCACAAGGATCTTTGTAAAATAGGAGAATTAACTAAAAGAACTCAAGCTTTGTTTGAATTAATTGTTTAACCTACACAATAACGAAAAGTGCTTATGAACTGTGCTGTAATGTGTATAAAGTAAATTGCGACGATACTGGTAAAGAGCAACTGAAAAACCGAAATTTTTTAATTTGTTTGTTTTTTAAATAATCCTTTGAAAAATTAACTGACCAATAAATTTTGATGTATTGTAATTCTACGTTTTAAGAATTGACGAATTAATTCAAAGATCAACAATAAAGTAATAAAAAGAAGAACAACTGTGACACGTAAAACAACGGCATAAGCGGGGCTTTGCAGACTTTGTTCAAGAGTTAAGGAAAGTGAAGTTAAGTTTATGGCTTTTGTTGGGTAATTACAGGTCATTTGAAGCATAAAATTGAGTTTTTCGTGTCTAAAATTGCGGAGAAATTTTTGCGGACAAATAAAAAGATGCGGACAGAAATTTTGCGGACAAAAATTTTTTTTTAATTTAATAAATAAAAGTTAAAGGACTTGGGGCATTTAAGCATTAAGTGTTTTTTTTATGATTTAAAAATGTTATTTAATATTCCGTCACACAAATAAACTTAAAAATGTTAATTGTTTCACACGCAAAGGCTAAAAAAAAATGCTTGGCAACTCAATTAATTAAAGGCAAATTAATAAATTTGTTTAAATAAAAAGGACAAATTGTTTTATTAAATAAAAATATTTAAATAAATAATTAGAGTGTTTTTACGGATTTTTGGAATTAAAAGAAGTTCGATTAAATTAATTGAAAAAGGTTGGTAAATTATAGTTGGTGTTGGGGTGATATAAAAGGCAGTCTAACACTTCAGTTATCTAAAGGGATTTACAAGAAATTTAAATTTGTATTTAAATAATGGTTAAAATATTATATTCTCAAGCCTTTGGGGTAAAGAAAAATTTGCTTTAAAAGTAAAAGTTGAATAAATTAAAATTATTTGTTTGAATAATTTTGTAGTGCCACGTGTGCTAATTAATTAAATGTTTCTTTTAAAATTGTAAAGGCAACACTAAGGACTTTAAATTAAAAAGACTAATTTACAATTAAAATATTTATTGCCGAAAAATATTATATTTTATAAAACAAGCGTACGGTTCTAAGAACCAGCTAAAAGTAACACAAAGAAGTAAAAGTAAGTGTGTGTTCGAAAAAGCTTCTTCTTTAACCAGCCTAGGGCGGAGTCGAGAGTTCACTATTATAAAATTAATTAAAAACAAAAAGAGGGGTAAAACAGGCAAAACTATATTTTATTTATTTGATTTAATTGTGTGTTCTTTTGTGTAAAAATAAATTCAAAAATGAAGGAATAAATTAAATAATATTTTACGCTAATTAAACAAGTTCTTTTTAACAATTTAATTATTAAATAATTAATTAAACTTTTCTTTTAAATTTTAAATTACCCTATTTTGTTTAAACGACCTCTTTTTTCTTCATTCTCCGGTTGCTCTGTTTCTTTGGACTTTAAAAAGCATTAAAAAAATTAGTTTAAATTACAACAGTAATAATGTAAATCTTACGTTTGAATTACTTCACTCATTGCAATTAATAAATCTCGAAATTTTAATGTTCGTAAAAGCTCGCGTATCTAAAGAAAAAAAGGTTGTTTAAACTAAGTTTTAAAAATGCTTTTATAGTATGTTTTTGGTTACAGAAAATTAAATAAAACTTGACAGTTAAATTCAAGTTTAAAGCCAAGCTATAAAAAGAAACTTTTTTCTCTTCCCTTAAACTATAAAAGGACAAACTTATTTTCAATTAAAGTTTGTCTAACCTGGTTAGAGTGGATTAAATAATTGGTTTGATCTAACAATATTTGAGTCAATCCATTTTTCCATAACTCGATAAATCCTTCAAATTTTTGCTGCATCTCCTTTATTTAAAAATTAAAGGGGAATTAAGCAAAATTTCAATACGTTTTTCTCTATCAAGTGTTTATCACCAAAACTTCTTTTAATTAGAATCATACACATTGCCAAATACGCCCCAAGACGACAATAATTCCTCGCATTTGTTTTATCTTTTTTAATATCTGTACCGCGGATGCCTTCATTACGGCGTTCTGCCATTCTCATTCGACCACTACTATACCCTCTGGACAAACCTTCCCCTTCCTCTATAAAAATGTTCCGAGCTGCTGGAATTATTTCATCCGTTCCATTAGAAAGGACCCAAGATGCACAATAATCTTTTACTTTGTTGCTAACAACTTCTGCAAAGAGGTCGTCTTCTAAGCGTAATTTAAGAAATCCGTTCCGTATTGCTGCTAATATTGTATTTGAATTTATGACCAAATTGAAGGCATGCTGGTTAGAAAATGAAGGTATTTACGAGTACATAGACCCTCTGGCTTTGTTTGGTACTCCTCAATTATGTTGACAAATGTCCGTAGTTTTTGTCCGCAAGTAATAATATTTATTTTTTTCTAAGAATTTTGGAACACACCGGCAAATGATTGACAGTTACTTATGTGAATTTCTATGGAGGGAAGATGTAAAAAGAAGAGAAGTTGATGCATTTGCTGATATTCTAGCAAAGATTGTTGATTTTATGTCTCCAAAATAAACCTTTCAATTATTTTGTATTTTAGAATAAAATAAATATTATTACTTGCGGACAAAAACTTGCGGACATTTGTCATAAACAAAACACTTACATTTTCTTGTAGATTATTAGAAATGCTATTTATTACAATATCCAGATACATTCTTCCTTGATTTGCATTGGGTAACGCTACTTTAAATGTTTAAGTTTATTTTACTCTAATGCCCAAAATTAATATTTATTTAATTAAGGAAATGGTCATTTTGAGTATGAAGGTTGGAAACCTCAATAAATAAAAAATATTAGTCCAAACCAGTTTGAGGCAGCATAGTTGAAGGACCGGCCTCTGCTTCTTCCTTTAATTGTTTAATTACGGCAAATTCTCCTTTAAATTTTTCTTCCCCTAATAAATACTGCCCATAGGTTTCGGCATAGTCTTGTGCATGTTGTCTTTCGTACTCTTCATGGGTAGCCTCGTTAGCCTGTTTTTCTTCTGTATCAGCACTAGATGAATATTCCTCAACTATATTGGTTGCTTGAGGTTCTTGTAGATGAACAATAGAACGTTCAGTTGGTTGTTCATTTACAAAACCAGCACCACAACAATCTAAATTTGTTTAATTTTATAACAATTTAGAGGCCATTAGAGTCATTCTTTTTAAATAATAAATAAAAGATCAACATACTCCCTGCATTGACAATTCTTGAATTTAATAAAACATTTAATAACAACAAATAAAGCATTGCTTGTTTATTAATATTTATTTAACGTTGACTGCAACCCTTTTATTGAGCATCTAGGCTTCACTATAGGCTCCATGTATATTTAAAATTGTTTATTTTGCCGACTAGACAAGGATTCGATTTTTTCGTATATGCACTTAAAAAGCATTTTGCCGCTTATTTTTATTAATTAAGTGCTTCTTTTTTTACTGCCGCTGTAAAATTGCACTTTTAAGTTTAATCGCAAGACTCACCCTTTGATGTTTTACAAACATAATCGAGTGATGGAACCTAATTATAGGCTGAGAAACTGACTTAAAAACTTCTCTAAGCAATTGCGGACTTTACAAAGTTTGCGACTTTTGTGGTTGTGAACTGTCCTGTCACAAAATTTCCTTCAATTTAGTTCGTATCAAAACTAGATTTATTCTGTAGCTGTAATATAGCGCATTATTATGCCTTTCCGGGTACCGTTCTGTTGTAATTTAAAAAGTCCGCAAATATAATCCGCAAAATTTATTTAATTCCTCAATAAAAATTGAATTAATTTTTTAATTAAAAAATACTATTGAAAATTAACAAAGAATTTTCAATGGAAAATAAAGTCAATATGTTTGACGATTTTTAATTTTACAGCGCCTAGAGTTGATAAATTTAGAATTAGAGGAGATTATTTTAAAAATTCTGAACGTGGTTATTTAATTAAAATTTTTATTTTCTCATCTGTTTCAACCCTTTTTATCCATTCCTTCCATTTAAGCCTGCGATATTATCAAAAGCCTTTAATTTGGAAAAATTGCCAACTTGAAAAAAAATTTTTTTTTAATTCTCCAGCACTGAAAACCTTTGGTTTAATGACGTGGTAATAATTTATTAACCGTTTATTTAAACAACTGGAAAATTTAATAATTTTTTTTGCCAAATAAATACCCAACGAAACATGGGTTTTACATTAGAAACATTTTTATTTGAAAAATGCTTCGTTTCAATTTCTTTCTTTTGGCTGTTTTGTGCCTTGCCTATCAAGCCTTTGGGCAGGTAAAGAGAATACTTTTTTTAATAAATATACTTTTGATAAGCGATTTGCTTAAATGATTCTCGCAGTCATCTTTATTTTTATTTAAATATTTTTAATTCAAATAAATTATATTATGTAAACTTTAAAAAAAAATAAACTTGGACGGGTAAAAGGCTTTAAACTCAATAAATACAAATTAAAGGATTTTACGTTCCTTGGTGGAGGCGAATTTGAGAACTTTGAAAATAGTTATGATTTAGATAAGAAGAGTGGAAGCGAGTCTGAATTTGGTGAAGCAAGCCAAGTTGATCAGAAAAATAAAGGTAAAATTTTGAAGCTTTTTTTTTCTAATTAAATAACTTAGACGGTTCTGAACTTCACGGAAAAAAACGTATTGAGAAGAAAGAAAAGAAGTACCAGGAAGTCGAATTGAGCGCTAAAGAAAGGGGAGAACGTGGAAGAGGAGTTCTTGGTTTCCACAAGGAGGACAACGACGAAAGTATTTTTAATAAAATTAGAAAATATAAAATCTAAGGGATGTGGGGTCATAAAAAAGGTCCGAGATCCCTGCCGACTTTAGCTTAATTAACAAAAATTTTAAATAAAAAAATTAGGAAGATTAAAAAAAAAAAGAATTAAAATTACACTAACAGAGAAAACTCTCTTCCTTTTCTATACTATTTTCTTAGCAATTTAATTAATTTAAATTTTTAATTTAGCTTGAAAAGAAAATTTATTCTTTAAGTTCCAACCTACAAACTTGATGAACCAGAATACCGAACACATCCACCCATGCTTAATGGTGCATCCTCTGACAAGCCTCTCCTTCCAATTGGTGCTCCAGTTGGTGAAAATGCTCTTCCAAAAAGTAGGACAATTAAATTAATATTTTAAATGAAGTTTTTAGAGCCCGCACAGCCCGAACATGAGCATCCTTCTTCTCAAAAGCCATATCTTCCACCCCTTGGGCCATTGCAGCCAAGCAAACCTGATGAGGACGATTCCACCTCCAGCCCCCCACCACCACCCCCTCCAAAATACAACGCATTGCCCATCCATCCAGAGCCAACGCTTGAAGAGGAACAAGAAAAAGAAGAAAATTCATCCAGCCCCCCACCACCCCCAAAACATATTCATATCGATTTACCAAAATATAGTGTCCCAATAAATCCCCCATTACCAGAAAAGTCTTCTGCTTCAAGCGCTTCTCCAGCAGTTTCTCCTCCACATGGAAAAGAATGCAAACTCAAATGGTACCAGAAATTGGTCAAAAAGCTCCATCTTGGAAAATATAACTGCTAAGAAAAATAAAAAGACGAGAGGGTTGAATTAAACAAAAAACAAAACTTGGGGGGAAAATTTAAATTCTGAATTAAAAATAAACTTTATTAAATAAACTAAATTTTCTTTTAATTATTTGAGCATTTTCTGCATATTTTACGCCTTTTAAAACTTTGCTTTTCAAATTTTAATTAATTAAAAATTTTTAAAAATCTTCAGGTTTTTTAAGCAATTAAATTAATCCTTAATTTAAATAATAAATTTAATTAAAAGGAATTAAAAGTCAAAAATAGATTTTAATTAAAAAAAAGAAATATTTTTGTATTTTTTGACAAAATTAAAAAAAGGAAATTTTATTTTTACTCACGCGACTTAATTAAAATAAAATTGTATTAATTAATTAAATAGAATTGTAGTAGTTTAAAAAGTTTTTTTTCTGACTTTACTTAATGTTAAAAATTTCAATTGTTTTACTTCAAAAACACTTTTCATTAAAACAAAGTAAATTAAAAAAGTTTCCTTTTTAATTTAAAGTTAATTACTTTTTAATTTTACTCAGTCTTGTGAATTGTCTCTGACTACAAAAAATAATTTTAAATAAATGACACAATGCCAAAGAATTAAAATTTAAAAGAAAAAGGAATTAAACAATAAATAGAAGAAAAGGAAAATGAGCGATCCAAGGGAGTCTTCTCTAGCGAGAATAGGCTGGATTGTAAATACTTGTGTTGACCAAGTTGGAACTCTTTTCTTTGGATTTTTAATAGTTGCTACAATTAAGCAAAAGTGAGTAATAATTAAAAAGTAGGGTTGGAAAAGACGAGACCGATACCGAGAATCTCGGCTTTTTTCTAATATTGGTCTCGTTTTGTAATTCTCAGGTCTCGTGTTGACCGATACCAATATCGGTTCTTCCAACTCTAGTAAAGAGGGAAGAAATCTCTTTAAATAAAATAAAAAAATTTTTAGACAATTCCAACCCTAAAAACCCTTCAAAAAAAAATTAAATTAACATTTTTAGACGTTTACACAACACTTGCCAAATACTCATAGGTATTTATGCCTTCTGTTCTCTTCTCTCAAAGCTTCAAATTTTACTACCCTTTGCAGTTTTTATACTTCCCGGGTCGGGGAAAATACCTCGTATTTATTGCGCTTTAGTTCAACTAATCCCAATAGGCGGTTGTATGAATGTTTTTTCATTAATGCTGGTCATTGCAGTTGATCGAATGTTGGCAATATTTACGCCTATTTGGTAAGTATTTTTAAAGAGACTTTTCGCTTCACTTCAAATTAATAATCAAAACTTTATTTACTTGACAAGTTTACCCTTTTTTCAGGTATTCAACACGAAATGACAAAAAATATTTGAACACAATGTCTGCTCTTTCCTTGCTTTTTCCTCTAATGTTTGTTGTATATGTTGCGCGGGGACTTTTACAGGACCCTTTTTTGTACGTTTTACAATTGTAAGATCTGAATAGATTAAATAAAAAGAAGAAAATCTTTCCATCGGACGCTCTTAACTCCAATAAATTAAAAATTTAATTAATTTCCAGGCAAATTCAATGTTATTTCTCTGATCTAGTCGGCGATGACGGACAGATCAATCTTGAAATTGGGCAGCTTTTATTAAACTTTCTTACTTTATTTTGTTATATTCTTATGTTCCTCAAGCTTTTTTGTGACAATAAAACTGGGCAAGGTTTGAAAAAAAAGGTTTTTTTAATGCGCTTTCCTCAACTTACACAGACCTTTCAACCCTTGAATAGATTTATTAGTCTCTTTTTAAGTTAAAGGCTTTTTATCATTCAAATCCTTAGGGCTTTAACACCCTTTCCTTTGATTACTTTTTGTCTATGCAAAGCATGACACCCAAAAATACACTACATTTTCCGTCTAAAATCGTATTCTTCACATTTACCTTTAACTTTAAAGTAAAATTTAAATAAAATAATGCATACGGAGTAAAGAAAAAAATTAAAACAAATTAATTTTAGTAACAACTCAACGCAAAGCAGTCTACAAAACGCTTTGTTTAATAATGGGGATTCAACTTGCTGGATATACTTTAACTTTAATTGCTTATAACATAATGAATCGTATTTCATCTAATTTTACTAGCAATCAACAAATAATAATTACCTGTATTTTAAATTGCGCTTCTTCGTTAAGCTCGACGGTTGAAGTTCCTGCACTGTTTGTTGTAAGGTAACTTTTTAAACAACTGTTTTACAATTAAATTCATCTTAATATGACCCTTAATATTCCTTTGTTGTTTTTCCTTTATTTTAAAAATATTAGAAAAGTTTTATTTTTGCGGACAAAAGTTGCGGACTTTCAGTTAAAACCTATTTTAGCACTGAACATCGCTTGGCAATTAAAGACGAATTTCGTTGCTTCTTTAGTCTCTTCTCAAAGAATAATGCTACAAATATTAAAAATAATTTGACACATCAAACAACAATTAATAATGGGAAACATCAAAATAAAGAAATAAAAATTAACAATTTTGTGAAGGTTTCTAATTGATTCTTTTGCCTGAAAAGTCTGCAAATTTATTCGGAATTATTAAATAATAAATTGAATAATTTCAAAATTTCATGTTATGACCTCTAATTTTTTTGTTTTTTATGTATTAGACATCCTATTCTTTGATTCTAAGAAGAAATTTCTCAAAAATTAAGAGAAACTCAAAAATTATTCCATGGTCAATGTCCAGGAATTTTTGAAATATTCAAAAAATTAAAAGTCCAATTTTCCATGTTGTGGCCTCTAATTTTTATATTGTTTAGGGATTAGACATCCTATTCTTTGATTCTAAGAAGAAATTTCTCAAAAATTAAGAGAAACTCAAAAATTATTCCATGGTCAATGTCCAGGAATTTTTGAAATATTCAAAAAATTAAAAGTCCAATTTTCCATGTTGTGGCCTCTAATTTTTATATTGTTTAGGGATTAGACATCCTATTCTTTGATTCTAAGAAGAAATTTCTCAAAAATTAAGAGAAACTCAAAAACTATTCCATGGTCAAGGTCCATGAATTTTTGCCATATTCAAAAAATTAAAAGCTCAATTTTCCATGTTGTGGCCTCTAATTTTTATATTTTTTAGGGATAAGACATCCTATTCTTTGCTTCTAAGAAGAAATTTCTCAAAAATTAAGAGAAACTCAAAAATTATTCCATGGTCAATGTCCAGGAATTTTTGAAATATTCAAAAAATTAAAAGCCCAATTTTCCATGTTGTGGCCTCTAATTTTTATATTTATTAGGGATAAGACATCCTATTCTTTGGTTCTAAGAAGAATTTTCTCAAAAATTAAGAGAAACTCAAAAATTATTCCATGGTCAATGTCCAGGAATTTTTGAATTATTCAAAAAATTAAAAGCTCAATTTTCCATGTTGTGGCCTCTAATTTTTTATATTTTTAGGGATAAGACATCCTATTCTTTGATTCTAAGAAGAAATTTCTCAAAAATTAAGAGAAACTCAAAAACTATTCCATGGTCAAGGTCCATGAATTTTTGCCATATTCAAAAAATTAAAAGCTCAATTTTCCATGTTGTGGCCTCTAATTTTTATATTTTTTAGGGATAAGACATCCTATTCTTTGCTTCTAAGAAGAAATTTCTCAAAAATTAAGAGAAACTCAAAAATTATTCCATGGTCAATGTCCAGGAATTTTTGAATTATTCAAAAAATTAAAAGTCCAATTTTCCATGTTGTGGCCTCTAATTTTTATATTTTTTAGGGATAAGACATCCTATTCTTTGATTCTAAGAAGAAATTTCTCAAAAATTAAGAGAAACTCAAAAACTATTCCATGGTCAAGGTCCATGAATTTTTGCCATATTCAAAAAATTAAAAGCTCAATTTTCCATGTTGTGGCCTCTAATTTTTATATTTATTAGGGATAAGACATCCTATTCTTTGGTTCTAAGAAGAAATTTCTCAAAAATTAAGAGAAACTCAAAAACTATTCCATGGTCAATGTCCAGGAATTTTTGAATTATTCAAAAAATTAAAAGCTCAATTTTCCATGGCCTCTAATTTTTATATTTTTTAGGGATAAGACATCCTATTCTTTGATTCTAAGAAGAAATTTCTCAAAAATTAAGAGAAACTCAAAAACTATTCCATGGTCAATGTCCAGGAATTTTTGAATTATTCAAAAAATTAAAAGCTCAATTTTCCATGGCCTCTAATTTTTATATTTTTTAGGGATAAGACATCCTATTCTTTGATTCTAAGAAGAAATTTCTCAAAAATTAAGAGAAACTCAAAAACTATTCCATGGTCAATGTCCAGGAATTTTTGAATTATTCAAAAAATTAAAAGCTCAATTTTCCATGTTGTGGCCTCTAATTTTTTATATTTTTAGGGATAAGACATCCTATTCTTTGATTCTAAGAAGAAATTTCTCAAAAATTAAGAGAAACTCAAAAACTATTCCATGGTCAATGTCCAGGAATTTTTGAATTATTCAAAAAATTAAAAGTCCAATTTTCCATGTTGTGGCCTCTAATTTTTATATTTTTTAGGGATAAGACATCCTATTCTTTGATTCTAAGAAGAAATTTCTCAAAAATTAAGAGAAACTCAAAAACTATTCCATGGTCAAGGTCCATGAATTTTTGCCATATTCAAAAAATTAAAAGCTCAATTTTCCATGTTGTGGCCTCTAATTTTTATATTTTTTAGGGATAAGACATCCTATTCTTTGATTCTAAGAAGAATTTCTCAAAAATTAAGAGAAACTCAAAAACTATTCCATGGTCAATGTCCAGGAATTTTTGAATTATTCAAAAAATTAAAAGCTCAATTTTCCATGTTGTGGCCTCTAATTTTTATATTTATTAGGGATAAGACATCCTATTCTTTGGTTCTAAGAAGAAATTTCTCAAAAATTAAGAGAAACTCAAAAACTATTCCATGGTCAATGTCCAGAAATTTTTGAATTATTCAAAAAATTAAAAGCTCAATTTTCCATGTTGTGGCCTCTAATTTTTATATTTATTAGGGATAAGACATCCTATTCTTTGGTTCTAAGAAGAAATTTCTCAAAAATTAAGAAAACTCAAAAATTATTCCATGGTCAATGTCCAGGAATTTTTGAATTATTCAAAAAATTAAAAGTCCAATTTTCCATGTTGTGGCCTCTAATTTTTATATTTTTAGGGATAAGACATCCTATTCTTTGATTCTAAGAAGAAATTTCTCAAAAATTAAGAGAAACTCAAAAACTATTCCATGGTCAAGGTCCATGAATTTTTGCCATATTCAAAAAATTAAAAGCTCAATTTTCCATGTTGTGGCCTCTAATTTTTATATTTATTAGGGATAAGACATCCTATTCTTTGGTTCTAAGAAGAAATTTCTCAAAAATTAAGAGAAACTCAAAAACTATTCCATGGTCAATGTCCAGGAATTTTTGAATTATTCAAAAAATTAAAAGCTCAATTTTCCATGGCCTCTAATTTTTATATTTTTAGGGATAAGACATCCTATTCTTTGATTCTAAGAAGAAATTTCTCAAAAATTAAGAGAAACTCAAAAACTATTCCATGGTCAATGTCCAGGAATTTTTGAATTATTCAAAAAATTAAAAGCTCAATTTTCCATGGCCTCTAATTTTTATATTTTTAGGGATAAGACATCCTATTCTTTGATTCTAAGAAGAAATTTCTCAAAAATTAAGAGAAACTCAAAAACTATTCCATGGTCAATGTCCAGGAATTTTTGAATTATTCAAAAAATTAAAAGCTCAATTTTCCATGTTGTGGCCTCTAATTTTTATATTTAGGGATAAGACATCCTATTCTTTGATTCTAAGAAGAATTTCTCAAAAATTAAGAGAAACTCAAAAACTATTCCATGGTCAATGTCCAGGAATTTTTGAATTATTCAAAAAATTAAAAGCTCAATTTTCCATGTTGTGGCCTCTAATTTTTATATTTATTAGGGATAAGACATCCTATTCTTTGGTTCTAAGAAGAAATTTCTCAAAAATTAAGAAAACTCAAAAATTATTACATGGTCAATGTCCAGGAATTTTTGAATTATTCAAAAAATTAAAAGTCCAATTTTCCATGTTGTGGCCTCTAATTTTTATATTTTTTAGGGATAAGACATCCTATTCTTTGATTCTAAGAAGAAATTTCTCAAAAATTAAGAGAAACTCAAAAACTATTCCATGGTCAAGGTCCATGAATTTTTGCCATATTCAAAAAATTAAAAGCTCAATTTTCCATGTTGTGGCCTCTAATTTTTATATTTTTTAGGGATAAGACATCCTATTCTTTGATTCTAAGAAGAATTTCTCAAAAATTAAGAGAAACTCAAAAACTATTCCATGGTCAATGTCCAGGAATTTTTGAATTATTCAAAAAATTAAAAGCTCAATTTTCCATGTTGTGGCCTCTAATTTTTATATTTATTAGGGATAAGACATCCTATTCTTTGGTTCTAAGAAGAAATTTCTCAAAAATTAAGAGAAACTCAAAAACTATTCCATGGTCAATGTCCAGAAATTTTTGAATTATTCAAAAAATTAAAAGCTCAATTTTCCATGTTGTGGCCTCTAATTTTTATATTTTTTAGGGATAAGACATCCTATTCTTTGCTTCTAAGAAGAAATTTCTCAAAAATTAAGAGAAACTCAAAAATTATTCCATGGTCAATGTCCAGGAATTTTTGAATTATTCAAAAAATTAAAAGTCCAATTTTCCATGTTGTGGCCTCTAATTTTTATATTGTTTAGGGATAAGACATCCTATTCTTTGATTCTAAGAAGAAATTTCTCAAAAATTAAGAGAAACTCAAAAACTATTCCATGGTCAAGGTCCATGAATTTTTGCCATATTCAAAAAATTAAAAGCTCAATTTTCCATGTTGTGGCCTCTAATTTTTATATTTTTTAGGGATAAGACATCCTATTCTTTGCTTCTAAGAAGAAATTTCTCAAAAATTAAGAGAAACTCAAAAATTATTCCATGGTCAATGTCCAGGAATTTTTGAATTATTCAAAAAATTAAAAGTCCAATTTTCCATGTTGTGGCCTCTAATTTTTATATTTTTTAGGGATAAGACATCCTATTCTTTGATTCTAAGAAGAAATTTCTCAAAAATTAAGAGAAACTCAAAAACTATTCCATGGTCAAGGTCCATGAATTTTTGCCATATTCAAAAAATTAAAAGCTCAATTTTCCATGTTGTGGCCTCTAATTTTTATATTTATTAGGGATAAGACATCCTATTCTTTGGTTCTAAGAAGAAATTTCTCAAAAATTAAGAGAAACTCAAAAACTATTCCATGGTCAATGTCCAGGAATTTTTGAATTATTCAAAAAATTAAAAGCTCAATTTTCCATGGCCTCTAATTTTTATATTTTTAGGGATAAGACATCCTATTCTTTGATTCTAAGAAGAAATTTCTCAAAAATTAAGAGAAACTCAAAAACTATTCCATGGTCAATGTCCAGGAATTTTTGAATTATTCAAAAAATTAAAAGCTCAATTTTCCATGGCCTCTAATTTTTTATATTTTTAGGGATAAGACATCCTATTCTTTGATTCTAAGAAGAAATTTCTCAAAAATTAAGAGAAACTCAAAAACTATTCCATGGTCAATGTCCAGGAATTTTTGAATTATTCAAAAAATTAAAAGCTCAATTTTCCATGTTGTGGCCTCTAATTTTTATATTTTTTAGGGATAAGACATCCTATTCTTTGATTCTAAGAAGAAATTTCTCAAAAATTAAGAGAAACTCAAAAACTATTCCATGGTCAATGTCCAGGAATTTTTGAATTATTCAAAAAATTAAAAGTCCAATTTTCCATGTTGTGGCCTCTAATTTTTTATATTTTTAGGGATAAGACATCCTATTCTTTGATTCTAAGAAGAAATTTCTCAAAAATTAAGAGAAACTCAAAAACTATTCCATGGTCAAGGTCCATGAATTTTTGCCATATTCAAAAAATTAAAAGCTCAATTTTCCATGTTGTGGCCTCTAATTTTTATATTTTTTAGGGATAAGACATCCTATTCTTTGATTCTAAGAAGAATTTCTCAAAAATTAAGAGAAACTCAAAAACTATTCCATGGTCAATGTCCAGGAATTTTTGAATTATTCAAAAAATTAAAAGCTCAATTTTCCATGTTGTGGCCTCTAATTTTTATATTTATTAGGGATAAGACATCCTATTCTTTGGTTCTAAGAAGAAATTTCTCAAAAATTAAGAGAAACTCAAAAACTATTCCATGGTCAATGTCCAGAAATTTTTGAATTATTCAAAAAATTAAAAGCTCAATTTTCCATGTTGTGGCCTCTAATTTTTATATTTATTAGGGATAAGACATCCTATTCTTTGGTTCTAAGAAGAAATTTCTCAAAAATTAAGAAAACTCAAAAATTATTCCATGGTCAATGTCCAGGAATTTTTGAATTATTCAAAAAATTAAAAGTCCAATTTTCCATGTTGTGGCCTCTAATTTTTATATTTTTTAGGGATAAGACATCCTATTCTTTGATTCTAAGAAGAAATTTCTCAAAAATTAAGAGAAACTCAAAAACTATTCCATGGTCAAGGTCCATGAATTTTTGCCATATTCAAAAAATTAAAAGCTCAATTTTCCATGTTGTGGCCTCTAATTTTTATATTTATTAGGGATAAGACATCCTATTCTTTGGTTCTAAGAAGAAATTTCTCAAAAATTAAGAGAAACTCAAAAACTATTCCATGGTCAATGTCCAGGAATTTTTGAATTATTCAAAAAATTAAAAGCTCAATTTTCCATGGCCTCTAATTTTTATATTTTTAGGGATAAGACATCCTATTCTTTGATTCTAAGAAGAAATTTCTCAAAAATTAAGAGAAACTCAAAAACTATTCCATGGTCAATGTCCAGGAATTTTTGAATTATTCAAAAAATTAAAAGCTCAATTTTCCATGGCCTCTAATTTTTATATTTTTAGGGATAAGACATCCTATTCTTTGATTCTAAGAAGAAATTTCTCAAAAATTAAGAGAAACTCAAAAACTATTCCATGGTCAATGTCCAGGAATTTTTGAATTATTCAAAAAATTAAAAGCTCAATTTTCCATGTTGTGGCCTCTAATTTTTATATTTTTTAGGGATAAGACATCCTATTCTTTGATTCTAAGAAGAATTTCTCAAAAATTAAGAGAAACTCAAAAACTATTCCATGGTCAATGTCCAGGAATTTTTGAATTATTCAAAAAATTAAAAGCTCAATTTTCCATGTTGTGGCCTCTAATTTTTATATTTATTAGGGATAAGACATCCTATTCTTTGGTTCTAAGAAGAAATTTCTCAAAAATTAAGAAAACTCAAAAATTATTCCATGGTCAATGTCCAGGAATTTTTGAATTATTCAAAAAATTAAAAGTCCAATTTTCCATGTTGTGGCCTCTAATTTTTATATTTTTTAGGGATAAGACATCCTATTCTTTGATTCTAAGAAGAAATTTCTCAAAAATTAAGAGAAACTCAAAAACTATTCCATGGTCAAGGTCCATGAATTTTTGCCATATTCAAAAAATTAAAAGCTCAATTTTCCATGTTGTGGCCTCTAATTTTTATATTTTTTAGGGATAAGACATCCTATTCTTTGATTCTAAGAAGAATTTCTCAAAAATTAAGAGAAACTCAAAAACTATTCCATGGTCAATGTCCAGGAATTTTTGAATTATTCAAAAAATTAAAAGCTCAATTTTCCATGTTGTGGCCTCTAATTTTTATATTTATTAGGGATAAGACATCCTATTCTTTGGTTCTAAGAAGAAATTTCTCAAAAATTAAGAAAACTCAAAAATTATTCCATGGTCAATGTCCAGGAATTTTTGAATTATTCAAAAAATTAAAAGTCCAATTTTCCATGTTGTGGCCTCTAATTTTTATATTTTTTAGGGATAAGACATCCTATTCTTTGATTCTAAGAAGAAATTTCTCAAAAATTAAGAGAAACTCAAAAACTATTCCATGGTCAAGGTCCATGAATTTTTGCCATATTCAAAAAATTAAAAGCTCAATTTTCCATGTTGTGGCCTCTAATTTTTATATTTATTAGGGATAAGACATCCTATTCTTTGGTTCTAAGAAGAAATTTCTCAAAAATTAAGAGAAACTCAAAAACTATTCCATGGTCAATGTCCAGGAATTTTTGAATTATTCAAAAAATTAAAAGCTCAATTTTCCATGGCCTCTAATTTTTATATTTTTTAGGGATAAGACATCCTATTCTTTGATTCTAAGAAGAAATTTCTCAAAAATTAAGAGAAACTCAAAAACTATTCCATGGTCAATGTCCAGGAATTTTTGAATTATTCAAAAAATTAAAAGCTCAATTTTCCATGTTGTGGCCTCTAATTTTTATATTTATTAGGGATAAGACATCCTATTCTTTGGTTCTAAGAAGAAATTTCTCAAAAATTAAGAAAACTCAAAAATTATTCCATGGTCAATGTCCAGGAATTTTTGAATTATTCAAAAAATTAAAAGTCCAATTTTCCATGTTGTGGCCTCTAATTTTTATATTTATTAGGGATAAGACATCCTATTCTTTGGTTCTAAGAAGAAATTTCTCAAAAATTAAGAAAACTCAAAAATTATTCCATGGTCAATGTCCAGGAATTTTTGAATTATTCAAAAAATTAAAAGTCCAATTTTCCATGTTGTGGCCTCTAATTTTTATATTTTTTAGGGATAAGACATCCTATTCTTTGATTCTAAGAAGAAATTTCTCAAAAATTAAGAGAAACTCAAAAACTATTCCATGGTCAAGGTCCATGAATTTTTGCCATATTCAAAAAATTAAAAGCTCAATTTTCCATGTTGTGGCCTCTAATTTTTATATTTATTAGGGATAAGACATCCTATTCTTTGGTTCTAAGAAGAAATTTCTCAAAAATTAAGAGAAACTCAAAAACTATTCCATGGTCAATGTCCAGGAATTTTTGAATTATTCAAAAAATTAAAAGCTCAATTTTCCATGGCCTCTAATTTTTATATTTTTTAGGGATAAGACATCCTATTCTTTGATTCTAAGAAGAAATTTCTCAAAAATTAAGAGAAACTCAAAAACTATTCCATGGTCAATGTCCAGGAATTTTTGAATTATTCAAAAAATTAAAAGCTCAATTTTCCATGGCCTCTAATTTTTATATTTTTTAGGGATAAGACATCCTATTCTTTGATTCTAAGAAGAAATTTCTCAAAAATTAAGAGAAACTCAAAAACTATTCCATGGTCAATGTCCAGGAATTTTTGAATTATTCAAAAAATTAAAAGCTCAATTTTCCATGTTGTGGCCTCTAATTTTTATATTTTTTAGGGATAAGACATCCTATTCTTTGATTCTAAGAAGAAATTTCTCAAAAATTAAGAGAAACTCAAAAACTATTCCATGGTCAATGTCCAGGAATTTTTGAATTATTCAAAAAATTAAAAGTCCAATTTTCCATGTTGTGGCCTCTAATTTTTATATTTTTTAGGGATAAGACATCCTATTCTTTGATTCTAAGAAGAAATTTCTCAAAAATTAAGAGAAACTCAAAAACTATTCCATGGTCAAGGTCCATGAATTTTTGCCATATTCAAAAAATTAAAAGCTCAATTTTCCATGTTGTGGCCTCTAATTTTTATATTTTTTAGGGATAAGACATCCTATTCTTTGCTTCTAAGAAGAAATTTCTCAAAAATTAAGAGAAACTCAAAAATTATTCCATGGTCAATGTCCAGGAATTTTTGAAATATTCAAAAAATTAAAAGCTCAATTTTCCATGTTGTGGCCTCTAATTTTTATATTTTTTAGGGATAAGACATCCTATTCTTTGATTCTAAGAAGAAATTTCTCAAAAATTAAGAGAAACTCAAAAACTATTCCATGGTCAATGTCCAGGAATTTTTGAATTATTCAAAAAATTAAAAGCTCAATTTTCCATGTTGTGGCCTCTAATTTTTTATATTTTTAGGGATAAGACATCCTATTCTTTGATTCTAAGAAGAAATTTCTCAAAAATTAAGAGAAACTCAAAAACTATTCCATGGTCAATGTCCAGGAATTTTTGAATTATTCAAAAAATTAAAAGCTCAATTTTCCATGTTGTGGCCTCTAATTTTTATATTTATTAGGGATAAGACATCCTATTCTTTGGTTCTAAGAAGAAATTTCTCAAAAATTAAGAAAACTCAAAAATTATTCCATGGTCAATGTCCAGGAATTTTTGAATTATTCAAAAAATTAAAAGCTCAATTTTCCATGTTGTGGCCTCTAATTTTTATATTTTTTAGGGATAAGACATCCTATTCTTTGATTCTAAGAAGAAATTTCTCAAAAATTAAGAGAAACTCAAAAACTATTCCATGGTCAATGTCCAGGAATTTTTGAATTATTCAAAAAATTAAAAGTCCAATTTTCCATGTTGTGGCCTCTAATTTTTATATTTTTTAGGGATAAGACATCCTATTCTTTGATTCTAAGAAGAAATTTCTCAAAAATTAAGAGAAACTCAAAAACTATTCCATGGTCAATGTCCAGGAATTTTTGAAATATTCAAAAAATTAAAAGCCCAATTTTCCATGTTGTGGCCTCTAATTTTTATATTTATTAGGGATAAGACATCCTATTCTTTGGTTCTAAGAAGAAATTTCTCAAAAATTAAGAGAAACTCAAAAATTATTCCATGGTCAATGTCCAGGAATTTTTGAATTATTCAAAAAATTAAAAGCTCAATTTTCCATGTTGTGGCCTCTAATTTTTATATTTATTAGGGATAAGACATCCTATTCTTTGGTTCTAAGAAGAAATTTCTCAAAAATTAAGAGAAACTCAAAAATTATTCCATGGTCAATGTCCAGGAATTTTTGAAATATTCAAAAAATTAAAAGCCCAATTTTCCATGTTGTGGCCTCTAATTTTTATATTTGTTAGGGATAAGACATCCTATTCTTTGGTTCTAAGAAGAAATTTCTCAAAAATTAAGAGAAACTCAAAAATTATTCCATGGTCAATGTCCAGGAATTTTTGAATTATTCAAAAAATTAAAAGCTCAATTTTCCATGTTGTGGCCTCTAATTTTTATATTTTTTAGGGATAAGACATCCTATTCTTTGGTTCTAAGAAGAAATTTCTCAAAAATTAAGAGAAACTCAAAAATTATTCCATGGTCAATGTCCAGGAATTTTTGAAATATTCAAAAAATTAAAAGCTCAATTTTCCATGTTGTGGCCTCTAATTTTTATATTTTTAGGGATAAGACATCCTATTCTTTGATTCTAAGAAGAAATTTCTCAAAAATTAAGAGAAACTCAAAAACTATTCCATGGTCAAGGTCCATGAATTTTTGAAATATTCAAAAAATTAAAAGCTCAATTTTCCATGTTGTGGCCTCTAATTTTTATATTTTTTAGGGATAAGACATCCTATTCTTTGCTTCTAAGAAGAAATTTCTCAAAAATTAAGAGAAACTCAAAAATTATTCCATGGTCAATGTCCAGGAATTTTTGAAATATTCAAAAAATTAAAAGCCCAATTTTCCATGTTGTGGCCTCTAATTTTTATATTTATTAGGGATAAGACATCCTATTCTTTGATTCTAAGAAGAAATTTCTCAAAAATTAAGAGAAACTCAAAAACTATTCCATGGTCAAGGTCCATGAATTTTTGAAATATTCAAAAAATTAAAAGCTCAATTTTCCATGTTGTGGCCTCTAATTTTTATATTTTTTAGGGATAAGACATCCTATTCTTTGCTTCTAAGAAGAAATTTCTCAAAAATTAAGAGAAACTCAAAAATTATTCCATGGTCAATGTCCAGGAATTTTTGAAATATTCAAAAAATTAAAAGCCCAATTTTCCATGTTGTGGCCTCTAATTTTTATATTTATTAGGGATAAGACATCCTATTCTTTGGTTCTAAGAAGAAATTTCTCAAAAATTAAGAGAAACTCAAAAATTATTCCATGGTCAATGTCCAGGAATTTTTGAAATATTCAAAAAATTAAAAGCCCAATTTTCCATGTTGTGGCCTCTAATTTTTATATTTTTTAGGGATAAGACATCCTATTCTTTGGTTCTAAGAAGAAATTTCTCAAAAATTAAGAAAACTCAAAAATTATTCCATGGTCAATGTCCAGGAATTTTTGAATTATTCAAAAAATTAAAAGCTCAATTTTCCATGTTGTGGCCTCTAATTTTTATATTTTTTAGGGATAAGACATCCTATTCTTTGGTTCTAAGAAGAAATTTCTCAAAAATTAAGAGAAACTCAAAAATTATTCCATGGTCAATGTCCATGAATTTTTGCCATATTCAAAAAATTAAAAGCTCAATTTTCCATGTTGTGGCCTCTAATTTTTATATTTTTTAGGGATAAGACATCCTATTCTTTGGTTCTAAGAAGAAATTTCTCAAAAATTAAGAGAAACTCAAAAATTATTCCATGGTCAATGTCCAGGAATTTTTGAATTATTCAAAAAATTAAAAGCTCAATTT
The DNA here is from genome assembly GCA_018905775.1 of Meloidogyne exigua. Lineage (NCBI taxonomy): Eukaryota > Metazoa > Nematoda > Chromadorea > Rhabditida > Meloidogynidae > Meloidogyne > Meloidogyne exigua. Next base: position 718,005 of record JAGUQR010000018.1, read on the forward strand.
TCCATGTTGTGGCCTCTAATTTTTATATTTTTTAGGGATAAGACATCCTATTCTTTGGTTCTAAGAAGAAATTTCTCAAAAATTAAGAGAAACTCAAAAATTATTCCATGGTCAATGTCCAGGAATTTTTGAAATATTCAAAAAATTAAAAGCCCAATTTTCCATGTTGTGGCCTCTAATTTTTATATTTGTTAGGGATAAGACATCCTATTCTTTGGTTCTAAGAAGAAATTTCTCAAAAATTAAGAGAAACTCAAAAATTATTCCATGGTCAATGTCCAGGAATTTTTGAATTATTCAAAAAATTAAAAGCTCAATTTTCCATGTTGTGGCCTCTAATTTTTATATTTTTTAGGGATAAGACATCCTATTCTTTGGTTCTAAGAAGAAATTTCTCAAAAATTAAGAGAAACTCAAAAATTATTCCATGGTCAATGTCCAGGAATTTTTGAAATATTCAAAAAATTAAAAGCTCAATTTTCCATGTTGTGGCCTCTAATTTTTATATTTTTTAGGGATAAGACATCCTATTCTTTGGTTCTAAGAAGAAATTTCTCAAAAATTAAGAGAAACTCAAAAACTATTCCATGGTCAATGTCCAGGAATTTTTGAAATATTCAAAAAATTAAAAGCTCAATTTTCCATGTTGTGGCCTCTAATTTTTATATTTTTTAGGGATAAGACATCCTATTCTTTGATTCTAAGAAGAAATTTCTCAAAAATTAAGAGAAACTCAAAAACTATTCCATGGTCAATGTCCAGGAATTTTTGAATTATTCAAAAAATTAAAAGCTCAATTTTCCATGTTGTGGCCTCTAATTTTTATATTTATTAGGGATAAGACATCCTATTCTTTGATTCTAAGAAGAAATTTCTCAAAAATTAAGAGAAACTCAAAAATTATTCCATGGTCAATGTCCAGGAATTTTTGAATTATTCAAAAAATTAAAAGCTCAATTTTCCATGTTGTGGCCTCTAATTTTTATATTTTTTAGGGATAAGACATCCTATTCTTTGGTTCTAAGAAGAAATTTCTCAAAAATTAAGAGAAACTCAAAAATTATTCCATGGTCAATGTCCAGGAATTTTTGAAATATTCAAAAAATTAAAAGCTCAATTTTCCATGTTGTGGCCTCTAATTTTTATATTTTTTAGGGATAAGACATCCTATTCTTTGATTCTAAGAAGAAATTTCTCAAAAATTAAGAGAAACTCAAAAACTATTCCATGGTCAAGGTCCATGAATTTTTGAAATATTCAAAAAATTAAAAGCTCAATTTTCCATGTTGTGGCCTCTAATTTTTATATTTATTAGGGATAAGACATCCTATTCTTTGGTTCTAAGAAGAAATTTCTCAAAAATTAAGAGAAACTCAAAAACTATTCCATGGTCAATGTCCAGGAATTTTTGAATTATTCAAAAAATTAAAAGCTCAATTTTCCATGTTGTGGCCTCTAATTTTTATATTTTTTAGGGATAAGACATCCTATTCTTTGATTCTAAGAAGAAATTTCTCAAAAATTAAGAGAAACTCAAAAACTATTCCATGGTCAAGGTCCATGAATTTTTGAAATATTCAAAAAATTAAAAGCTCAATTTTCCATGTTGTGGCCTCTAATTTTTATATTTTTTAGGGATAAGACATCCTATTCTTTGGTTCTAAGAAGAAATTTCTCAAAAATTAAGAAAACTCAAAAATTATTCCATGGTCAATGTCCAGGAATTTTTGAATTATTCAAAAAATTAAAAGCTCAATTTTCCATGTTGTGGCCTCTAATTTTTATATTTTTTAGGGATAAGACATCCTATTCTTTGGTTCTAAGAAGAAATTTCTCAAAAATTAAGAGAAACTCAAAAATTATTCCATGGTCAATGTCCATGAATTTTTGCCATATTCAAAAAATTAAAAGCTCAATTTTCCATGTTGTGGCCTCTAATTTTTATATTTTTTAGGGATAAGACATCCTATTCTTTGATTCTAAGAAGAAATTTCTCAAAAATTAAGAGAAACTCAAAAACTATTCCATGGTCAATGTCCAGGAATTTTTGAATTATTCAAAAAATTAAAAGCTCAATTTTCCATGTTGTGGCCTCTAATTTTTATATTTTTAGGGATAAGACATCCTATTCTTTGATTCTAAGAAGAAATTTCTCAAAAATTAAGAGAAACTCAAAAACTATTCCATGGTCAATGTCCAGGAATTTTTGAATTATTCAAAAAATTAAAAGCTCAATTTTCCATGTTGTGGCCTCTAATTTTTATATTTTTAGGGATAAGACATCCTATTCTTTGATTCTAAGAAGAAATTTCTCAAAAATTAAGAGAAACTCAAAAACTATTCCATGGTCAAGGTCCATGAATTTTTGAAATATTCAAAAAATTAAAAGCTCAATTTTCCATGTTGTGGCCTCTAATTTTTATATTTTTAGGGATAAGACATCCTATTCTTTGGTTCTAAGAAGAAATTTCTCAAAAATTAAGAGAAACTCAAAAACTATTCCATGGTCAATGTCCAGGAATTTTTGAAATATTCAAAAAATTAAAAGCTCAATTTTCCATGTTGTGGCCTCTAATTTTTATATTTTTAGGGATAAGACATCCTATTCTTTGGTTCTAAGAAGAAATTTCTCAAAAATTAAGAGAAACTCAAAAATTATTCCATGGTCAATGTCCATGAATTTTTGCCATATTCAAAAAATTAAAAGCTCAATTTTCCATGTTGTGGCCTCTAATTTTTATATTTTTAGGGATAAGACATCCTATTCTTTGATTCTAAGAAGAAATTTCTCAAAAATTAAGAGAAACTCAAAAACTATTCCATGGTCAATGTCCAGGAATTTTTGAATTATTCAAAAAATTAAAAGCTCAATTTTCCATGTTGTGGCCTCTAATTTTTATATTTTTTAGGGATAAGACATCCTATTCTTTGATTCTAAGAAGAAATTTCTCAAAAATTAAGAGAAACTCAAAAACTATTCCATGGTCAATGTCCAGGAATTTTTGAATTATTCAAAAAATTAAAAGTCCAATTTTCCATGTTGTGGCCTCTAATTTTTATATTTTTTAGGGATAAGACATCCTATTCTTTGATTCTAAGAAGAAATTTCTCAAAAATTAAGAGAAACTCAAAAACTATTCCATGGTCAAGGTCCATGAATTTTTGCCATATTCAAAAAATTAAAAGCTCAATTTTCCATGTTGTGGCCTCTAATTTTTATATTTATTAGGGATAAGACATCCTATTCTTTGGTTCTAAGAAGAAATTTCTCAAAAATTAAGAGAAACTCAAAAACTATTCCATGGTCAATGTCCAGGAATTTTTGAATTATTCAAAAAATTAAAAGCTTAATTTTCCATGGCCTCTAATTTTTATATTTTTTAGGGATAAGACATCCTATTCTTTGATTCTAAGAAGAAATTTCTCAAAAATTAAGAGAAACTCAAAAACTATTCCATGGTCAATGTCCAGGAATTTTTGAATTATTCAAAAAATTAAAAGCTCAATTTTCCATGGCCTCTAATTTTTATATTTTTTAGGGATAAGACATCCTATTCTTTGATTCTAAGAAGAAATTTCTCAAAAATTAAGAGAAACTCAAAAACTATTCCATGGTCAATGTCCAGGAATTTTTGAATTATTCAAAAAATTAAAAGCTCAATTTTCCATGTTGTGGCCTCTAATTTTTATATTTTTTAGCGATAAGACATCCTATTCTTTGATTCTAAGAAGAAATTTCTCAAAAATTAAGAGAAACTCAAAAACTATTCCATGGTCAATGTCCAGGAATTTTTGAATTATTCAAAAAATTAAAAGCTCAATTTTCCATGGCCTCTAATTTTTATATTTTTTAGGGATAAGACATCCTATTCTTTGATTCTAAGAAGAAATTTCTCAAAAATTAAGAGAAACTCAAAAACTATTCCATGGTCAATGTCCAGGAATTTTTGAATTATTCAAAAAATTAAAAGCTCAATTTTCCATGTTGTGGCCTCTAATTTTTATATTTTTTAGGGATAAGACATCCTATTCTTTGATTCTAAGAAGAAATTTCTCAAAAATTAAGAGAAACTCAAAAACTATTCCATGGTCAATGTCCAGGAATTTTTGAAATATTCAAAAAATTAAAAGCCCAATTTTCCATGTTGTGGCCTCTAATTTTTATATTTTTTAGGGATAAGACATCCTATTCTTTGATTCTAAGAAGAAATTTCTCAAAAATTAAGAGAAACTCAAAAACTATTCCATGGTCAATGTCCAGGAATTTTTGAATTATTCAAAAAATTAAAAGCTCAATTTTCCATGGCCTCTAATTTTTATATTTTTTAGGGATAAGACATCCTATTCTTTGATTCTAAGAAGAAATTTCTCAAAAATTAAGAGAAACTCAAAAACTATTCCATGGTCAATGTCCAGGAATTTTTGAAATATTCAAAAAATTAAAAGCCCAATTTTCCATGTTGTGGCCTCTAATTTTTATATTTTTTAGGGATAAGACATCCTATTCTTTGATTCTAAGAAGAAATTTCTCAAAAATTAAGAGAAACTCAAAAACTATTCCATGGTCAATGTCCAGGAATTTTTGAATTATTCAAAAAATTAAAAGCTCAATTTTCCATGGCCTCTAATTTTTATATTTTTTAGGGATAAGACATCCTATTCTTTGATTCTAAGAAGAAATTTCTCAAAAATTAAGAGAAACTCAAAAACTATTCCATGGTCAATGTCCAGGAATTTTTGAATTATTCAAAAAATTAAAAGTCCAATTTTCCATGTTGTGGCCTCTAATTTTTATATTTTTTAGGGATAAGACATCCTATTCTTTGATTCTAAGAAGAAATTTCTCAAAAATTAAGAGAAACTCAAAAACTATTCCATGGTCAAGGTCCATGAATTTTTGCCATATTCAAAAAATTAAAAGCTCAATTTTCCATGTTGTGGCCTCTAATTTTTATATTTTTTAGGGATAAGACATCCTATTCTTTGCTTCTAAGAAGAAATTTCTCAAAAATTAAGAGAAACTCAAAAATTATTCCATGGTCAATGTCCAGGAATTTTTGAAATATTCAAAAAATTAAAAGCTCAATTTTCCATGTTGTGGCCTCTAATTTTTATATTTTTTAGGGATAAGACATCCTATTCTTTGATTCTAAGAAGAAATTTCTCAAAAATTAAGAGAAACTCAAAAACTATTCCATGGTCAATGTCCAGGAATTTTTGAAATATTCAAAAAATTAAAAGCTCAATTTTCCATGTTGTGGCCTCTAATTTTTATATTTTTTAGGGATAAGACATCCTATTCTTTGGTTCTAAGAAGAAATTTCTCAAAAATTAAGAGAAACTCAAAAATTATTCCATGGTCAATGTCCATGAATTTTTGCCATATTCAAAAAATTAAAAGCTCAATTTTCCATGTTGTGGCCTCTAATTTTTATATTTTTTAGGGATAAGACATCCTATTCTTTGATTCTAAGAAGAAATTTCTCAAAAATTAAGAGAAACTCAAAAACTATTCCATGGTCAATGTCCAGGAATTTTTGAATTATTCAAAAAATTAAAAGCTCAATTTTCCATGTTGTGGCCTCTAATTTTTATATTTTTTAGGGATAAGACATCCTATTCTTTGATTCTAAGAAGAAATTTCTCAAAAATTAAGAGAAACTCAAAAACTATTCCATGGTCAATGTCCAGGAATTTTTGAATTATTCAAAAAATTAAAAGTCCAATTTTCCATGTTGTGGCCTCTAATTTTTTATATTTTTAGGGATAAGACATCCTATTCTTTGATTCTAAGAAGAAATTTCTCAAAAATTAAGAGAAACTCAAAAACTATTCCATGGTCAATGTCCAGGAATTTTTGAATTATTCAAAAAATTAAAAGCTCAATTTTCCATGTTGTGGCCTCTAATTTTTATATTTTTTAGGGATAAGACATCCTATTCTTTGATTCTAAGAAGAAATTTCTCAAAAATTAAGAGAAACTCAAAAACTATTCCATGGTCAATGTCCAGGAATTTTTGAAATATTCAAAAAATTAAAAGCCCAATTTTCCATGTTGTGGCCTCTAATTTTTATATTTTTTAGGGATAAGACATCCTATTCTTTGATTCTAAGAAGAAATTTCTCAAAAATTAAGAGAAACTCAAAAACTATTCCATGGTCAATGTCCAGGAATTTTTGAATTATTCAAAAAATTAAAAGCTCAATTTTCCATGGCCTCTAATTTTTATATTTTTTAGGGATAAGACATCCTATTCTTTGATTCTAAGAAGAAATTTCTCAAAAATTAAGAGAAACTCAAAAACTATTCCATGGTCAAGGTCCATGAATTTTTGAAATATTCAAAAAATTAAAAGCTCAATTTTCCATGTTGTGGCCTCTAATTTTTATATTTTTTAGGGATAAGACATCCTATTCTTTGATTCTAAGAAGAAATTTCTCAAAAATTAAGAGAAACTCAAAAATTATTCCATGGTCAATGTCCAGGAATTTTTGAAATATTCAAAAAATTAAAAGCTCAATTTTCCATGTTGTGGCCTCTAATTTTTATATTTTTTAGGGATAAGACATCCTATTCTTTGATTCTAAGAAGAAATTTCTCAAAAATTAAGAGAAACTCAAAAACTATTCCATGGTCAAGGTCCATGAATTTTTGAAATATTCAAAAAATTAAAAGCTCAATTTTCCATGTTGTGGCCTCTAATTTTTATATTTATTAGGGATAAGACATCCTATTCTTTGATTCTAAGAAGAAATTTCTCAAAAATTAAGAGAAACTCAAAAACTATTCCATGGTCAATGTCCAGGAATTTTTGAAATATTCAAAAAATTAAAAGCTCAATTTTCCATGTTGTGGCCTCTAATTTTTATATTTTTTAGGGATAAGACATCCTATTCTTTGATTCTAAGAAGAAATTTCTCAAAAATTAAGAGAAACTCAAAAATTATTCCATGGTCAATGTCCATGAATTTTTGCCATATTCAAAAAATTAAAAGCTCAATTTTCCATGTTGTGGCCTCTAATTTTTATATTTTTTAGGGATAAGACATCCTATTCTTTGATTCTAAGAAGAAATTTCTCAAAAATTAAGAGAAACTCAAAAACTATTCCATGGTCAATGTCCAGGAATTTTTGAATTATTCAAAAAATTAAAAGCTCAATTTTCCATGTTGTGGCCTCTAATTTTTATATTTTTTAGGGATAAGACATCCTATTCTTTGATTCTAAGAAGAAATTTCTCAAAAATTAAGAGAAACTCAAAAATTATTCCATGGTCAATGTCCATGAATTTTTGCCATATTCAAAAAATTAAAAGCTCAATTTTCCATGTTGTGGCCTCTAATTTTTATATTTTTTAGGGATAAGACATCCTATTCTTTGATTCTAAGAAGAAATTTCTCAAAAATTAAGAGAAACTCAAAAACTATTCCATGGTCAATGTCCAGGAATTTTTGAATTATTCAAAAAATTAAAAGTCCAATTTTCCATGTTGTGGCCTCTAATTTTTATATTTTTTAGGGATAAGACATCCTATTCTTTGATTCTAAGAAGAAATTTCTCAAAAATTAAGAGAAACTCAAAAACTATTCCATGGTCAAGGTCCATGAATTTTTGCCATATTCAAAAAATTAAAAGCTCAATTTTCCATGTTGTGGCCTCTAATTTTTATATTTTTTAGGGATAAGACATCCTATTCTTTGATTCTAAGAAGAAATTTCTCAAAAATTAAGAGAAACTCAAAAACTATTCCATGGTCAATGTCCAGGAATTTTTGAATTATTCAAAAAATTAAAAGCTCAATTTTCCATGGCCTCTAATTTTTATATTTTTTAGGGATAAGACATCCTATTCTTTGATTCTAAGAAGAAATTTCTCAAAAATTAAGAGAAACTCAAGAACTATTCCATGGTCAATGTCCAGGAATTTTTGAAATATTCAAAAAATTAAAAGCCCAATTTTCCATGTTGTGGCCTCTAATTTTTATATTTTTTAGGGATAAGACATCCTATTCTTTGATTCTAAGAAGAAATTTCTCAAAAATTAAGAGAAACTCAAAAACTATTCCATGGTCAATGTCCAGGAATTTTTGAATTATTCAAAAAATTAAAAGTCCAATTTTCCATGTTGTGGCCTCTAATTTTTATATTTTTTAGGGATAAGACATCCTATTCTTTGATTCTAAGAAGAAATTTCTCAAAAATTAAGAGAAACTCAAAAACTATTCCATGGTCAAGGTCCATGAATTTTTGCCATATTCAAAAAATTAAAAGCTCAATTTTCCATGTTGTGGCCTCTAATTTTTATATTTTTTAGGGATAAGACATCCTATTCTTTGCTTCTAAGAAGAAATTTCTCAAAAATTAAGAGAAACTCAAAAATTATTCCATGGTCAATGTCCAGGAATTTTTGAAATATTCAAAAAATTAAAAGCTCAATTTTCCATGTTGTGGCCTCTAATTTTTATATTTTTTAGGGATAAGACATCCTATTCTTTGATTCTAAGAAGAAATTTCTCAAAAATTAAGAGAAACTCAAAAACTATTTCATGGTCAATGTCCAGGAATTTTTGAATTATTCAAAAAATTAAAAGCTCAATTTTCCATGTTGTGGCCTCTAATTTTTATATTTTTTAGGGATAAGACATCCTATTCTTTGCTTCTAAGAAGAAATTTCTCAAAAATTAAGAGAACTCAAAAATTATTCCATGGTCAATGTCCAGGAATTTTTGAATTATTCAAAAAATTAAAAGCTCAATTTTCCATGTTGTGGCCTCTAATTTTTATATTTTTTAGGGATAAGACATCCTATTCTTTGATTCTAAGAAGAAATTCAAAAATTAAGAGAAACTCAAAAACTATTCCATGGTCAATGTCCAGGAATTTTTGAATTATTCAAAAAATTAAAAGCTCAATTTTCCATGGCCTCTAATTTTTATATTTTTTAGGGATAAGACATCCTATTCTTTGATTCTAAGAAGAAATTTCTCAAAAATTAAGAGAAACTCAAGAACTATTCCATGGTCAATGTCCAGGAATTTTTGAAATATTCAAAAAATTAAAAGCCCAATTTTCCATGTTGTGGCCTCTAATTTTTATATTTTTAGGGATAAGACATCCTATTCTTTGATTCTAAGAAGAAATTTCTCAAAAATTAAGAGAAACTCAAAAACTATTCCATGGTCAATGTCCAGGAATTTTTGAATTATTCAAAAAATTAAAAGTCCAATTTTCCATGTTGTGGCCTCTAATTTTTATATTTTTTAGGGATAAGACATCCTATTCTTTGATTCTAAGAAGAAATTTCTCAAAAATTAAGAGAAACTCAAAACTATTCCATGGTCAAGGTCCATGAATTTTTGCCATATTCAAAAAATTAAAAGCTCAATTTTCCATGTTGTGGCCTCTAATTTTTATATTTTTTAGGGATAAGACATCCTATTCTTTGCTTCTAAGAAGAAATTTCTCAAAAATTAAGAGAAACTCAAAAATTATTCCATGGTCAATGTCCAGGAATTTTTGAAATATTCAAAAAATTAAAAGCTCAATTTTCCATGTTGTGGCCTCTAATTTTTATATTTTTTAGGGATAAGACATCCTATTCTTTGATTCTAAGAAGAAATTTCTCAAAAATTAAGAGAAACTCAAAAACTATTTCATGGTCAATGTCCAGGAATTTTTGAATTATTCAAAAAATTAAAAGCTCAATTTTCCATGTTGTGGCCTCTAATTTTTATATTTTTTAGGGATAAGACATCCTATTCTTTGCTTCTAAGAAGAAATTTCTCAAAAATTAAGAGAACTCAAAAATTATTCCATGGTCAATGTCCAGGAATTTTTGAATTATTCAAAAAATTAAAAGCTCAATTTTCCATGTTGTGGCCTCTAATTTTTATATTTTTTAGGGATAAGACATCCTATTCTTTGATTCTAAGAAGAAATTTCTCAAAAATTAAGAGAAACTCAAAAACTATTCCATGGTCAAGGTCCATGAATTTTTGAAATATTCAAAAAATTAAAAGCTCAATTTTCCATGTTGTGGCCTCTAATTTTTATATTTTTTAGGGATAAGACATCCTATTCTTTGATTCTAAGAAGAAATTTCTCAAAAATTAAGAGAAACTCAAAAACTATTCCATGGTCAATGTCCAGGAATTTTTGAAATATTCAAAAAATTAAAAGCTCAATTTTCCATGTTGTGGCCTCTAATTTTCATATTTTTTAGGGATAAGACATCCTATTCTTTGGTTCTAAGAAGAAATTTCTCAAAAATTAAGAGAAACTCAAAAATTATTCCATGGTCAAGGTCCATGAATTTTTGAAATATTCAAAAAATTAAAAGCTCAATTTTCCATGTTGTGGCCTCTAATTTTTATATTTTTAGGGATAAGACATCCTATTCTTTGCTTCTAAGAAGAAATTTCTCAAAAATTAAGAGAAACTCAAAAATTATTCCATGGTCAATGTCCAGGAATTTTTGAAATATTCAAAAAATTAAAAGCTCAATTTTCCATGTTGTGGCCTCTAATTTTTATATTTTTAGGGATAAGACATCCTATTCTTTGGTTCTAAGAAGAAATTTCTCAAAAATTAAGAGAAACTCAAAAATTATTCCATGGTCAATGTCCAGGAATTTTTGAAATATTCAAAAAATTAAAAGCCCAATTTTCCATGTTGTGGCCTCTAATTTTTATATTTATTAGGGATAAGACATCCTATTCTTTGGTTCTAAGAAGAAATTTCTCAAAAATTAAGAGAAACTCAAAAATTATTCCATGGTCAATGTCCAGGAATTTTTGAATTATTCAAAAAATTAAAAGCTCAATTTTCCATGTTGTGGCCTCTAATTTTTATATTTTTTAGGGATAAGACATCCTATTCTTTGATTCTAAGAAGAAATTTCTCAAAAATTAAGAGAAACTCAAAAACTATTCCATGGTCAAGGTCCATGAATTTTTGAAATATTCAAAAAATTAAAAGCTCAATTTTCCATGTTGTGGCCTCTAATTTTTATATTTATTAGGGATAAGACATCCTATTCTTTGGTTCTAAGAAGAAATTTCTCAAAAATTAAGAAAACTCAAAAATTATTCCATGGTCAATGTCCAGGAATTTTTGAAATATTCAAAAAATTAAAAGCTCAATTTTCCATGTTGTGGCCTCTAATTTTTATATTTTTTAGGGATAAGACATCCTATTCTTTGGTTCTAAGAAGAAATTTCTCAAAAATTAAGAGAAACTCAAAAATTATTCCATGGTCAATGTCCAGGAATTTTTGAAATATTCAAAAAATTAAAAGCTCAATTTTCCATGTTGTGGCCTCTAATTTTTATATTTTTTAGGGATAAGACATCCTATTCTTTGATTCTAAGAAGAAATTTCTCAAAAATTAAGAGAAACTCAAAAATTATTCCATGGTCAATGTCCAGGAATTTTTGAAATATTCAAAAAATTAAAAGCTCAATTTTCCATGTTGTGGCCTCTAATTTTTATATTTTTAGGGATAAGACATCCTATTCTTTGATTCTAAGAAGAAATTTCTCAAAAATTAAGAGAAACTCAAAAATTATTCCATGGTCAATGTCCAGGAATTTTTGAATTATTCAAAAAATTAAAAGCTCAATTTTCCATGTTGTGGCCTCTAATTTTTATATTTTTTAGGGATAAGACATCCTATTCTTTGATTCTAAGAAGAAATTTCTCAAAAATTAAGAGAAACTCAAAAACTATTCCATGGTCAAGGTCCATGAATTTTTGAAATATTCAAAAAATTAAAAGCTCAATTTTCCATGTTGTGGCCTCTAATTTTTATATTTTTTAGGGATAAGACATCCTATTTTGATTCTAAGAAGAAATTTCTCAAAAATTAAGAGAAACTCAAAAATTATTCCATGGTCAATGTCCAGGAATTTTTGAATTATTCAAAAAATTAAAAGCTCAATTTTCCATGTTGTGGCCTCTAATTTTTATATTTTTAGGGATAAGACATCCTATTCTTTGGTTCTAAGAAGAAATTTCTCAAAAATTAAGAGAAACTCAAAAATTATTCCATGGTCAATGTCCAGGAATTTTTGAAATATTCAAAAAATTAAAAGCTCAATTTTCCATGTTGTGGCCTCTAATTTTTATATTTTTTAGGGATAAGACATCCTATTCTTTGATTCTAAGAAGAAATTTCTCAAAAATTAAGAGAAACTCAAAAATTATTCCATGGTCAATGTCCAGGAATTTTTGAAATATTCAAAAAATTAAAAGCTCAATTTTCCATGTTGTGGCCTCTAATTTTTATATTTTTTAGGGATAAGACATCCTATTCTTTGATTCTAAGAAGAAATTTCTCAAAAATTAAGAGAAACTCAAAAACTATTCCATGGTCAATGTCCAGGAATTTTTGAATTATTCAAAAAATTAAAAGCTCAATTTTCCATGTTGTGGCCTCTAATTTTTATATTTTTTAGGGATAAGACATCCTATTCTTTGGTTCTAAGAAGAAATTTCTCAAAAATTAAGAGAAACTCAAAAATTATTCCATGGTCAATGTCCATGAATTTTTGAAATATTCAAAAAATTAAAAGCTCAATTTTCCATGTTGTGGCCTCTAATTTTTATATTTATTAGGGATAAGACATCCTATTCTTTGGTTCTAAGAAGAAATTTCTCAAAAATTAAGAAAACTCAAAAATTATTCCATGGTCAATGTCCAGGAATTTTTGAAATATTCAAAAAATTAAAAGCTCAATTTTCCATGTTGTGGCCTCTAATTTTTATATTTTTAGGGATAAGACATCCTATTCTTTGGTTCTAAGAAGAAATTTCTCAAAAATTAAGAGAAACTCAAAAATTATTCCATGGTCAATGTCCAGGAATTTTTGAAATATTCAAAAAATTAAAAGCTCAATTTTCCATGTTGTGGCCTCTAATTTTTATATTTATTAGGGATAAGACATCCTATTCTTTGGTTCTAAGAAGAAATTTCTCAAAAATTAAGAAAACTCAAAAATTATTCCATGGTCAATGTCCAGGAATTTTTGAAATATTCAAAAAATTAAAAGCTCAATTTTCCATGTTGTGGCCTCTAATTTTTATATTTTTTAGGGATAAGACATCCTATTCTTTGGTTCTAAGAAGAAATTTCTCAAAAATTAAGAGAAACTCAAAAATTATTCCATGGTCAATGTCCAGGAATTTTTGAAATATTCAAAAAATTAAAAGCTCAATTTTCCATGTTGTGGCCTCTAATTTTTATATTTTTTAGGGATAAGACATCCTATTCTTTGGTTCTAAGAAGAAATTTCTCAAAAATTAAGAGAAACTCAAAAATTATTCCATGGTCAATGTCCAGGAATTTTTGAAATATTCAAAAAATTAAAAGCCCAATTTTCCATGTTGTGGCCTCTAATTTTTATATTTTTAGGGATAAGACATCCTATTCTTTGATTCTAAGAAGAAATTTCTCAAAAATTAAGAGAAACTCAAAAACTATTCCATGGTCAAGGTCCATGAATTTTTGAAATATTCAAAAAATTAAAAGCTCAATTTTCCATGTTGTGGCCTCTAATTTTTATATTTATTAGGGATAAGACATCCTATTCTTTGGTTCTAAGAAGAAATTTCTCAAAAATTAAGAAAACTCAAAAATTATTCCATGGTCAATGTCCAGGAATTTTTGAAATATTCAAAAAATTAAAAGCTCAATTTTCCATGTTGTGGCCTCTAATTTTTATATTTTTAGGGATAAGACATCCTATTCTTTGGTTCTAAGAAGAAATTTCTCAAAAATTAAGAGAAACTCAAAAATTATTCCATGGTCAATGTCCAGGAATTTTTGAAATATTCAAAAAATTAAAAGCTCAATTTTCCATGTTGTGGCCTCTAATTTTTATATTTATTAGGGATAAGACATCCTATTCTTTGGTTCTAAGAAGAAATTTCTCAAAAATTAAGAAAACTCAAAAATTATTCCATGGTCAATGTCCAGGAATTTTTGAAATATTCAAAAAATTAAAAGCTCAATTTTCCATGTTGTGGCCTCTAATTTTTATATTTTTTAGGGATAAGACATCCTATTCTTTGGTTCTAAGAAGAAATTTCTCAAAAATTAAGAGAAACTCAAAAATTATTCCATGGTCAATGTCCAGGAATTTTTGAAATATTCAAAAAATTAAAAGCTCAATTTTCCATGTTGTGGCCTCTAATTTTTATATTTTTAGGGATAAGACATCCTATTCTTTGATTCTAAGAAGAAATTTCTCAAAAATTAAGAGAAACTCAAAAATTATTCCATGGTCAAGGTCCATGAATTTTTGAAATATTCAAAAAATTAAAAGCTCAATTTTCCATGTTGTGGCCTCTAATTTTTATATTTTTAGGGATAAGACATCCTATTCTTTGGTTCTAAGAAGAAATTTCTCAAAAATTAAGAGAAACTCAAAAATTATTCCATGGTCAATGTCCAGGAATTTTTGAAATATTCAAAAAATTAAAAGCTCAATTTTCCATGTTGTGGCCTCTAATTTTTATATTTTTAGGGATAAGACATCCTATTCTTTGGTTCTAAGAAGAAATTTCTCAAAAATTAAGAGAAACTCAAAAATTATTCCATGGTCAATGTCCAGGAATTTTTGAAATATTCAAAAAATTAAAAGCTCAATTTTCCATGTTGTGGCCTCTAATTTTTATATTTTTAGGGATAAGACATCCTATTCTTTGATTCTAAGAAGAAATTTCTCAAAAATTAAGAGAAACTCAAAAACTATTCCATGGTCAATGTCCAGGAATTTTTGAAATATTCAAAAAATTAAAAGCTCAATTTTCCATGTTGTGGCCTCTAATTTTTATATTTTTAGGGATAAGACATCCTATTCTTTGATTCTAAGAAGAAATTTCTCAAAAATTAAGAGAAACTCAAAAACTATTCCATGGTCAATGTCCAGGAATTTTTGAATTATTCAAAAAATTAAAAGCTCAATTTTCCATGTTGTGGCCTCTAATTTTTTATATTTTTAGGGATAAGACATCCTATTCTTTGGTTCTAAGAAGAAATTTCTCAAAAATTAAGAGAAACTCAAAAATTATTCCATGGTCAATGTCCAGGAATTTTTGAAATATTCAAAAAATTAAAAGCCCAATTTTCCATGTTGTGGCCTCTAATTTTTATATTTTTAGGGATAAGACATCCTATTCTTTGATTCTAAGAAGAAATTTCTCAAAAATTAAGAGAAACTCAAAAACTATTCCATGGTCAAGGTCCATGAATTTTTGAAATATTCAAAAAATTAAAAGCTCAATTTTCCATGTTGTGGCCTCTAATTTTTATATTTATTAGGGATAAGACATCCTATTCTTTGGTTCTAAGAAGAAATTTCTCAAAAATTAAGAAAACTCAAAAATTATTCCATGGTCAATGTCCAGGAATTTTTGAAATATTCAAAAAATTAAAAGCTCAATTTTCCATGTTGTGGCCTCTAATTTTTATATTTTTAGGGATAAGACATCCTATTCTTTGGTTCTAAGAAGAAATTTCTCAAAAATTAAGAGAAACTCAAAAATTATTCCATGGTCAATGTCCAGGAATTTTTGAAATATTCAAAAAATTAAAAGCTCAATTTTCCATGTTGTGGCCTCTAATTTTTATATTTATTAGGGATAAGACATCCTATTCTTTGGTTCTAAGAAGAAATTTCTCAAAAATTAAGAAAACTCAAAAATTATTCCATGGTCAATGTCCAGGAATTTTTGAAATATTCAAAAAATTAAAAGCTCAATTTTCCATGTTGTGGCCTCTAATTTTTATATTTTTAGGGATAAGACATCCTATTCTTTGGTTCTAAGAAGAAATTTCTCAAAAATTAAGAGAAACTCAAAAATTATTCCATGGTCAATGTCCAGGAATTTTTGAAATATTCAAAAAATTAAAAGCTCAATTTTCCATGTTGTGGCCTCTAATTTTTATATTTTTAGGGATAAGACATCCTATTCTTTGGTTCTAAGAAGAAATTTCTCAAAAATTAAGAGAAACTCAAAAATTATTCCATGGTCAATGTCCAGGAATTTTTGAAATATTCAAAAAATTAAAAGCCCAATTTTCCATGTTGTGGCCTCTAATTTTTATATTTTTTAGGGATAAGACATCCTATTCTTTGATTCTAAGAAGAAATTTCTCAAAAATTAAGAGAAACTCAAAAACTATTCCATGGTCAAGGTCCATGAATTTTTGAAATATTCAAAAAATTAAAAGCTCAATTTTCCATGTTGTGGCCTCTAATTTTTATATTTATTAGGGATAAGACATCCTATTCTTTGGTTCTAAGAAGAAATTTCTCAAAAATTAAGAAAACTCAAAAATTATTCCATGGTCAATGTCCAGGAATTTTTGAAATATTCAAAAAATTAAAAGCTCAATTTTCCATGTTGTGGCCTCTAATTTTTATATTTTTTAGGGATAAGACATCCTATTCTTTGGTTCTAAGAAGAAATTTCTCAAAAATTAAGAGAAACTCAAAAATTATTCCATGGTCAATGTCCAGGAATTTTTGAAATATTCAAAAAATTAAAAGCTCAATTTTCCATGTTGTGGCCTCTAATTTTTATATTTATTAGGGATAAGACATCCTATTCTTTGGTTCTAAGAAGAAATTTCTCAAAAATTAAGAAAACTCAAAAATTATTCCATGGTCAATGTCCAGGAATTTTTGAAATATTCAAAAAATTAAAAGCTCAATTTTCCATGTTGTGGCCTCTAATTTTTATATTTTTTAGGGATAAGACATCCTATTCTTTGGTTCTAAGAAGAAATTTCTCAAAAATTAAGAGAAACTCAAAAATTATTCCATGGTCAATGTCCAGGAATTTTTGAAATATTCAAAAAATTAAAAGCTCAATTTTCCATGTTGTGGCCTCTAATTTTTATATTTTTTAGGGATAAGACATCCTATTCTTTGATTCTAAGAAGAAATTTCTCAAAAATTAAGAGAAACTCAAAAATTATTCCATGGTCAAGGTCCATGAATTTTTGAAATATTCAAAAAATTAAAAGCTCAATTTTCCATGTTGTGGCCTCTAATTTTTATATTTTTTAGGGATAAGACATCCTATTCTTTGGTTCTAAGAAGAAATTTCTCAAAAATTAAGAGAAACTCAAAAATTATTCCATGGTCAATGTCCAGGAATTTTTGAAATATTCAAAAAATTAAAAGCTCAATTTTCCATGTTGTGGCCTCTAATTTTTATATTTTTTAGGGATAAGACATCCTATTCTTTGGTTCTAAGAAGAAATTTCTCAAAAATTAAGAGAAACTCAAAAATTATTCCATGGTCAATGTCCAGGAATTTTTGAAATATAAAAAAAATTAAAAGCTCAATTTTCCATGTTGTGGCCTCTAATTTTTATATTTTTTAGGGATAAGACATCCTATTCTTTGATTCTAAGAAGAAATTTCTCAAAAATTAAGAGAAACTCAAAAACTATTCCATGGTCAATGTCCAGGAATTTTTGAAATATTCAAAAAATTAAAAGCTCAATTTTCCATGTTGTGGCCTCTAATTTTTATATTTTTAGGGATAAGACATCCTATTCTTTGATTCTAAGAAGAAATTTCTCAAAAATTAAGAGAAACTCAAAAACTATTCCATGGTCAATGTCCAGGAATTTTTGAATTATTCAAAAAATTAAAAGCTCAATTTTCCATGTTGTGGCCTCTAATTTTTATATTTTTAGGGATAAGACATCCTATTCTTTGATTCTAAGAAGAAATTTCTCAAAAATTAAGAGAAACTCAAAAACTATTCCATGGTCAAGGTCCATGAATTTTTGAAATATTCAAAAAATTAAAAGCTCAATTTTCCATGTTGTGGCCTCTAATTTTTATATTTTTTAGGGATAAGACATCCTATTCTTTGATTCTAAGAAGAAATTTCTCAAAAATTAAGAGAAACTCAAAAACTATTCCATGGTCAATGTCCAGGAATTTTTGAAATATTCAAAAAATTAAAAGCTCAATTTTCCATGTTGTGGCCTCTAATTTTTATATTTTTTAGGGATAAGACATCCTATTCTTTGGTTCTAAGAAGAAATTTCTCAAAAATTAAGAGAAACTCAAAAATTATTCCATGGTCAATGTCCAGGAATTTTTGAATTATTCAAAAAATTAAAAGCACAATTTTCCATGTTGTGGCCTCTAATTTTTATATTTATTAGGGATAAGACATCCTATTCTTTGGTTCTAAGAAGAAATTTCTCAAAAATTAAGAAAACTCAAAAATTATTCCATGGTCAATGTCCAGGAATTTTTGAAATATTCAAAAAATTAAAAGCTCAATTTTCCATGTTGTGGCCTCTAATTTTTATATTTTTTAGGGATAAGACATCCTATTCTTTGGTTCTAAGAAGAAATTTCTCAAAAATTAAGAGAAACTCAAAAATTATTCCATGGTCAATGTCCAGGAATTTTTGAAATATTCAAAAAATTAAAAGCCCAATTTTCCATGTTGTGGCCTCTAATTTTTATATTTATTAGGGATAAGACATCCTATTCTTTGGTTCTAAGAAGAAATTTCTCAAAAATTAAGAGAAACTCAAAAATTATTCCATGGTCAATGTCCAGGAATTTTTGAATTATTCAAAAAATTAAAAGCTCAATTTTCCATGTTGTGGCCTCTAATTTTTATATTTTTTAGGGATAAGACATCCTATTCTTTGATTCTAAGAAGAAATTTCTCAAAAATTAAGAGAAACTCAAAAACTATTCCATGGTCAAGGTCCATGAATTTTTGAAATATTCAAAAAATTAAAAGCTCAATTTTCCATGTTGTGGCCTCTAATTTTTATATATTTTTAGGGATAAGACTCCTATTCTTTGGTTCTAAGAAGAAATTTCTCAAAAATTAAGAAAACTCAAAAATTATTCCATGGTCAATGTCCAGGAATTTTTGAATTATTCAAAAAATTAAAAGCCCAATTTTCCATGTTGTGGCCTCTAATTTTTATATTTATTAGGGATAAGACATCCTATTCTTTGGTTCTAAGAAGAAATTTCTCAAAAATTAAGAGAAACTCAAAAATTATTCCATGGTCAATGTCCAGGAATTTTTGAAATATTCAAAAAATTAAAAGCCCAATTTTCCATGTTGTGGCCTCTAATTTTTATATTTGTTAGGGATAAGACATCCTATTCTTTGGTTCTAAGAAGAAATTTCTCAAAAATTAAGAGAAACTCAAAAATTATTCCATGGTCAATGTCCAGGAATTTTTGAATTATTCAAAAAATTAAAAGCCCAATTTTCCATGTTGTGGCCTCTAATTTTTATATTTGTTAGGGATAAGACATCCTATTCTTTGGTTCTAAGAAGAAATTTCTCAAAAATTAAGAGAAACTCAAAAATTATTCCATGGTCAAGGTCCATGAATTTTTGAAATATTCAAAAAATTAAAAGCTCAATTTTCCATGTTGTGGCCTCTAATTTTTATATTTTTTAGGGATAAGACATCCTATTCTTTGGTTCTAAGAAGAAATTTCTCAAAAATTAAGAGAAACTCAAAAATTATTCCATGGTCAATGTCCAGGAATTTTTGAAATATTCAAAAAATTAAAAGCTCAATTTTCCATGTTGTGGCCTCTAATTTTTATATTTTTTAGGGATAAGACATCCTATTCTTTGATTCTAAGAAGAAATTTCTCAAAAATTAAGAGAAACTCAAAAATTATTCCATGGTCAATGTCCAGGAATTTTTGAATTATTCAAAAAATTAAAAGCTCAATTTTCCATGTTGTGGCCTCTAATTTTTATATTTTTTAGGGATAAGACATCCTATTCTTTGGTTCTAAGAAGAAATTTCTCAAAAATTAAGAGAAACTCAAAAATTATTCCATGGTCAAGGTCCATGAATTTTTGAAATATTCAAAAAATTAAAAGCTCAATTTTCCATGTTGTGGCCTCTAATTTTTATATTTTTTAGGGATAAGACATCCTATTCTTTGGTTCTAAGAAGAAATTTCTCAAAAATTAAGAGAAACTCAAAAACTATTCCATGGTCAATGTCCAGGAATTTTTGAAATATTCAAAAAATTAAAAGCTCAATTTTCCATGTTGTGGCCTCTAATTTTTATATTTTTTAGGGATAAGACATCCTATTCTTTGGTTCTAAGAAGAAATTTCTCAAAAATTAAGAGAAACTCAAAAATTATTCCATGGTCAATGTCCAGGAATTTTTGAATTATTCAAAAAATTAAAAGCCCAATTTTCCATGTTGTGGCCTCTAATTTTTATATTTATTAGGGATAAGACATCCTATTCTTTGGTTCTAAGAAGAAATTTCTCAAAAATTAAGAAAACTCAAAAATTATTCCATGGTCAATGTCCAGGAATTTTTGAAATATTCAAAAAATTAAAAGCTCAATTTTCCATGTTGTGGCCTCTAATTTTTATATTTTTTAGGGATAAGACATCCTATTCTTTGATTCTAAGAAGAAATTTCTCAAAAATTAAGAGAAACTCAAAAACTATTCCATGGTCAATGTCCAGGAATTTTTGAATTATTCAAAAAATTAAAAGCTCAATTTTCCATGTTGTGGCCTCTAATTTTTATATTTATTAGGGATAAGACATCCTATTCTTTGGTTCTAAGAAGAAATTTCTCAAAAATTAAGAGAAACTCAAAAACTATTCCATGGTCAATGTCCAGGAATTTTTGAAATATTCAAAAAATTAAAAGCCCAATTTTCCATGTTGTGGCCTCTAATTTTTATATTTTTTAGGGATAAGACATCCTATTCTTTGATTCTAAGAAGAAATTTCTCAAAAATTAAGAGAAACTCAAAAACTATTCCATGGTCAATGTCCAGGAATTTTTGAATTATTCAAAAAATTAAAAGCTCAATTTTCCATGTTGTGGCCTCTAATTTTTATATTTTTTAGGGATAAGACATCCTATTCTTTGATTCTAAGAAGAAATTTCTCAAAAATTAAGAGAAACTCAAAAACTATTCCATGGTCAAGGTCCATGAATTTTTGAAATATTCAAAAAATTAAAAGCTCAATTTTCCATGTTGTGGCCTCTAATTTTTATATTTTTTAGGGATAAGACATCCTATTCTTTGATTCTAAGAAGAAATTTCTCAAAAATTAAGAGAAACTCAAAAACTATTCCATGGTCAAGGTCCATGAATTTTTGAAATATTCAAAAAATTAAAAGCTCAATTTTCCATGTTGTGGCCTCTAATTTTTATATTTTTAGGGATAAGACATCCTATTCTTTGGTTCTAAGAAGAAATTTCTCAAAAATTAAGAGAAACTCAAAAATTATTCCATGGTCAATGTCCAGGAATTTTTGAAATATTCAAAAAATTAAAAGCCCAATTTTCCATGTTGTGGCCTCTAATTTTTATATTTGTTAGGGATAAGACATCCTATTCTTTGGTTCTAAGAAGAAATTTCTCAAAAATTAAGAGAAACTCAAAAATTATTCCATGGTCAATGTCCAGGAATTTTTGAATTATTCAAAAAATTAAAAGCCCAATTTTCCATGTTGTGGCCTCTAATTTTTATATTTGTTAGGGATAAGACATCCTATTCTTTGGTTCTAAGAAGAAATTTCTCAAAAATTAAGAGAAACTCAAAAATTATTCCATGGTCAATGTCCAGGAATTTTTGAATTATTCAAAAAATTAAAAGCTCAATTTTCCATGTTGTGGCCTCTAATTTTTATATTTTTAGGGATAAGACATCCTATTCTTTGGTTCTAAGAAGAAATTTCTCAAAAATTAAGAGAAACTCAAAAATTATTCCATGGTCAATGTCCAGGAATTTTTGAATTATTCAAAAAATTAAAAGCTCAATTTTCCATGTTGTGGCCTCTAATTTTCATATTTTTTAGGGATAAGACATCCTATTCTTTGGTTCTAAGAAGAAATTTCTCAAAAATTAAGAGAAACTCAAAAACTATTCCATGGTCAAGGTCCATGAATTTTTGAAATATTCAAAAAATTAAAAGCTCAATTTTCCATGTTGTGGCCTCTAATTTTTATATTTTTTAGGGATAAGACATCCTATTCTTTGGTTCTAAGAAGAAATTTCTCAAAAATTAAGAGAAACTCAAAAATTATTCCATGGTCAATGTCCAGGAATTTTTGAAATATTCAAAAAATTAAAAGCCCAATTTTCCATGTTGTGGCCTCTAATTTTTATATTTGTTAGGGATAAGACATCCTATTCTTTGGTTCTAAGAAGAAATTTCTCAAAAATTAAGAGAAACTCAAAAATTATTCCATGGTCAATGTCCAGGAATTTTTGAATTATTCAAAAAATTAAAAGCCCAATTTTCCATGTTGTGGCCTCTAATTTTTATATTTGTTAGGGATAAGACATCCTATTCTTTGGTTCTAAGAAGAAATTTCTCAAAAATTAAGAGAAACTCAAAAATTATTCCATGGTCAATGTCCAGGAATTTTTGAATTATTCAAAAAATTAAAAGCTCAATTTTCCATGTTGTGGCCTCTAATTTTTATATTTTTTAGGGATAAGACATCCTATTCTTTGGTTCTAAGAAGAAATTTCTCAAAAATTAAGAGAAACTCAAAAATTATTCCATGGTCAATGTCCAGGAATTTTTGAATTATTCAAAAAATTAAAAGCTCAATTTTCCATGTTGTGGCCTCTAATTTTCATATTTTTTAGGGATAAGACATCCTATTCTTTGGTTCTAAGAAGAAATTTCTCAAAAATTAAGAGAAACTCAAAAATTATTCCATGGTCAAGGTCCATGAATTTTTGAAATATTCAAAAAATTAAAAGCTCAATTTTCCATGTTGTGGCCTCTAATTTTTATATTTTTTAGGGATAAGACATCCTATTCTTTGGTTCTAAGAAGAAATTTCTCAAAAATTAAGAGAAACTCAAAAATTATTCCATGGTCAATGTCCAGGAATTTTTGAATTATTCAAAAAATTAAAAGCTCAATTTTCCATGTTGTGGCCTCTAATTTTTATATTTATTAGGGATAAGACATCCTATTCTTTGGTTCTAAGAAGAAATTTCTCAAAAATTAAGAAAACTCAAAAATTATTCCATGGTCAATGTCCAGGAATTTTTGAAATATTCAAAAAATTAAAAGCCCAATTTTCCATGTTGTGGCCTCTAATTTTTATATTTATTAGGGATAAGACATCCTATTCTTTGGTTATAAGAAGAAATTTCTCAAAAATTAAGAAAACTCAAAAATTATTCCATGGTCAATGTCCAGGAATTTTTGAAATATTCAAAAAATTAAAAGCCCAATTTTCCATGTTGTGCCTCTAATTTTTATATTTTTTAGGGATTAGACATCTTATCCATTGATTCTAAGAAGAAATTTCTCAAAAATTAAGAAAACTCAAAAATTATTCCATGGTCAATGTCCAGGAATTTTTGAATTATTCAAAAAATTAAAAGCCCAATTTTCCATGTTGTGGCCTCTAATTTTTATATTTTTTAGGGATTAGACATCTTATCCATTGATTCTAAGAAGAAATTTCTCAAAAATTAAGAAAACTCAAAAATTATTCCATGGTCAATGTCCAGGAATTTTTGAATTATTCAAAAAATTAAAAGCCCAATTTTCCATGTTGTGGCCTCTAATTTTTATATTTTTTAGGGATTAGACATCTTATCCATTGATTCTAAGAAGAAATTTCTCAAAAATTAAGAGAAACTCAAAAATTATTCCATGGTCAATGTCCAGGAATTTTTGAATTATTCAAAAAATTAAAAGTCCAAAATTTCCACGTCTAATTTTTTTTATTTTTTAGGGATTAGACATCCTATTCTTTGATTCTAAGAAGAAATAGAATTCGAACAGAGAAAAGTTTGCCTATGACTAGTCTCTAAACAATTCTTTAGTTAAAAAAGTTGCGGACATAATTTGCGGACTTTCTATAAAATCTTAAGGAATTTGTTATTTTTTGTATTTTAAAAATAATTGATAAATTTATTATATTATTTTTAAGTTATTCAACCTATTCTCACGCAACTTAATAAAAATAAACATAAGACCCATGACTTAAACATCGATATTTTTGGTAGTTTTTTATTTTCATTCTTTTTCCATTTTAAATCAATAATTCTTTTATTGACAACATTTTTATTTAATATTTTTTGGTTTTTTTAATAATTTCAAAATGCCTTCCAGCCTTTTCTGGTGGAGAACATTTGCTATTTTTTGTGGGTTTTTGACAAATTAATTTTTAATTATTTTGACCTAAACCTTGACGTTGGCTGTAAATGAGCATTTAAGACTCTATTGTACCCTTTGATGAATCCTCATTAAATCTAAGTTTAACAGGCTTTATTATCTCCATATTTTCAATAATTATCGTCTTACTGTCCGGTATTTACTGGCCACTTATTTTTGTATTTATTCCACTCGGCACTGGCTTTGGCATTTTGGGCAGATGTGGAAATACGTCGCCTATAATTGTTCAAAATTATTAAAAGAATTTAATTCGATTTTGAAATATTTATTTTTTAATTAATTATGAAATAAATAAAATAAACTTTAAATAAACGTTATCCAATATAAGTGCAAACTTGATTTTCCTTTTACTCTCTCCTTTCACATGCTTAAAACTCGGTTGCTTAAAAATAGAGAAATAGTACATAAAGAGAAGAGGTCAAATATGCTGCAAGTTTTTATATATCAGCCTGATTTTAATTTCTCTCATTTTCCTATGTTCTCTGCTTTATTAATGCACTTTTGTTTTTGCTGACTTGCGCATTTGGATGCACTCTTATTAATTGACTATTTATTTGATAGCAGTAAAGACTTTAATAATTTATTTTATTTATTAAATTTGACAATTAAAAAACCTAAGCATGTTGAATTTTTTTAAAATTCTCTTTAATTTATTGTTCTTTTTATTTCTCTTAATTTTCTTTGCGAATGCTGTGCCTTCCTCAATAACAAAAAAAAGAAAGCAGCAAGTTCATGTAAAAGATTTTTATTTTAGCTTTTTATTTGGCGGATGCCCTGAGGGATTAAATTTGAAAACTTTTTCTTTAGCCAACAGTTAACCTGCCTATGGCCCCACCGCCTTCGCCGGAACATAACCCACAGGACCAGACGGCTCAAACTTTAGAACAGATTTCTCAACATTTGTTTCAGAACGAGTTAACACAAGGAGAACATTCTAATCAAGCTATGTCGCCAACAATTCATTCACCAGAAATTTCTTCACCTCCTCGCGACTCATCCGCTGCATTATTAACTGATGGATTGATTCAATCAAATACTCCTTTAGAAAACTATAACGAAATTCAACCTGAAAGTAACGTTGTCAATCGTAGCTTAGCGGTAAATTGTTTCTTTGTATTCCAGGGGAGTCTAAGATAAATACAAATTTGTTTAAAAATTCAGAACCGAACGCCTCAAGAGCTTTATAATTTAATTAACTCTGCTTTACAACGTAGAACTTTGCCTACTACAATAGAAGATAATAGACCAACTAAAAAACGTCGTATAGCTAAAATGACTCGAAGCCTTTCTAAGCTTTTTGGAGTTCAGCAATGTTTAGGGGGCACAGTTGACTACTAGTAAAATATTATTTTGAAACATGGATCGGTAATTTAATTAAAATTTAATTAAAATTTTATTTCTAATTAAATTTTAGCTATAAAAGTAGAATTAAACTTTATTAAATCAACACAACTTAGAAAAGTTTGTTTTTCACGCAATACATATTTATAGATTTTTAAATGTTTTAATTTATATTAAACAAAGTTGTATTTTTTAGAAAAAGGAATAAATATTAGAACCAAGTTTTAAATTAAATATAAAAGGTTTAAAGGATAATAGAACATTTGCGGACAATTTTTGTGAGCAGAAAACAATTTTTAAAAAATGTTTAAATTATTTAAAAAATAAAAAATTAAATAATTAATTATTTATTTTTTAAAGAATTTATTTTAGATTTTTATAAAAATTGTTTTCTGCTTTTAAAACTTTGTCCGCAAATTTTAGCAATATTGTCTACAGTTTCTTCATTTAATTATCTCTCATATTTAAATATTTTCTTTTTAACTTTTAATAATAAATACATTTACAATTTTTACATTTACCGGATAAACACAAAATACAGCAAAAACCTTTTTTAAATTAAAATAAATAATTTAAAAATTTCAATTTTTGCTTACCTTCCACTTGAGTCTCAATAAACATTAAATGAATTACTACCAACACCAAAAACACCAACAAGTTTCTCTGTATTTAAGAATATTAAAAGAAAAGTATTTAAACGTTTATGTTAAAAAATTTTGATTTTTTTAATTTTAGGGGGAAAAGTTCGCAAGTTTTGTCCGCAAAATAATTAATAATTTTCAAGTTAAAAAGCAACACAATCTCCCATTGGGGCTTACTAAAAACGCTTTGGGGTGTTTAATCGCGTAATTTAATTTAAAAATAAATTAAAAAGGGTACCATTTTTGTCGTTGAAATAAAACTTTTAAAGATAAAAAATTCCAAAAATTGAAAAAAATAAAATTAATCAAATTTTAGTATTTTATAAAATTGAAAATAAAAGCAAAGTTAAACGGTTTATTTAAATAAATAAACTCCCCAATTTGTAAAAAAATTGGTAATAAAATTAACAACAAAAAAAAGTTGTGTTGGAAACACAAAAAATGCAGGAAGTAATTTTCATATTTTCTCTCTTCTTCTTTTTTTGAATAATATGAATTATTTTATTTTCTTTTGTACAATAGTAGGAAGGAAAAATGTGTTCGATAAGTTTTTTAAAATAAAAATAAAACATTAAAATTAGTCATAAGACAGGGAAAGACATCTTTTTTGATGCTATCCTTGTAAATCAGTAGAAAATAATTTTATAAAGAATTCTGAAATAAAGAAGCCTTTCGGAAGTTTCAACATTTAGAAAAGTATAAAAGAGAAAAGAAAGCTACGGAAAGGAGGCAGATGTCTCAAAAATACAAAATGCTTGTTTGCTTAACACTACTATTTTTTATATTTTTTTAATCTAAAAATTAGAGTAATAAAAATTAAATTGTGAAATTGAGCAATTTCATAATTAACAGAAAAATAGACTTTTTTAAATTTAGGAAAGGTGTGTAAATATTTAAATTTTATTTTTGCCTTTTTTGCACTTAAATAAATTAAAGTTTTAATTTTTTTCTAAAGGAAAAGGGCAAAAATTAATTTTATGGTTGACAATTGCGAAATTAAATGGGAAAAAATGGTTATTTTTCGGCACTTTTTAATTAATTAATTAATTATTTAATAAGCTAATATTTCAATTTCTTTCTTCGTTTAATTTAAATTTTTAATTATTTTTTCCTTTAATTGTTTTATTATTTAAACGTCTAAAATTGTTAAAAAGAAAGTATTATTCCACTTTTTAAATCACCTTTGTATTAAAAAAAAATTTTTTTTTTAATTTTATTAAATCATCACCATTACACACACAAACAAAAAAAAATGTACAAATTTTTTTGTAAAATATTTTTGACTTTTTATTTTTTAATTTTTTACTCTGATCAATTTTATTCAACAACTCCAAGTTCTACTTTTAAATTAGCCTACCAACGTCATCGATTAGATTGGAAAAATAATACAACGAAAAAAATAAAAAATTTGTTTAAAAAAAAGAATTATAATGAAAATAATAAACATTTTTTAACAAAGAGAAATACAAAAGAATATGAAACTTTTCTTATTGATAGTTACAACACTGTTTATACCGCTATTATTACTATTGGTGATTTATTACATCCTTTTTTTCTTCTTTACAATTTTTTAGGAACGCCAGGGCAACCATTCAATGTAGTTGTCGATACAGGTTCTTCTTCCTTTTGGGTATTAGATTCGGAATGTTGCGAGTCGGACAATGACAGAGATGGGGGTAGTCAAGGTAAAAAAGGAAGAAAACCCTTCCCTTTTCTGCAGGAATTTATTTAATTAATTTTAGAAAATAAATTTGACAGCTCAGCGTCGTCTACGTTTTTAGCGACTAGCACTGAATTTGAATGCTCTTATGCCGATGGAACCAATTGCAAGGGAATTTTGGGTGTTGATAGATTTAAGGTTTTTTCTTTAAATAAATACGAAGCAGTTCGATCAGAGATATGTATACGAAAACTAAATTTTGACTAAATTCGAAACTCAGATAAAAATTCTCCACTTGTCGAAAAAAACAAAAATATTTATTGAACAAAAACATTTCTAAATAATAACCTTCTTAAATTAAATATTTTATATTAAGCAAAAGAAAATTTTTTTTTAATTAAAGTTTGGCCCAGAAAATGATTCAAATGCATTAACCGTCCCTACAGCTTTAATTGGATTAGCAAAGGATGCAGAATCTGTTGGTTCAATGAATGAGCTCAAAATTGATGGAATTTTTGGGTTAGCCCCACCTAGGGCTGATGATTTGTGTGGGTTTGAGTCTCCACTATTTACTGCTTATAGGAACCAGTTAATTAACGAAAGTGTGTTTACTGTCTATATGCACAATTCAAAAGATTCTGAGGGTGGAGAATATGGCGGAGGTTAAGAAACAATTTTCCGAAAATTTAAAAATTTTTAGAAATAACATTTGGGGGAATTGATCAGGACAATTGTGAGTTGCCTTATTGGACTAAGGCTCATTTATCAGACTATTGGACATTTCAATTAAACGTAAACAAATAAAATTTTATCTAAATTAGCCAAATTTATTGGCTTACAAAAATATAAGAAACGAAGAATAACATTTGACTCCTTGCATCAATTAGTTTAATTTATTTATTTATTAATTAATAAATAAATAATTATATATTTTACAGACTAAAAAGTAGGAAGTAACGTTGTGTGATTAATTAAATAAAACACTTGACTTATTTAATTGCTTTAACCATTCTTAATTTTTAAGACCTTGAGCCATGCTGGAAAAGAAATTAAACTTGACTCAAATGTTGTCATTTCTGACACTGGATCTTCTTTAATTGCAGGCCCCGAAAAGGCCGTTAAAGAAATTTATGCTTCAATAGGGGATATAAAAGAAGATAAAGGGAATTCAATAATTCCATGTAGCAAAGAATACGAACCTATTGTTTTCAAAATTGGGGAAATTGAGTTTAAATTGGGGAAGGTAAAAAGAATAAAATAAATTTATTAAAATTTAGTTGACAATTTGAGGACGTTTTGACAATTCAAAATGACCAATTGGGGGGAGAAATGTGTGAATTTGGAATGGTTTGGTCATCAGGTAATTAATAAATAAATAATTTTTTCATTCCAAACGCTAATTTTTAAAATATTCAAAGTTCAATTCCTTGAAATTTAAACCCACTTATTGAAATTAGAATTTTCAGGATATGATTTTTGGGTATTTGGCGATCCCTTCATTCGAAAATACTGCACAGTAAGTTTAATTAACTTATAAATTTAATAATTTTAAGGTTTATGACTTTGGACGCAGAAATATTGGGTTTGCCGCGCAAAAACATTAAAAAGAAATTTGTGTAATTTAACGATATTTAAAGCAATTGAGAAAGATTAATTTTAATTTTGGCTTAACTTTATGCTTAAAATTAATTAAATTTTATTCCAACATGAAACTTTTTATTTAATTTTAAAAAAATTACGTGGATAAACTGCGTGTCTGTCCAACTGAACAAATTTTTTCGCTTACTTTACCTCACGGGATCTAATAAAATTTACTGAAATTTAACTTAAATTTGTCTATATTTGGAATTATTAGCCAATAACTTTAAATAAAAAAATTGAATAAAAAAGCCTTATGATACTTGTCATATAAAAGCAGAAATTACTTCCTTAGTTTATCATTCTAGTGTATACCCTCACTGGGACTCTAACCATGAAAGTTTTAATTTTACTAGCCTTTCAAGTATTATGCTTTTCCTTTGTTAATTCTGACTGTCCTGATGGATACACTTCACGGACTGATGGAGAAGGGAATGTTTATGGGTACAAGGCTGTGCTCTCCAGTTATGGTGTGAATATCAACCAAGTACTTTTTTTATTTATTGTTGTTTGCTCTGAGATGTTCCTAAGGGAAATTCCTATCAAAAAGGACATTTGAGTCTTAAAAATTTTTTGACTCTATTTGTGTCAAAATATATACTAGTTTATGTCGTAAGTCATTCTTTATAGGAAGAATCCATTTTAGATTTAATTAATTCCCAAGACTCAAATGTACACTTACCGGATTGTTTTTTCTTAAACTTTGTTACCGACTCTTTTAAATACAAAATAATTATACAGGCCTATCCTCTCTGTACTCAGTCTGGTGGTGCCATTGCCAGCATCCACAGCCAAGAAGAAAATGATTTCATAATAAACAACGTGCCGGATGTCAGTGGAAACTCACTTTGGATTGGAACGTATCTTGTATCACAAGATGATGGAGTAAAGTACCTTTTGGCTGATAAGGGAGAGGCAGGTTATGGCGGAAGCCCTCAAGAAGGGCAAGCCTCTCCATGGGACCCATCAGTTTCCCCTTCATTTGAGGATGGAAGTAAGCTAATTTATTTAAATTATTCAAGAGAAATTCTTTAAAAATACAACTTTTCAGGTATAATTAATTGCGCTAAATTGTCATCCAATCTCTGGAGCCCGACTGCCTGCTACAATCGTCTTCAGGGAATGCTGTGTAAGGCAAGCTGCTGAGGGAAAGAATTTTCAAAGAGAAAAGGACAGATAAAATGATCAAAATAAATAAAATTAAAAAAATGTGATAACCTTGAGTGTCAAAAGATTAAACTTTAAAAATAAATTTATTGATGCAAATAAAACTATTTAAAAAATTTTATTAAAACAAGTCGCAAAAAAGAAGGGGTTTTGTCTTTAAATATTTCTGAATTAAAACAAAAAATTAGGTGGGGGTTTTAAGCCTTTTAAGAGTCAAATATTATTATCTTTAATTTAAAAAGGAAATTATTAAATTGCCAGGATTAGGAAATAAATTTAAAAAAATTGAGATTGAGAATACTTCAAAATTACTTAAAGTTTATAAATAAAAATATTTAAAAAGATACAAATTTGATTCAATTAACTGATGGTAAAAGTCAAAAGGACTCCTACTTTTTATTTTCTTCTTCTAATATTGATATAAAAAATTAATTTATTTATTATTTATGGATAACTCAAAATAAATTGATAAAAAATAAACCCAAAAATGTGAATAAATCACTATTATTATTTTATTAAGCAATAATGCTTGAGTCATTTAAATTAAAAATTAATTTAAAGACGTCTAAAAATATTTTTTTCTATAAATTTGTTTAATTTTATTTAATCATTATCTTGTACATTAGAGTCAGCTGCAAATGTCTGGAGAGCAAATGTCGCATCGCGTTATAAAATTTACTAAGAATTAATTAAATTAATAATAAATAAATTTTTGACTAAAATTTAAATATTCCTAAATGCATTAAAAAATAATAAGAACAAAAAGATCTAAAATTTACTTCCTTTTTTGAACCCTCAAAAAACTTGAATTATTTCCAAGATGAATTAACAAAGGTTGAAAAAAATTAATTTTATTTCCGCATTGTTATAATTTGTCCACCTAAATAAATTTTTTAAAATTTTATTTAAATTAAATTTAATAGAATATTTAATATTAAGCAATGTCTGTGGAAATAAAAGAAAAGTTTTAATTTTTCTAATAAGAGATAGAAGATCTCTTTTCTAAATATATTAACAGCATATAAAAGCTAATATATTCCTCCCCTTTCCACATCATTTTAAATTTTTACTTCATCACCTCTCTATTAAAACAATAAAAAAAGAGAGAGTAGAGTTAACCAAAAATGAATTTTCTCTGCAATTTAATTTTATTAACTTTTTTTATTTCAATTAATTTTTCTTTGACAAGTGCTGACTGTTCAGATGATTGGTGGTTGTTTTCAGACGATGATGGCAATAACTTTGGATATCAGATAATCAAAAGAGATTATTTTATTAATTTTTACACTGTAAGGAATAAACAGGATAAGCCTTTAAAGTCTCTTTTAAACCAATTTATAGGCCCGAGTTCTCTGCAAAGAAATTGGTGGGAGTGTTGTTAGCATTCACAGTCAAGACGAAAACGATTTTGTTGCGCAATTGCCCGGCACTAAAAGTTCGGCACTTTGGATTGGATATCATGTAATACAGAACAATGACAGTTCACTTACCTGTCTATGGACTGATAGAACTAATTCAAGTTATGGCTCTTATACTTCGGTAGATGACCCACAAAGACAAGACAATCCATGGTTGGCATTGGACCCAGTATTGACTGACCCATATGGAGGTAATTTAGAGTTGGGGATGAATAAGAACACATGTTTAAGTGCCCAAATCTATTTAAGAATTTATTTTTAGAGTTGGGTCACTTGAGTATTAAAACTAGAATTATTAATGGAATTTTTCAGGTCCACAGCCTCTTCCCCTCTTTTATATTCAAACATTTTCTCTTTTTTTTTATTGGTAATTAAATAGCCAAAAATAAGGTTAATTAAAAAAACAGTCAAAAACCTTGAAATTTAGAGTGCTAATAAACCCTTTTAAGATCCAAATCAATGCGTTGAAATCGTCGATACTTCGTTTGATGACTTTGACAGTGCCAATGTTTTATGGCTCGAAACTCCTTGCTATTCCCGTCTTAACGGTGTGGTCTGTAAGATGGACTGTTCAGCATAAGAAATTTTATTTTAAAAGAAATTATGGAATAATGTACATTTAATTTAAATAATTTTAACATTCTCTTTAATTAATAAATAAATTTAAAAAAAAAGGAAATTTAATTTTTAAAAATTAATTGCATAATTCTAAGATACTACAATTGCTTTTATTTTATACCTTTCTACTTTCCCGTAAAATTACAATTTTAATGATAAATTTATTCTTTTTCCTTAAACTTGAAAAAATAAAAATTAAATAAGCTTTATATTTTAAATTTAATATTTTGTGCACTTTAAGAGTTTTTAAGGGGGAAAATTAATTTGTAATTGAATAAAGGAGGAATCATTTTTAAATTATAATATTTTGCATTAATTAAGTTCAGAAAAAATTAATTATGGGAACTGTTGTGTTCTTAACTACGGGTAAGATCACTAGGTGTTTATGTAGTCGAAGAGACACTCAACATGAATATAATATTTATTTGAAGTGTAGCAATACAATAGAAGTGAAGGAATAAGAGTAGTTTGGAATATGGTCGGAAAAATAATGAAGAAAGTCGGAACTTTCAAAGTCGGAACTTAGGTCGTAACACTGACTGATGGAAATAGGAGCTTTTATAATCTCCTTTTATCAAAAAACAAGGAAAATTAAACTTAACTATTTCAGCCCTTATATATGTATGCTTTAATAAGTTTATTTTGTTCTTTAATTGTAACTTTTTTCTTTTTTTTGTGCTCTTAAATTTTATATGTTTTCAACATCGAATCTCCATCGTTGCAATAATTGATTTAAACATTAGTTTTTAAATAAATTTTTTGAAGGCTTAAAAGTCACATGATAGGCCTTATTAAATTCTGATTTTGGCACTCACAGTTCGGGCTGTTTTTTTTTATTAAAAATTAATCTCAGTCAGTCTGTCAATTTTGATAATATTTTTTTAAAAATATTTTGGTGAATTTTGTTAAATTAAATTTTGTAAATTAATGATTAGTACACTTTTGAAATTGAAACAAGGAACTAAAATTAAATTTTCAACTTTACTTTTTAGTCAAAAATTAAAATTAATAAAATTGAAGCTGAATAAACTATCAAAATTTAATTTTTAAAACTCCCGTGATAAGCAACTTTTTTCTCCTTTTCATGCTTTTTATTTGTTTAAAAGAAAAATTAGCTTCTGTATGAAAGAGAGAGGAATTATAATAAAAATGCGGATTAAATTTGCGGATTAAACATTAATAAAATTTAATAAAATTGAAGGGTATATTAGTCTAAATAATTAGCAAATTAAACCTTGAGAATTTAAGAAAACTAAACAATAAAAAAGGTTGGAATTTTCTTCAATTTTCTAAAGAGATTGTTAAAAACAAAAAGATGCAAATTTGAACCAATTTTGTTGCAAATTCTTACCGCTAATTTGTGTCTTAAAAGGAAAGAGGTACAGTAAGTGTTTTAATTTCTTAATTCATTTTGCTTATAAAAAAAGTTTTACTTAAATAAAGTATATACTCTAATGGACCCACACGAAAAAGAAATTAAATTAGTCCGCAAATAAAATGCCTAAAAATTAATACGAAAAAGGCCATTTTAATTCTAAATAATTATATAAATTTACGAATATAGAAATTATAAAATGTGGCTAAGCTTTTTAAAATTTATTGCGTTGGATGTTTCATCTAAACAAATAATTAAAAAAATATTACTTGAAAATTTCATATAATATCTTATGTTTACCATATATGGAATGTAAAAATTTGTCTGAAAAAAAATTAAAACCTTATGATATAAAAGCACCACAAGTGCCACAACCAACATCATTCTCCTTTACATCATTCATTCTTCACTCCCCCCTCTAATAAATTAATTAACTGAATACTTTAAATAAGAGAAAATTTTCCCTAAAATGAAACTTTCTGTTTCCTTAACTTTATTTATTTCACTTCAAAGCCTTTACTTTGTCTTTGTAAGTGCTGACTGTCCTGCAAACTGGAATCCTCTAGGAAATGCTAATGGAATTGAATATGGTTATCAAGTAGTGTTGCAAGACAATATTACATATTTCCAGGTGGAATTAATAAAATAAAAATTATTTTTTAATAACTGAAAATATTTAGGCACGACAGATATGCCTAAAGCTTGGCAGCGATATTGCTAGTATACACAGTCAAGATGAGAACGAATTTATTTACAGCATAGTACCAAAAGGGGGTCTGAATCTCTTTATTGGAATGCATCAGAAGCTGACCGATAATGCACAAAATTCTGTGCTTAATTGCACATGGTCTGATGCGACATCTTGCGACTTTGGCAATTTTAATGGAGAAGACGATCCTGCAAGGCAACAATATCCTTGGGTTAAGAATCCAACAATTAGTACTGATGGAAGTAAGTAAAATTTTTTAAAAGCGACAAAATTTTAAAGTGAATAATTCAGTAAAACAAGATAATAATTGAATATATTTAGATCCAGTTGAATGCGTAGAAATTGCTGATACAATGCAAGGAATTGGATCACCGATATATAAATGGAACGACATCGCATGTTATGATAGACTTGATGGAGTTGTCTGCAAGAAAAACTGTTCTGATGGTACAAGTGGAGGTAATGGGGATGCAACGACATTGTTACCACCATCTATAATTGTATCAACAAGTGATCCAGGAAACAACGGAAATCCAGCTACATTGCAACCACCAACAACACCAAGAAATGGAGTTCCCGGTGAACCAGGTCTTCCAGGTCAGTAAATCAATGATTATATTGACTAAAAATCATCCTTCTATTAAGGAGTCCCAGGAAATCCAGGCAATCCAGGAAATGGTGGCAACAATCCCGGTACCTTGGCACCAAGAACAACACCAAGAAATGGAGTTCCCGGTGTACCAGGTGTTCCAGGTCAGTAAATCAATGATTTTATTGACTAAAAATCACTTTCTATTAAGGAGTCCCAGGAAATCCAGGCAATCCAGGAAATGGTGGCAACAATCCCGGTACCTTAGCACCACCAACTACCCGAAGAAATGGAGTTCCCGGTGTACCAGGTGTTCCAGGTCAGTAAATCAATGATTTTATTGATAAAAATCATCTTTCTATTAAGGAGTCCCAGGAAATCCAGGCAATTCAGGAAATGGTGGCAACAATCCCGGTACCTTGGCCCCAAGAACAACACCAAGAAATGGAGTTCCCGGTGTACCAGGTGTTCCAGGTCAGTAAATCAATGATTTTATTAACTAAAAATCATCTTTCTATTAAGGAGTCCCAGGAAATCCAGGCAATCCAGGAAATGGTGGCAACAATCCCGGTACCTTGGCCCCAAGAACAACACCAAGAAATGGAGTTCCCGGTGTACCAGGTGTTCCAGGTCAGTAAATCAATGATTTTATTAACTAAAAATCATCTTTCTATTAAGGAGTCCCAGGAAATCCAGGCAATCCAGGAAATGGTGGCAACAATCCCGGTACCTTGGCCCCAAGAACAACACCAAGAAATGGAGTTCCCGGTGTACCAGGTGTTCCAGGTCAGTAAATCTATGATTTTATTGACTAAAAATCATCTTTCTATTAAGGAGTCCCAGGAAATCCAGGAAATGGTGGCAACAATCCCGGTACCTTGGCCCCAAGAACAACACCAAGAAATGGAGTTCCCGGTGTACCAGGTGTTCCAGGTCAGTAAATCTATGATTTTATTGACTAAAAATCATCTTTCTATTAAGGAGTCCCAGGAAATCCAGGCAATCCAGGAAATGGTGGCAACAATCCCGGTACCTTGGCCCCAAGAACAACACCAAGAAATGGAGTTCCCGGTGTACCTGGTGTTCCAGGTCAGTAAATCAATGATTTTATTGACTAAAAATCACTTTCTATTAAGGAGTCCCAGGAAATCCAGGCAATCCAGGAAATGGTGGCAACAATCCCGGTACCTTGGCCCCAAGAACAACACCAAGAAATGGAGTTCCCGGTGTACCTGGTGTTCCAGGTCAGTAAATCAATGATTTTATTGACTAAAAATCATCTTTCTATTAAGGAGTCCCAGGAAATCCAGGCAATCCAGGAAATGGTGGCAACAATCCCGGTACCTTAGCAACACCAACTACCCGAAGAAATGGAGTTCCCGGTGTACCAGGTGTTCCAGGTCAGTAAATCAATGATTTTATTGACTAAAAATCACTTTCTATTAAGGAGTCCCAGGAAATCCAGGCAATCCAGGAAATGGTGGCAACAATCCCGGTACCTTAGCACCACCAACTACCCGAAGAAATGGAGTTCCCGGTGTACCAGGTGTTCCAGGTCAGTAAATCAATGATTTTATTGACTAAAAATCACTTTCTATTAAGGAGTCCCAGGAAATCCAGGCAATCCAGGAAATGGTGGCAACAATCCCGGTACCTTGGCCCCAAGAACAACACCACGAAATGGAGTTCCCGGTGTACCAGGTGTTCCAGGTCAGTAATTAATGAATTTATTGACTAAAAATCATCTTTCTATTAAGGAGTCCCAGGAAATCCAGGCAATCCAGGAAATGGTGGCAACAATCCCGGTACCTTAGCACCACCAACTACCCGAAGAAATGGAGTTCCCGGTGTACCAGGTGTTCCAGGTCAGTAATTAATGAATTTATTGACTAAAAATCATCTTTCTATTAAGGAGTCCCAGGAAATCCAGGCAATCCAGGAAATGGTGGCAACAATCCCGGTACCTTAGCACCACCAACTACCCGAAGAAATGGAATTCCCGGTGTACCAGGTGTTCCAGGTCAGTAAATCAATGATTTTATTGATAAAAATCATCTTTCTATTAAGGAGTCCCAGGAAATCCAGGCAATCCAGGAAATGGTGGCAACAATCCCGGTACCTTGGCCCCTAGAACAACACCAAGAAATGGTGTTCCCGGTGTACCTGGTGTTCCAGGTCAGTAAATCAATGATTTTATTGATAAAAATCATCTTTCTATTAAGGAGTCCCAGGAAATCCAGGC
Source organism: Meloidogyne exigua (assembly GCA_018905775.1). Taxonomy (NCBI): domain Eukaryota; kingdom Metazoa; phylum Nematoda; class Chromadorea; order Rhabditida; family Meloidogynidae; genus Meloidogyne; species Meloidogyne exigua. The sequence goes on from JAGUQR010000018.1 coordinate 755,623, forward strand.
AATCCAGGAAATGGTGGCAACAATCCCGGTACCTTAGCACCACCAACTACCCGAAGAAATGGAATTCCCGGTGTACCAGGTGTTCCAGGTCAGTAAATCAATGATTATATTGACTAAAAATCATCCTTCTATTAAGGAGTCCCAGGAAATCCAGGCAATCCAGGAAATGGTGGCAACAATCCCGGTACCTTGGCACCAAGAACAACACCAAGAAATGGAGTTCCCGGTGTACCAGGTGTTCCAGGTCAGTAAATTAATGAAATATTGATAAAAATCATCTTTCTATTAAGGAGTCCCAGGAAATCCAGGAAATGGAGGTAACAATCCCGGTACCTTGGCCCCAAGAACAACACCACGAAATGGAGTTCCCGGTGTACCAGGTGTTCCAGGTCAGTAATTAATGAATTTATTGACTAAAAATCATCTTTCTATTAAGGAGTCCCAGGAAATCCAGGCAATCCAGGAAATGGTGGCAACAATCCCGGTACCTTAGCACCACCAACTACCCGAAGAAATGGAGTTCCCGGTGTACCAGGTGTTCCAGGTCAGTAAATCAATGATTTTATTGACTAAAAATCATCTTTCTATTAAGGAGTCCCAGGAAATCCAGGCAATCCAGGAAATGGTGGCAACAATCCCGGTACCTTGGCCCCTAGAACAACACCAAGAAATGGTGTTCCCGGTGTACCTGGTGTTCCAGGTCAGTAAATCAATGATTTTATTGATAAAAATCATCTTTCTATTAAGGAGTCCCAGGAAATCCAGGCAATCCAGGAAATGGTGGCAACAATCCCGGTACCTTAGCACCACCAACTACCCGAAGAAATGGAATTCCCGGTGTACCAGGTGTTCCAGGTCAGTAAATCAATTATTTTATTGATAAAAATCATCTTTCTATTAAGGAGTCCCAGGAAATCCAGGCAATCCAGGAAATGGAGGTAACAATCCCGGTACCTTGGCCCCAAGAACAACACCAAGAAATGGAGTTCCCGGTGTACCAGGTGTTCCAGGTCAGTAAATTAATGAAATATTGATAAAAATCATCTTTCTATTAAGGAGTCCCAGGAAATCCAGGAAATGGAGGTAACAATCCCGGTACCTTGGCCCCAAGAACAACACCACGAAATGGAGTTCCCGGTGTACCAGGTGTTCCAGGTCAGTAAATTAATGAAATATTGATAAAAATCATCTTTCTATTAAGGAGTCCCAGGAAATCCAGGAAATGGAGGTAACAATCCCGGTACCTTGGCCCCAAGAACAACACCAAGAAATGGAGTTCCCGGTGTACCAGGCGTTCCTGGTCAGTAAACTAATATTTTATTATTAGCTAGGAATTAAACATACAATTAAATAAAATCAGATTTTTTATTAAGGTGTCCCTGGAAACCCAGGTTATGGAAGTCCGTCATCGACAATTCAACCACCAACAACAAGGAATTTGATAAGCGAAACACCAAAAGTTCCATCACCTCCTGTTACCTCACGACCATCGTCAACTATTGAACCACCAACAACAAAGAATTTGATAAGCGAAACACCAAAAGTTCCATCACCTCCTACTACCTCAGGACCATCGTCGACTATTCAACCATCAACAAGAAATGTTACACCAGCAGCTCCAGGTGTCACTATTGGCAATTGTCCAAGCCCGCCAAGTACAGGATATAAGTGTGGATCTGATGGCTGGAACTGGAGGACTGGAAAGGATGGGAAGTCATTTGCCTACAAACATTTTGCTTCTCCAAACTGCACCTATTTTGACGTAATTCACATTCGCATCTATTGTTTTAAATTTAAATTTTTAACAGGCAACAGCCATCTGTGCTAAATATCATGCTCGTCCATGCTCTGTGCATTCTGAAGAGGAAAACACCTTTTTAATTGAAACTATTGCTTCAAATCAATTTAATTCTGGTCGAACAAAAAGAGTTACACTTTCCGCAGGTTCAGATGACACCTGTATTTGGATTGGTCATCATATAACCGTTAAAGAGAACAAAACTAGCTGTTATTGTGATGATGGAAATGAATGCACCTACGGAAACAATAATGTAAAAAACTATTTGGTTAAGAAAAAATAATTTACTCATTTTAGTCAAATAAGGAAAATAATAAGGATGATGATGGCAACAAACACAAGAAAGAAAAGAAAGACAAAAAATCTAAGGAGAAAGAATGTAGTTGCGCTAAAAAGAATAAAACCAAAAACCCCAAAAAATTAAAAACAACTACACCAATGCCCTTGACAACTCAGCCTCAACCTTCAAATCCATGGGCTCCTGGCTGTCCCTCCAAACCCGGAAGCGGATCTGATGGTAGCTGTGAAAACAAAAAGCATTGTGTAGCTTTGGGTAAGGATGGCAAATGGAAGGACATTAGCTGTGAACAACCTGGGACAGGAATCATTTGCAAACGTCAATGCACACCTTGAGCATTTGAATGAAAAGTCTGAATGATGTAAAAAGAAAAAAGATAAAAAAAAAACAAAATAATAAATGTAATAAACTTTAACTAAACATTTTCGGAAAATTATTTTAACCTGATAAAATTCATTTTAAGTTATTTAATTATATTTGACAAGTAATTAATATATTTTTGCAAAGCTGAAATTTTATAATATTTATTGCAGTGTTTCTCTTCTTTCTTAAATTAATTCACGTGATTATTTTTGATTAAAGCAAAAATTGCTTTGATGTCTAGCAATACATATTACAAAATGTACTTTAAGATAGGCGGACCTTTCTCATACATATTTACATGTAAACATGACAGTCCAGCTTTCATAATTTTCTTTTGAGTTTGCCGACTCTTATTTATAACATTTAAATGCACTTTGCCTAATATATTTAAATAATCAAAACCCTAAGAAACGTCTACATAATATATTAAAAATGAAATTAAATTATTTAATAATTTTATTTTCCTTTTATTATTACTATTGTAATGGATTTGTATTTCAATTCTACATTGAAACCAAATATTTGCAACAACCCAGCTTGATTAATTTTAAAAAATTAAAATGTAAAAGTCCTGTTGGTGGAGATCAATATGTAAATTTAAAAATTATTAAAACATTTGGTTATATCCATACGCAAAATTTTACTGGAGAGCCTTGTCCTGGAGATGAATATAAAATTAGTTTTGACTTAAAAAACAATCCGCAAAAATATGTAAATTATTATTTTAATTAATTTAAAAATAACGAAGGTTTATAGACTGATTTTCTCTGTCCACCTGTTCAATATGACGGAATTATTATTAACGAGTATACAATTTATCTCACATTAGCAAACAGCACATTAGAAGCATTTTGTGTTTTACAGAAAAGAGAGAATGTTTCTAATAATATTTTAATGGATAATAAAAAATACGAGGAGAAATTAAAAGAGATTAATTCAACACCCTTGTCAAATAATATAAACATTTCGCCACAGTTAATTGTACAAAAGTTTTATCAAGGCCTGGACCATGAAAATGTTGTATCTAGTTCAAAGCAGCGTTCAACAATGCCACAGCAAACATTCAACTCATACCAAAATGTAAGAGAAATTAACAGGTTTATTAGATCGCAAAACATTTTAAATAACTTAATATTGTCTCTTAGTATACTTTTACTGTCCTTTAGGTTAACCAATTTAATGAAAGAACTCAACAGCAACCAAGTCTTGATTTGATTAAAATTGCTGCGAGGCAAAGTAATATACATGAAGGATCGTCATCTCACAAAAGTTGTTTGGAGCTTGACGAAAACTGTTTATATAACAAAAGGATGAAAAATTCATATGAGAATAGAATGGAAAGTGTTTTGGCAGCAGAAATTGGAAATCATAATAATTTAAAAGATAGATTAGTTTCAACTGCAGATGGAAGAAATTTGGTATTTCAACCTGGAAATAATATTCCCCCAGAAATGCCCCAATTACCCAAAGAAAATTATAATTTAAAAGGTGAATTAGTTCCAACTACCGTTGGAAGAAATTTGGCATTTCAAACTGGAAACAATATTCCCCCAGAAATGCAGATTTTAACGTATTTAGGGTTGGTGCAAAAAAATATTGCTGATCGACAAGAAAAAGAATTACAACACCAAAGAAATAACGCAGACTTGGTAAACTTTAATTTCCAAGAAAAACAGCGTTTGCAGACTATAAAAGAACAGCAAAATGAATATAAACAGATACAACAAAACAAACAAAAACACAAACAAATACAAGCCAAACATCCGCTTTTAATTAAAAACATAGAACAAAAAGAACATTTGGAAAAACACCCACAACAGCTCTTTGAACAAATTCCTGAATATAATCAAATATTAAATCAACAAATTTATCAAAATCAAGTTTCCAGTTATTTATTGGTATTTTAGTTATGTTTTTCTTATTTTATTTTCTATACAGGAGCAACAGAAAATCTATGAAAATTATTTAAAAGGTCAATATAATAATAACATTTTTTCTGAAAATAATACTAATGAAGAAAAGACACTTCATAAACCCGTTCCGGAGAAATTTAATTATAACCAGAATAATCCACAGTATAATACCGTACTGGAAAGCTTAAAAATAGGGGGAAATAGTAGTGCACAGGACCAAAATTCTGCGAATAAGAAGAGCGTTAAAGGCAAGGAAAAAATTACAGATATTTAGCTAAAGAAATTATACAATATTTAACGTTATTTTTAGGAATTAATATTTCAGTAAACTCTCTTATTTTTATACTTTTTAATCCTTAAATGTTTACTATATTTCTCTCATATTTTACTAACTAGTATCCCTGCTATCTTTTAGACTCTTTTTTTATCTCTTTAAAATTTAAAAAATAGTAAAACTTTATGCACTGGAGTTTATAAAATTTTTAAATATTCAGAACGAGAGTTTAGACTAAATTTTCTAAATTTTTTAAATACTTGAAGGGTTATATTTACATTTTTCTATTGGCTAAGGCGCGGGTAAAATAGCAATTTTAAAGCACATCTTCTGCCGGTTCTATTTCACTGCTTTCATTCGCTTTATTTTCAAACTTTGCTAAGTTCTTTCCCATGTTTTCTTCTCTTTTTTGTTTCTTGGCTTCTTCAGCATCATCCTTTTTTACTAAATAATCTCTAAAATTATCTTCCTCTTCGATAAAATTCAATTGCTCATTCCTTATTTTGGCGTTTTCCTTATCGGCTATCTCCTTTTTTATTTTATAGGAAGGATATCCATCTACTTCGGTAGATACATTTTGTAAAAGTTTACGACCTTTTGGGTCTAGAAAAAAATTTATTATTAATATTGTCAAATAAATAGTTTTATTTGTTTCTTTGCAGACAAATCCGCAAATTTTGTCTTAAAGTTTTAGTTAATTATCTCATAAACAGATGACTAACATTTAACAATATAATTTGGAAGAAAAAAGGCTATGTTTTAATTACATTATTGAAGAATATTTATTTTACTCCTTCAATTTAATTAATAATTAATTAAAAAGGTTGCGGACAAAAATTGCGGATTTTCTGTCTTCAGTGATGAGAAGACTCTTAATTTAAGTTTTACTTGTTTTTGGAGTAATATCTCGTAGAGTATCAAATAGCCCTAATTTTTTTAATTTATCAAGTTGTTCAGCATCTGAATCACTAAGCAAACGACGAGTCATATTTGCGTCTACATTTTAAAATGTTTATTTTTCTTTTCTATTGCAAGTTAAATAAACCTTTTTTCTTTTCTTCAATGTATTTTCGATATACATTAACAAGCAATTGATGTTTATGGTCTTCTAGCGTTCCGAGAATCTTTTTAATCCCTTTTATTTTTTCATTTTTGTCAGTAGGATTGCTTGTAGCACGAAGTTTATGTTTTTTTGGATCTTTAAATTATTTTTATATTTTCAAAATTCGCATTTAAAACAATTTATTAGAATATCCTGTATTTACCTAATAAATCCTGATGTTTAAATCCAAGCAATTGTTTAATACGATTTTCATTTTGCTGTTTTTTCTCAGCCTCTGATAAAACATTTTTATTTAAAGGACGCTTTATTTTGAGGGTCTGTTGATGTTTTAAAGGCTGTTCTCCTTGCGCAGGCATATGCACATGTTCATGAACAACATTTTTATTTACCAAGTCATCTTCGAAATGATCGACGGAATCATAAAATTGTTCATCCTTCTCTGGATCAAAATTTATTTTTTCTCCGTCTTCGTGGTCAATAATCTTTTTTAATGAATTATTTAATTCGAAAAGTGTTAAAGGAAAAAATGAAATGAAATTCAAGTTTTAAGTTCAAGATTGTTAGGATGCAAACTTTAAGTCACATTTCATCCCCTAATAAAATAACCACCACACAACGCTTCTCAATTATATAAGTTTTTATTCAATTATAAGTTTTTAAGTTTATTTTGCCTATAGACTAAATTAGTCACAACAAAATGTGTTAAATTGTAGTGTAAAACCTGTTTAAAAAATCTACCTGAGTACAAGTTGGCGGTTCTGTCGGATCAGGCTTTTCAACTGTTCCAAGATCACATCTGTCTGGATTAATATCGCCTACTTTTATCAGTTGTTTTTTATTTTCTTCAATCTTTCTAGCAATTTGATAGTTAACTTTGGGATCCAATCCTTCAAATTTTGCCTTACACTGGACTCTTTCCTTTCCTACTTTCTCACACTGGAAGGCCTTTGGAGTAAATTTTCTCTCATATGGCGGTAAATGAGACTCATCTTTTGTGTCTAAATAATACTTTTAGTCTGTCCAATTTTTTAAATGATTACCCTGAATCACCACAAAATTCGTAGATTGCACAATTGTTCCAGTTGAGAGTAGAAGTATTACAAAAATTGACTTTAACGAAGGAATAGGGACCCTTTAAAATGTTTAAATTGGTAAAATTAAGGTAACTTACCCTAAGAAAGAGGTTGATTTTGCACTGCTTGACTTTATATTTGTAGAGCCTTTAATTAAAAAATAAATAAATCATTTAAAAAATTAAAAACTCCAGGCTAGTGGCTATTTTAGAAAAATAAAGTAAACTAAATTTACCCGAAAAGTTTGGCATCGAATGGGAATTGTTGCCAATTCCAGTGTTGACATCAATGTTTGTTAAACCATTTTGAGGGTCTACAGCGGTATAAACATCTAAAAAATAAAAACAATAATTGTTCAACCTTAAATAAAATTAACCTGTAATAATAAACACTCCAATTAACAATAGAATAATTCGCATCTAACAATAGAAGTCTTTAGTGTAATTAAAGAGAAATGAATGCGCAAATAAAAATTGAGGCGAATAGATGCCTTTTTAAAGAGTCTTTCGCATTGCGAAGCCCAAGACCTTCTCACATGAATACATATGGCCTAGCCTACATTTGAGGCCTCATTTCTTATTTTTTATTCCACTATCTCCTTCTTTCATATGTCTTTAACCTTGACAGTCAAAATCAATGCTTTTACAAGTCATAAGGCTTTTAAATGCACTTTGATGCATGATGCCCTCGTGAAAATAGAAAAGCATTCATTCATCATTTGACTTTTCAATTGAATTAAATGCACTTTTACTTGTGATTAGGTCCTCATTTTTTTAGAATTAAACAACCAACCTCCTCGTCTTAATGAAATGTTTTAAAACAAACCAATTGTTTTCTTCGGTTTTTGACTTTTAACTATGAAGGGAATTGAATAAATCCCATATCCTTAACTTGAATTTCTCGAGCTCTTTATAGACTTATTTGGCAATTTAAACGAAATCTAACATTAAAAAGCGTTAATTTGCTTAGTAAACAACCCCTTTCCCAAATTATAAATTTTAGAAGAAAATAAAATTTATAAATTATAAATATAATTTCAAGGGAACTAAATTTTCTATGTTTATTTTAATAATCATCCTTGTATATATTTTCATCTTGAAGCAATATTTTCCTTTTAATTCTGTTTCTATAATAGATTTATTTTTTAAAATTATTTTCGTTAATTAGAGTACCTCTTTATCTCCCAGATTTTTATTTTGACTAATTAATCTCTCTTCACTCTTTTGTTGACGTCTACGATGTAACGTAGCAAAGGAAGGGTGATGAGTGTAGCTCCGAAATTTGTCAAGTATATGCTGCCTTTCAATATCTTCTTTCATTCTAGCAAGAAATTCGTCTTCAGGGTTAGATAAAGAGCGACGATACACGCTCTCAACCTCGTCTTAAATTTTAAATTTATAGGGAAGCTCCTCGCCCTTTAGGTTAACTAAACTGACAATAAGTCAAGTTTCAAGCTTAAGAAACTTGTCTTGTTAAGGACAAACAAACTCACATTTATTGATCTTATTAGCCTCCTCAGAATTTAATTTAATTTTTGTTGAGTCATCAATTATCCCTTTTACATGCTTTTCACATCTTACTCTAACTTCTCCAGTATGCCATTTTTCAATAATAATGTTTTTGTTTAATTTACATTCGCTTGGGTCGACTTTTGTAACCAGACTCAAATGATCCCTGTCTCTTGCAGATTTAGCATAAATTTCAAATTCCTTGTTATAATTCGAGTCTGACAGTTCTATTTTACATAAATCGCGAGAAGGGTTTGATTTCAGTGGTTGGCATTTTGTAAGTGAATTTAAAGATATTATAGACCGTTCAGTTTGGTCAGTATTATTGCCTTTAATGGATGCTTTATATTAAAACAAATTTAAATTAAAAAATAATTTAGCTTACGAAAAACCATAAACAGAATTGTCGGATTGAATGCTAGAAGAAAAATGATGCTCAACGCAATGGCTTTATTTAGCGAGGATTTTTCAGGCAATTTTTCTTCCTCTTTTGACTCCAATAATTCTTTCCTGTTAATTTAAGGTACTCCTCAATAATGTTGACAAATGTCCGCAGTTTTTGTCCGCAAGTAATAATAATAATTTTTTCTAAGAATTTTGGAACACACCGGCAAATGATTGACACTTATGTGAATTTTTGTGGAGTGAAGATGTAAAAAGAAGAGAAGTTGCTGCATTTGCTGATATTCTAGCAAAGATTGTTGATTTTATGACTCCAAAATAATGCTTTCAATTATTTTGTATTTTAGGAAAAAAATAAATATTATTAATTGCGGACAAAAACTGCGGACATTTGTCAAAATAATTAAGAAGTACCTAATTTAATTCAAAATAAGTTCAAACTTGAAAAATTTGATTTAATAGGCTCATACGGCATTAACCAACTTTAAAAAATATTTACCTTCTACGCACAGGACCTCTGTCCTTTTTCTTTCCTTTCAATAAATCATAATCCTTCTTTCTTCGTCTATTTTCCGTAGTTTCTTTATTCTTTGTAAAATGTTCATCCAATTGTTTTTCCACTTGTTCCTCATTTTCATTTGGATGACGAAGAACAGGCAAATTTTCATCCTCCAAATGTGCGGCGTTTTCAGTCTCAGCATCGGTTAGAGAATCGTAATCAAATTTTCTAAATTTTTTATTTTAATTTCCTCCTTAATTGAATGAGTTAATAAAAAAGAAAGTAAAGGTTACTAGATGTATTTTAAACATTAAAAAATTAAATAAATTATACGGTTCACTAAAACGATGTTTATGATGCGATTTAATCCACACATTTCCATTATCGTTTCTTTGTCGAATTGTTGTGTTATTGGGCAGTTCTGAAAGTTGAAAGCTATTCTGAGTGGCAAGTCCAAGCTCTTTAAATAATTTTTTGAAACAATTAGTGCGCAATTAAAAAAAAATAAATTTTCAAAAATTACCAAATAATGCAACAACTCCCAACAAAATTAAAGGGCAAACACATTTTAACATAAAAAAATTTAATTCTTTTTAAATTTTAATAAATAAAGGAGTTGAATGGATAAATTTGTTGCCGTCTACGTTCTTTAATAAAGGTCTGTTCAATCATCTGCTCATTAAATAAAAAAGACATAGATTTTTAATAAAAAGGACGTTTATTTCATAAATGCACTTTTTACTTTATTTTTTAAATTTTTTGCCGCCTGCACTTTTATCTACAAAATTAATTTCATAATCGGTGTTTAATCAAAAGTGCGATTAAAAATATATTTTTAAACAGAGCAGAAAATTTTAAAAAATTTCACTGAAATTCTATAATTATTCCAGGGCCTATTTTAGGCGTTTAAGGCAACGTATTCCGTGTTTATTTTTGCCTAGACAACCTTTCTTTTTTTCTCCTTTAAAATTAAATATTTTTAATTAGTCTGTGTTCATTAAAAAAATCAATTTTTTAAAGTCTGGCAATTCTTCCCGATCTGTCCTTCTCTTCAAAATGGGCGCTGATGCGTGCGGGGCGTCTCAATTATATCCTCAATTGACAGACTATTGTTCGGTCAGTTTTAAGGTTAAAAACATTTTTGTTTAAACTCCCAAACCTTTTTTAAATTTTTAAAACTTAATTAATTAAAAAAGTATCATCAAACACTAAGCATACATTTAATTTGTTCTCCCGTCTAGTATTAAAGGCTTTAAAATGAACGTTGAAGTACAGGCTTTGTGCATCAAAAATCTCTTTCAATTTATTTTAACGCAAAAAGTTTATTTAAAAAATATCAGCTTTGTAAAGCACTTTAACTTCGGCTCTTTATTGTTTAAGTTTTAATGACCTTTTCGTTTACATTTAATAAAAAAAATTTTTTTGGGCCACGTTTATCTTTTTTTAATTTAATGTTTTAATAATAAAAACCCCATTTCTGATTTCTTTTGTTTACCTTTTGTTTTAATATATGTGAATATTAAAGCATTTTTGATTTTTTGCTTTTGTCAATTTTTATTAGTTTTGAAAAATATTAATTATTTTATCTAATGTTTATTTAAAAAATAGTACTCACTTAAACGGTTGGATGTTTAAACAACGGATACGTCTGGCTCTTCCGGTAAAAATAAGTTTTGTATAAATAAAGTTTTAAATTTTGCTCTCATAATCACATCTTTCTTTAAATTTTGCTTAAAACCTAATCCACTAAATGTATAATAATTATAAAATATTATTTATATTAATTATTTTTTGTTTATACATATCAACAGCCCTTTCAGCTAATCCCCCATATGGAAAGTTATCTGTTAGAAAGGGTCAATTGACTGGTTCAAACGGACAAGTAGCAACCTTGAGAGGAATTTCTCTCTGGTTCAGTCAATGGATAACTGAATTTTACTCTCCTGATGTTGTAAAGGCAATAAAATGTTTTTACAATGGAAATGTTGTGAGTTTGTTATTAATTTCTAAAAAAAGTTTTTGGAGGACGTTTGAGTCTGATGTTAATATTTTAATTTAAAATAAGGTCCGCGCTGCAATTGGAACATGTTGTTCTGGTTATTTGGAAAACCCCAACGCTGCAATTAACGCCGCTACAACGATTGGAGATGCAGCAATTGCAGTAATTTTAGATTGTTTGAATCTGTTAATTTTGCCTTAAATTAATAGAATGGAATTTATTTTATAATTGACTGGCACGATGTAGCAAATCAACAGTGTAATAATGATGGAGATTTTAATAAATTTATTAATAGTGCAATAACCTTTTTTATAACAATTATGAACAAGTACAAGGGCTCACCAAATATACTTTTAGAGCTTTGGAATGAGCCTGCTTATAGTTGTAGTTGGGCTAAATTAAAGCAATATTATAATGCTGTTCTTAAAGTATTTAATTTTGAATACTTAAAATTTTCTAAATTTAAGGAAGTTAGACAAATTGACCCAAACGTCGTTGTTATAATTGGAACGCCAAAACAATCTACAGGTCCAAGTGATGAAGTAATAAACAGTCCAGTTGTTGGAGCGAACCTAATGTAATTACTGTTTAAGTCCCCCGCTCTCTATCAATTTGTTTTGCCTTAGGTATGCCCTCCATTTTTATTGCGTACCCTATCAACAACACATTGAAGACCAAAAACAAATGATATTAAAAGCAAAGAGTAAAGGATTTGCAACGTTTGTTAGTGAGTATGGGGATGCGGATGCTACCCCTCCGGCTCCTCTTCAACCGGCGGCAATGAAGGCATTGTAAGTTTACAAAAATAGGCTTATAGTTATTAATAAGTAGTTAAATTAAATAATCCTAAACATTTTAAGTTGGCAATTTATGGACCAAAACAATCTTTCTTATGCCAAATGGTCACTTACTAACAAGGACGAAGTTTATTCTTTAATGGTGTCTTGGTGTAAAGCATCGCAGGCATCTCAAACTTCATGCCTTAGTGAATCAGGCAAATTGCTTAGAGAACACATGTTACCTCTAAATAATGGTAAATTTAATGGAATATTTATTTTATTATTTTAATATATTTAAAGGTATTACTGGCTGTTAATTTTGCGAACATAATGTTAGCTTATTTAAGGAGATTAATATTAAATAGAATTTGTTGTAAGAATAATAAATAAGTTTATTTTTATTGTATTTCTGTGCTTAGTTTAATTAAAATGTTCTTTTTCTTAATTAAATAAAATTTTAAGACTTTTTTTTTTTAATTATTAGAAGAGGGGAGTATTATTAGAATATGAATTTTAAAAAAATATTTGATCAAAACATGTATTTTATTTTCCATATTTTTTGATAATTTATTGTTTTAAATAACACTACAAATTCCATTTACATTTAAGTGCTTTAAGGTTTTCATATAAATTAACAAAAAGTTCAATTGAGTAAATATGGTCATAAACAGCAAATATATAAGGAACGTTTTGCGCGCAATAAGTTTGTTGGTCGAACTGCAAATTGAATAAGTTTATAATTTATTCTAAACAGTTAAAAGGGCTTAATAACTATCAACAAATTTTTGCCTATGATATATACATGGCATCCAAAAAAATTATTTATAAAGAAAAACTTTTACGTATAAATAAAACCTTTTTAACTTAAACTAATAAAAAATGAAATAAAAGATATTAAGCAAATTGCGACGAATTTTTAAAATTTTTTAAAAAGTAAAAAATCCAAATAAACTTACATGAGAGCCAGCCCAATAAAAATGCCAAGGTTCATCTACTCTGCTAACATTAGCCTCTTGTGCAACAATTCCGGTAAAGAGAACATCCTCCATATTTACTGAATTAACTTTAGGGCAATTTTCAATTATTCTAGTAATTGCTAATGCTGAACACATGTAAGTACATCCATTTAGGTAGTTTGGATATTTTTTGTTTGGATAAACCTCTTCTGGGACATACCTAAAAAATGTTTTTTTCTTTTGGGAAAATAAAGGTTTGAACAATATATTTAAATTTACAAAAACTTTGTTTAAAGTTTCCTTTATTACCTACCATTTGCTTTTTTCCTCCCTTATAGGCTCTGTATTGACTAATGCTGTTCCCCAACAAGTTGCAGGGTTGTTGTCTTCCAGGTCAATAGAAAATTTTATATCTATCCAAAAATCAAGCCGTTTTAGGTGCACAACAGTGTCATCATCTGTTTTCATTACATATTTTGCCTGGGGGCAAAATGTTTGTTGCCATTGGAAGGCTGCATGAACCTTTAAAAAATGAATGAATTTTTAAGAAAATTTGTGAAACTAAAAATATTTAAATTTTTGTAAATAAAATAAATTGGGGTAAGTGTCAGTGTTGTCTATTATCTAAAAATTAATTAAATTCCAACAGTAAATATTGTTGTGGTGTGTAAAGGTCTAATATATAAATTCAATTAAAGGCAGACTATAAAAGCTTCTATTTCCACCAGTCAGAGTTCCGACCATTGGCTACTACTTCAACATAGTCTTATTCTCTTCTTCACCTTCTATTGTATTTTAATACCTTTAATAAATATTCTATTCTGTTGTATGTCTCTTCGACTACAACAAGTTTTTCAACCCCTAGTTAAACACAATAAATATTTACCATCAAATGCAGATTTCCATAAGTATCAGGTATTCCCTTTAAAAACACAGTATCATCATAATGCTTATGCTCTTCATGAATAAACTTTTTTAATTTTATTGGAGAGACTTCATCTGGACTTAGTGGAATGTCACCACGATGATTCTAGAAAAATGGCTTTTAATAATAGTTAACGTTAAATTAACCTTGTTAAGGTTTGGATCAGCTAAGAAGAAACGTAAAACTGTCCCATTTGGCTATAATTAAAGTAAATTTAATTTATTGCATAATTTTAAAATGTTTGAGGAATTAATCTATTTAAATATTTTCTACCATTTTTAAACTAAAAATTAAAAAAATCTTACCCTATCCTTATACCAAGTTAATCTAATCGCTTCTCTGTTTATATAAGATTCCCGCCTTGACAAAACCAAAATAAATACTTTTGTGTTGTTATCGCAAGGTAAAACACTTGGCTCCTGCAAAAAATAATTATGATCAAAATTTTTAAATTTTGAAGTAAAATTCCGTAGAGGTCTAGAGTCCTCTTCCCATGAAGTATTTACTCTTTTTAAGTGTTGTAATTGTCGAAATGCCAAAAATAGTGTTGAGACAAACAAAAGAAAAATTGCGACGCGAAGAAGAATGCGGCAAAATGTACTTAATATGAATTATTTTAATTTAAATTGAATAAATAAAAATATTATTTAATTCAATTATGTATAAAGTTGGATGTAAAAGGTCGGTAGATTTAAGAAAAATTAAAAATTTATAATTTTAAATAATTAAAAAAATACTTGAACGAGTTTGTCCGTATTTTTATTGCTTGCATATTAAGACTAATTTAATAAATTAATTAAAAATAAATTAGAATAAATTGAATAATTCGAGCTTTAAGGTAAAACAATTAATATCTGAATTTGACTATATTTTATGGATTTATTAAAATAAATAATATTAATAAATTTAAATAGAAAATTTAAACGTGGAAACTCTTTATTTTTTAAAAAATTATTTTAATTTTAAACTTCCCACTAAATTGTTTAAACATATGCAGAGAATGGCAAACTTTTATTTACATAAATTTTTCTTATGCTTTTGAATTATCTATTATAATTTAAGTCTATTTCCGTTTTTAATTTTTTCTTGGATTAATCAAATATATTTTTAAATTATGCTAAATTTTGGAGCTAAAATTTTTTCAAATTCCCGAAATTTCAAGAAATTAACATTTAATATTAGTAGAATTAGCGTTCAGAATATGAAATTTCTTCTTAAAATTGAAGAACAGGATGTTTATTGCCTATAAACAAAAAATTAAAATTTGCTCTTTTTTAATTTTCAAAATTCCTCAAACTCGACCATGGAATAATTTAAAAGTTTTCTATTAGAATTTTTTAAATTGTTTCTTAAAAATTAAGTTTGAATTTCTTATACTTAAAAAACATAAAATTAGAGGCCTCAACATGGAAATTTGGACTTTTAATTTTTTGAATTTTTCAAGAATTCCTGGACCTTGACCATGGAATATTTTGGAAGTTTGTTAGGAAAAATTGTCTTAAATAATTTTTAAATTTTATGTTGTAAGTTCAGTACTCAAAAAATATAAACTTAACGCCCGCCCGTATCAAAAATTTTTTTTGAATTTCATCCTGGACATTGACCGTGGAATATTATCAAAGTTTCTCGTTTAAAAGTTGAGTTTATTAATTTAAATTAAATAATATTATATTTAATGTATAAAAATATAAAATTAAAATGTTTTGGGAATGGAATTTTGGAATTAAAATTTTTTAAAATTTTAAAAATTCCTTGACATTGACCATGGAATTTTATCAAAGTTTCTCGTTTAAAAGTTGAGTTTATTAATTTAAATTAAATAATATTATATCTAATGTATAAAAATATAAAATTAAAATGTTTTGGGAATGGAATTTTGGAATTAAAATTTTTAAAAATTTTAAAAATTCATTGACATTGACCATGGAATAACTTTGAAATATTATTGAAAAAAAGACTTCTAATTTTTTTTAAAATTTAAGTTTGATTATCTAATACACAAAAAACATAAAATTAGAGTCTAAAAATATTTTTAATTAAAAAAAAATTTTTTTTAATTTTTAAAAATTCTTTGACATTGACCATGGAATAACTTTGAAATATTATTGAAAAAAAGACTTCTAATTTTTTTTAAAATTTAAGTTTGATTATCAAATACACAAAAAACATAAAATTAGAGTCTAAAAATATTTTTAATTAAAAAAAAAATTTTTTTAATTTTTAAAAATTCCTTGACATTGACCATGGAATAACTTTGAAATATTATTGAAAAAAAGACTTCTAATTTTTTTTAAAATTTAAGTTTGATTATCTAATACACAAAAA
This sequence comes from Meloidogyne exigua, assembly GCA_018905775.1. Taxonomy (NCBI): domain Eukaryota; kingdom Metazoa; phylum Nematoda; class Chromadorea; order Rhabditida; family Meloidogynidae; genus Meloidogyne; species Meloidogyne exigua. The sequence goes on from JAGUQR010000018.1 coordinate 771,798, forward strand.
ACATAAAATTAGAGTCTAAAAATATTTTTAATTAAAAAAAAATTTTTTTTAATTTTTAAAAATTCTTTGACATTGACCATGGAATAACTTTGAAATATTATTGAAAAAAAGACTTCTAATTTTTTTTTAAATTTAAGTTTGATTATCTAATACACAAAAAACATAAAATTAGAGTCTAAAAATATTTTTAATTAAAAAAAAATTTTTTTTAATTTTTAAAAATTCCTTGACATTGACCATGGAATAACTTTGAAATATTATTGAAAAAAAGACTTCATATTTTTTTTAAAATTTAAGTTTGATTATCTAATACACAAAAAACATAAAATTAGAGTCTAAAAATATTTTTAATTAAAAAAAAATTTTTTTTAAATTCCTTGACATTGACCATGGAATTATTTTGAAACCTTCAGGACAAAAGCTTTTTAAATTATTTTAAAATTTAAGTTTGATTATCTAATACACAAAAAACATAAAATTAGAGTCTAAAAATATTTTTAATTAAAAAAAAATTTTTTTTAATTTTTAAAAATTCCTGGACCTTGACCATGGAATAATCTTGAAACCTTCAGGACAAAAGCTTTTTAAATCATTTTAAAATTTATCTCTTAAGTTCTAATACCTAAAAATTATAAAATTAAAGCCCGCCCGTATCAAAAATTTTTATAAATTTTTTTAAATTTTTTAAAAATTCATGGACCTTGACCATGGAATTATTTTGAAACCTTCAGGACAAAAGCTTTTTAAATTATTTTAAAATTTATCTCTTAAGTTCTAATACCTAAAAATTATAAAATTAAAGCCGCCCGTATCAAAAATTTTTTTAAATTTTTTAAAAATTCCTGGAACTTGACCATAAAATAATTTTGAAACCTTCAGGACAAAAGCTTTTTAAATTATTTTAAAATTTATCTCTTAAGTTCTAATACCTAAAAAATATAAACTTAAAGCCCGCCCGTATCAAAAATTTTTTAAATTTTTTTAAATTTTTTAAAAATTCCTGGAACTTGACCATGGAATAATTTTGAAACCTTCAGGACAAAAGCTTTTTAAATTATTTTAAAATTTATTTCTTAAGTTCTAATACCTAAAAAATATAAACTTAAAGCCCGCCCGTATCAAAAATTTTTTTAAATTTTTTTTAAATTCCTTGACATTGACCATGGAATAACTTTGAAATATTATTGAAAAAAAGACTTCTACTTTTTTTTTAAATTTAAGTTTGATTATCTAATACACAAAAAACATAAAATTAGAGTCTAAAAATATTTTTAATTAAAAAAAAATTTTTTTTAATTTTTAAAAATTCCTTGACATTGACCATGGAATAACTTTGAAATATTATTGAAAAAAAGACTTCATATTTTTTTTAAAATTTAAGTTTGATTATCTAATACACAAAAAACATAAAATTAGAGTCTAAAAATATTTTTAATTAAAAAAAAATTTTTTTTAAATTCCTTGACATTGACCATGGAATTATTTTGAAACCTTCAGGACAAAAGCTTTTTAAATTATTTTAAAATTTATCTTTTAAGTTCTAATATCTAAAAAATATAAAATTAAAGCCCGCCCGTATCAAAAATTTTTTTTAATTTTTTTAAATTTTTTAAAAATTCCTGGAACTTAACCATGGAATAATTTTGAAATCTTCAGGACAAAAGCTTTTTAAATTATTTTAAAATTTATCTCTTAAGTTCTAATACCTAAAAATTATAAAATTAATGCCCGCCCGTATCAAAAATTTTTTTAAATTTTTTTAAATTTTTTAAAAATTCCTTGACATTGACCATGGAATTATTTTGAAACCTTCAGGACAAAAGCTTTTTAAATTATTTTAAAATTTATCTCTTAAGTTCTAATACCTAAAAATTATAAAATTAAAGCCGCCCGTATCAAAAATTTTTTTAAATTTTTTAAAAATTCCTGGAACTTGACCATAAAATAATTTTGAAACCTTCAGGACAAAAGCTTTTTAAATTATTTTAAAATTTATCTCTTAAGTTCTAATACCTAAAAAATATAAACTTAAAGCCCGCCCGTATCAAAAATTTTTTAAATTTTTTTAAATTTTTTAAAAATTCCTGGAACTTGACCATGGAATAATTTTGAACCTTCAGGACAAAAGCTTTTTAAATTATTTTAAAATTTATTTCTTAAGTTCTAATACCTAAAAAATATAAACTTAAAGCCCGCCCGTATCAAAAATTTTTTTAAATTTTTTTTAAATTCCTTGACATTGACCATGGAATAACTTTGAAATATTATTGAAAAAAAGACTTCTAATTTTTTTTTAAATTTAAGTTTGATTATCTAATACACAAAAAACATAAAATTAGAGTCTAAAAATATTTTTAATTAAAAAAAAATTTTTTTTAATTTTTAAAAATTCCTTGACATTGACCATGGAATAACTTTGAAATATTATTGAAAAAAAGACTTCATATTTTTTTTAAAATTTAAGTTTGATTATCTAATACACAAAAAACATAAAATTAGAGTCTAAAAATATTTTTAATTAAAAAAAAATTTTTTTTAAATTCCTTGACATTGACCATGGAATTATTTTGAAACCTTCAGGACAAAAGCTTTTTAAATTATTTTAAAATTTATCTTTTAAGTTCTAATATCTAAAAAATATAAAATTAAAGCCCGCCCGTATCAAAAATTTTTTTTAATTTTTTTAAATTTTTTAAAAATTCCTGGAACTTAACCATGGAATAATTTTGAAATCTTCAGGACAAAAGCTTTTTAAATTATTTTAAAATTTATCTCTTAAGTTCTAATACCTAAAAATTATAAAATTAATGCCCGCCCGTATCAAAAATTTTTTTAAATTTTTTTAAATTTTTTAAAAATTCCTTGACATTGACCATGGAATTATTTTGAAACCTTCAGGACAAAAGCTTTTTAAATTATTTTAAAATTTATCTCTTAAGTTCTAATACCTAAAAATTATAAAATTAAAGCCGCCCGTATCAAAAATTTTTTTAAATTTTTTAAAAATTCCTGGAACTTGACCATGGAATAATTTTGAAACCTTCAGGACAAAAGCTTTTTAAATTATTTTAAAATTTATTTCTTAAGTTCTAATACCTAAAAAATATAAACTTAAAGCCCGCCCGTATCAAAATTTTTTTTTAAATTTTTTTAAATTCCTTGACATTGACCATGGAATAACTTTGAAATATTATTGAAAAAAAGACTTCTAATTTTTTTTTAAATTTAAGTTTGATTATCTAATACACAAAAAACATAAAATTAGAGTCTAAAAATATTTTTAATTAAAAAAAAATTTTTTTTAATTTTTAAAAATTCCTTGACATTGACCATGGAATAACTTTGAAATATTATTGAAAAAAGACTTCATATTTTTTTTAAAATTTAAGTTTGATTATCTAATACACAAAAAACATAAAATTAGAGTCTAAAAATATTTTTAATTAAAAAAAAATTTTTTTTAAATTCCTTGACATTGACCATGGAATTATTTTGAAACCTTCAGGACAAAAGCTTTTTAAATTATTTTAAAATTTATCTTTTAAGTTCTAATATCTAAAAAATATAAAATTAAAGCCCGCCCGTATCAAAAATTTTTTTTAATTTTTTTAAATTTTTTAAAAATTCCTGGAACTTAACCATGGAATAATTTTGAAATCTTCAGGACAAAAGCTTTTTAAATTATTTTAAAATTTATCTCTTAAGTTCTAATACCTAAAAATTATAAAATTAATGCCCGCCCGTATCAAAAATTTTTTTAAATTTTTTTAAATTTTTTAAAAATTCCTTGACATTGACCATGGAATTATTTTGAAACCTTCAGGACAAAAGCTTTTTAAATTATTTTAAAATTTATCTCTTAAGTTCTAATACCTAAAAATTATAAAATTAAAGCCGCCCGTATCAAAAATTTTTTTAAATTTTTTAAAAATTCCTGGAACTTGACCATAAAATAATTTTGAAACCTTCAGGACAAAAGCTTTTTAAATTATTTTAAAATTTATCTCTTAAGTTCTAATACCTAAAAAATATAAACTTAAAGCCCGCCCGTATCAAAAATTTTTTAAATTTTTTTAAATTTTTTAAAAATTCCTGGAACTTGACCATGGAATAATTTTGAAACCTTCAGGACAAAAGCTTTTTAAATTATTTTAAAATTTATTTCTTAAGTTCTAATACCTAAAAAATATAAACTTAAAGCCCGCCCGTATCAAAAATTTTTTTAAATTTTTTTTAAATTCCTTGACATTGACCATGGAATAACTTTGAAATATTATTGAAAAAAAGACTTCTAATTTTTTTTAAAATTTAAGTTTGATTATCTAATACACAAAAAACATAAAATTAGAGTCTAAAAATATTTTTAATTAAAAAAAAATTTTTTTTAATTTTTAAAAATTCCTTGACATTGACCATGGAATAACTTTGAAATATTATTGAAAAAAAGTCTTCTAATTTTTTTAAAATTTAAGTTTGATTATCTAATACACAAAAACATAAAATTAGAGTCTAAAAATATTTTTAATTAAAAAAAAATTTTTTTAATTTTTAAAAATTCCTTGACATTGACCATGGAATAACTTTGAAATATTATTGAAAAAAAGTCTTCTAATTTTTTTTAAAATTTAAGTTTGATTATCTAATACACAAAAAACATAAAATTAGAGTCTAAAAATATTTTTAATTAAAAAAAAATTTTTTTTAATTTTTAAAAATTCCTTGACATTGACCATGGAATAACTTTGAAATATTATTGAAAAAAGACTTCATATTTTTTTAAAATTTAAGTTTGATTATCTAATACACAAAAACATAAAATTAGAGTCTAAAAATATTTTTAATTAAAAAAAAATTTTTTTAATTTTTAAAAATTCCTTGACATTGACCATGGAATAACTTTGAAATATTATTGAAAAAAAGTCTTCTAATTTTTTTTAAAATTTAAGTTTGATTATCTAATACACAAAAAACATAAAATTAGAGTCTAAAAATATTTTTAATTAAAAAAATTTTTTTAATTTTTAAAAATTCCTTGACATTGACCATGGAATAACTTTGAAATATTATTGAAAAAAAGTCTTCTAATTTTTTTTAAAATTTAAGTTTGATTATCTAATACACAAAAAACATAAAATTAGAGTCTAAAAATATTTTTAATTAAAAAAAAAATTTTTTTAATTTTTAAAAATTCCTTGACATTGACCATGGAATAACTTTGAAATATTATTGAAAAAAGACTTCTAATTTTTTTTAAAATTTAAGTTTGATTATCTAATACACAAAAAACATAAAATTAGAGTCTAAAAATATTTTTAATTAAAAAAAAATTTTTTTTAATTTTTAAAAATTCCTTGACATTGACCATGGAATAACTTTGAAATATTATTGAAAAAAAGTCTTCTAATTTTTTTTAAAATTTAAGTTTGATTATCTAATACACAAAAAACATAAAATTAGAGTCTAAAAATATTTTTAATTAAAAAAAAATTTTTTTTAATTTTTAAAAATTCCTTGACATTGACCATGGAATAACTTTGAAATATTATTGAAAAAAAGACTTCTAATTTTTTTTTAAATTTAAGTTTGATTATCTAATACACAAAAAACATAAAATTAGAGTTTAAAAATATTTTTAATTAAAAAAAAATTTTTTTTAATTTTTAAAAATTCCTTGACATTGACCATGGAATAACTTTGAAATATTATTGAAAAAAAGACTTCATATTTTTTTAAAATTTAAGTTTGATTATCTAATACACAAAAAACATAAAATTAGAGTCTAAAAATATTTTTAATTAAAAAAAAATTTTTTTTAATTTTTAAAAATTCCTTGACATTGACCATGGAATTATTTTTAAACCTTCAGGACAAAAGCTTTTTAAATTATTTTAAAATTTATCTCTTAAGTTCTAATACCTAAAAATTATAAAATTAAAGCCCGCCCGTATCAAAAATTTTTTTAAATTTTTTTAAATTTTTTAAAAATTCATGGACCTTGACCATAAAATAATTTTGAAATCTTCAGGACAAAAGCTTTTTAAATTATTTTAAAATTTATCTCTTAAGTTCTAATACCTAAAAAATATAAACTTAAAGCCCGCCCGTATCAAAAATTTTTTAAATTTTTTTAAATTTTTTAAAAATTCCTGGAACTTGACCATGGAATAATTTTGAAACCTTCAGGACAAAAGCTTTTTAAATTATTTTAAAATTTATTTCTTAAGTTCTAATACCTAAAAAATATAAACTTAAAGCCCGCCCGTATCAAAAATTTTTTTTTATTTTTTTTAATTTTTCAAAAATTCCTGGACCTTGACCATGTAATAATTTCAAAGTTCCTCGTTCAAATGTTGGGATTATTAATTTAAATAAAATAATATTTTATCTAATCCCTAAAAAATAAAAAAATTAGAGGCCTCAACGTGGAAATTTGGACATTTAATTTTTTGAATATTTCAAGGATTCCTGTACCTTGACCATGGAATTATTTTTGAGTTTCTCTTAATTTTTGAGAAATTTCTTCTTAGAATCAAAGAATAGGATGTCTAATCCTTAAAAAATAAAAAAATTAGAGGCCTCAACATGGAAAATTGGACATTTAATTTTTTGAATATTTCAAGAATTCCTGGACCTTGACCATGGAATATTTTTAGAATTAGAATTTTCAAATTTCTTCTCATAATTGTAGAACAGTATGTTTATTGTCTGTATACAATAAATTAGATTCAATGATGATTATTGAATTAAAATTTTTTAAATAAAGACCAACTCCGCTAGTTTTGAGTAATTTTAAAGAGAATTGTAAAAATTACAATTTATTTTTAATAATCTACTTTTTCTCTTTAATATTTTATATTATACTTTAATTTATTTTTTGATATTCATACATATATTTATACATGTTCATAATAATTCTCTTTTTTAAATATTGACATTGGTTCACATTTTTTTAATGTTTGTTGTCTGTTTGGAAGACAAGTCGTCTGGTTATTTCTCTCAGCCGGTTTTTTCTTTTAATATTTACACAAGTATTTTAAGCCCTGCGCGTCCCTCAACAATTATATAATCATTTTTATTATATACCTTACAAAGCCTGTCTGTTTCTAATGAGACGGAAGGTAAAAAAGTATTATATTTTGTTTTATTTTTCTGACAGGTGTAATGAAAAGAAAACGTTGCGCACATTTGCGGATTTTTTATTTAATTTCTTTGTTTTATTAAATTATTCCTTGGCTTTTTGCTTTATTTTATTAAAATTTCATTTCTAGCCTTATTTTTTAATTGTTTTTAACATTATGTTTTAATGACTAGATGTTCTTTTAATTTTGCTCAATAAAAAAAATCTAAATTTACTTAATATTTATTTTTTCATTTATTTTTTTTACTTTAATGATTATATTTAAACCTACTTTTGGTTACCTTCATCAGAGATGTTTGTCGTTAAAGACTGATTCAGATAATTTAATTTGAGGAAATTGTGGGTGTAGCACTTTTTAGTTAATTTCTGCAAATTAAATTTGTGAAATAGATCCGCAAAACATTTCCGACATAAAAAGGTATGTGCATCAACATATAAAATACAAGTTTTAGCGTTAATAATATGTACACTCTGTCCCAGTTGTTGTATTAAGAGAAGGAAAAAAACTCGTCTATTGTTATTCCTGTTTTATGTTTTAATAATAAATGCATTAAAAGAATAACATCAACATTTTACATTTATTAAAATATTTTTTGACAATGAGTGTATGTAATGATATATAATAGTTGATCTGATATAGATGAGAACGATCAGTCTTTCTTTTAGAATACAAGGCTTAGTGGAAATATGGTTTTTTAATTTTATTTTGTACAGCATATACCAGTTTTTGCCAAATTTATATAATTTTATTATGTTTCTTTTGTCCCTTTTATTATCAATAAAAATTCCAAATTACACCCAAATTATTAAACACATAAAAATAATTTCACAATTATTACAATGTTCATTTGACTTTTTTTTCTTATTCTTTTTAACCATCGATTTTAAGAAATAAAATGTATTAAAATGACGAGAATATTTTATTAAACTCCATTTCTATTTCCCTTTTTTTACTTTTTAATTTTACATTTACACTAACACTTTAATATACGTCCACAGTTATTCAATAAATATATTGATAAATTTTCTCTTTTTAAATAAAAATTTTTCTTTTACATTTTACGTTTTATTATTGTTACCAAATATTATTTTAAATTTAATTGATTATTTAACCAATTTGATTAATTTTTGATTAAGTTTGTCAATTAATCTCCAAATATTTAATAGTTAGACCAACTTCAAATCATTATAAAAACAAGGCTTTCTTCTTTAAATAATATATTAAAGCCAAAATATTAAATAGACAAACACATTCCTTCCCCATCTTTTTTTTGGCTATTTCTCAAATTTAATGATAACATCATTATTATTTGTTAAATTTTTCTTTTCTCAATTACCATTTTTTATTTATTTATTTTCTTTCTTTTGTTAGTGGGGGTGATAGTTTTGCACAATTCTATGAATTTGTCATGTGCAAACTATTTTTATTTTTCTTATGATTCTTTTTTAAGCTCTCCAATTTTTCTTTCTTTTATTTTTTTAAATTATTTTTTTTTATTTCCTAATTATTTTTATACCTCTCGTAATGTGGAAATTAAAATTGATTTAAGCGACTAGTTTTTGAATAAACTTGATTAAAACTTACTCCGTATATTCTATTGTATTTAATTTTTATTAAAAGCAATAATTACGAATTTTATGCTTCTTCCTCACTTTTATTATTTTTGGATGTCGAGACAATTGTTAATATAAATAAACCCTCTTTTGCTTTGTATGGTTAATAAAACACTAAATTTTAAAAATATAGAAAGGTAAATCTATTATTTCGATTTATTTTCACTCAGCCAAATACTCAACTGTTCCTATTTTCTCCTTTTAATATTTAATTCATTTTTCAACCCTCTGCCTTTACTAATACCAGGAATTTTTTTTCTAGTTTTACTTTCATTTCTCCATTCAAACGAGGAATTTGAGGAAAAATGCTACCTTTTCATTGCTTGAATGCGCTAAACATACACACACACAAACCCTCTATCTTGTGAGTTAAGTGAGAGAGAAGCATAGTAGTCAGAATCTTCTTTTATATTTCTTTTTTTAATTTATTTTACTACCAACCCACACACAAACCTTTATAAATAATGTTAGACTTTGCCCAGACATTGCATTAGTCAGACACTTGTACATTTATATTATATGTATAGTGCCAGTCATTTTCTAAAGCATATAAAAGAGAGAAAACAAATACTTTGTAGGAATATCCGAGTGTGGCAAATATATTTTATCATATTTATTTTTATCATTTTTATGAGACCCACAAAATATAAAATTATTAGAAATAATTTTTAAAGAGAAATTCCCAATTGGTTTAAATACTGTTTTTTTTAAAGTAACCCAATTAAATTGAATTTTTCCCTAATTTGGACTTTGTTATATCTTTGCTCAAAGGATCTTTTCAAAATAATAAAATTAAATAATTAATAAAAAAAAGTGGACTTGTTAATTTCTTATTTTTCTTAAAAATGGCAATTAAATTTTGCTTAATTGTATTGTTTTAAAAATTATAACTTTGCTATTTTACTTAATATGAATTATTTTTTTTATTGTTTTACTTAACTGTTGTTTTAATTTTTAAATTTATTATCAGCGTTTAATGACTAAAACATGGATTATATTTATTATTCTATCCATTAAGTAGACTAATAAATTTTACAAGGAAAATTTTCAAGCTAAATCTTCAAAAATTTTTATTCAAAAAAAATTCTGCTTATTTATTGAATCAATACTTGTTTGCTAACAACTTTTTAACTAAACATTTCTCGTCCTCAAAAAAATTTTTTTTCTTTTTACAGACTCTTTCTTTCAATGGGTTACATAAAATATAATTTTCTTTTTTCTTACAACCACCCATTCTATTCCTGGGAAAAATTCCCCCATTTTTTACTTCCCCCACCTTCATTTGTATATATATTTTTTCTTTCTTTTTTTTATCATCGTTTTTTTTCATCATGTGGCCGACTGCCACTAGAAGGAATACATGGACATAAATTGGCCGTTTTTTAATGGACATTTGAGTAACTAGTAAAAATATATTTAGTACAATAAATAGACTGTTAGAGTCTTTGTAAATTTGTCCGCATAAAACTAAGCCGCTTTATTCAATTAATTTAATTTATTTTAGTTAATAGAATAAATTAATAAACAAAAATAATTTAAACAAATGCGCTAGTGTTTGTTCTTTTTAGATAACTTGGATTTTCTGAAAAAACATATTGACAGTTTAAAAATTATTGTTAGTCTTAAGCCTTTCTAAAATGCCTCGCGCATTGATTCAGAATACGGCTGTTTCTAATTTAACGATTTCTCGAACATTTGTTTGTCCTAGTTGTACTCTAAAGTCCTTCAGACATTGTTCTTTCACTTTACACATTCCGTCTTCTGCTCTCTCTTTATTTTTTTAATCTTCTTTCCCCTTCAATTCCCTTAGAAAATTTTCACCACTTTTGTTTGTCTGACTGCCAGACTAATGTAGTAACAACAGACATCCTAACTTTGTCTTTTTTCTTCTCATATTTCTTTCAATATTTTATATAAAAGTACAAATATTTTATTTAGGGAGCTGGTTTTTGCTTCTTTTTTAATTTTTGCCTTTTTCTAATTTTATAGAAAAAAATTTTTGTTCCCCTCAAATTAAAATTGAAAGGTACTTTTACTTGGTTTAGTTTTTGGTTTTTATTTGCCTAAAATATTAAATTTTTAATTTAAAAATATTGAATTTAGGTATATTTATGTATTTTAAACCTTGTACTTTTTTTTTTAAATTCTTTTATTATTTTGAAATTTAAAGATGTATTTTTCCTTTTATAAAAATATTTTCTATACATTTTTTCTCTCGATTGTTTTCCAATCTTTAAAAAAAAATATTTTTATTTGTCATTGGATTCTTGTCCACTAGAGTCGGGAAAAATTACTTTGTAAGCAATATCTTTTAATTCTCAGTTTCTGGATTTTCTTAAAATAAAGCCTATCAAATTAGCAACCAAAATATTTAACCAACTTTGTTGCATTATTTTTTAAAAATAAATAAATAAAATAATATATATTAAGTAAATTTAAAATTTCTCTCATTTTAATTTTTAACAGTAGAATGTACACTATAATTAATTTAATTAAATGCATTTTTACAATAATTATTATTTGACAACAGAATCTCTGCTTCACTTCCAAAAATACTTCAAAAAATAATTTAATTGAGTACGAAATTAAATGTCAGTTTTTAAAGAAGTACAAGTCTTGACAGCAACAACAGCAATTAATATCGATAACCCTAATAATAATAATAATTTATCTTCCATCTTTTTTAACGGAACTACACCTACTAATAGTATAAAAACGTCAAGTCCATCATTAGCCATAATACCTTCAGTTGTGGATAATAATGGAGGGGAGACGCCTACAACTCCTGTGGCTAACAATAGTAATTCTTCTACACCAAATGCAAATTCTAAAGTGACTTTTTTGGGTTTATAACTGCTCAATTGGGGTTAAATTTTATAGTCTGGGCATTAAACTTCACTGACTTTTTTATTTATAAAATAAAATTTTTTCACTCTAACTAGTAGTGTTTTAAGATTTTTTAAATTTTCATTAACGCTTTAGGTACAGCAGAAAAACCCAAAACTTTACAAAACAGAACTTTGTCGTAGTTGGATGGAAACTGGTAGATGCAATTATGGAGAAAGGTTATAATTGAAATTAATTAAAATTTTGTGTAGGGAATTTATAGTTTGAAAAAAAATTTTTTTTACTTAATATTTAATTTTATTTATACCATTAAAGAAAAAAAAATATTCGAATAATTGTTGATTTAAAAAATTGAAACATTATTATTTTTGGATGTCAGTTATAAACTGACTTAATTTCTATAATTAAATATCTCTGGACATAAATGTGTACGTAAAATATTATCCAATTATTTTTAAAGGTGTCAATATGCTCATGGTGACAGAGAAAAGCGTCCAGTTCCAAGACATCCAAAATACAAAACAGAACCATGCCAATCTTATCACAAAACGGGTAAGCGTTCATTTTATTTTTCCTTTTAAAATACAAGTAAAATTGGTATGAATTTAGAATTTTATTTTTTTTTTTGCCATGCAACAGCATGGCATCCAAAAATAATCTCAAACTACGTGCAACGATTCCTTTGAAAAATTTTATTCAGATTTAATAAATAATAAAAGAAATAAAATATATTAATCAAAAATTCGTAAAAAATATCAAGAAAACTTACAATATATTATAAAAATAATTTTAAATTTAATTAATTTAGGTTATTGTCCGTATGGACCGCGCTGCCATTTTGTTAGTTAATTTTTTTCAATCTTATTTTAGTAATATCTATTAAATGTCTGAGGATTTAGAACAAAATAATAAACCCTTATAGTTTTGTCCTAATTTTGGTCAATTAAAATTGAATTAAACCTAACAATTAATAACATTTTAAACCATAAATTAGCCAAAATGTTGGCTTCCAAAAATATTCTGTGCTCCCAAATAAATTGGCTGTTACAGTGGAGAAACTCTTATATTTACTTTCTGTATAATTTAAAAATTCATATTTTTCATTTTCTATAAAAATCTTTTTCTTTTTTAAAATTTAAGCTTATCCCATATTAAATCCAAAAATTGTAATTTTAAATTCTTCTTTAAGGTTCACAATGAAAACCCCACACAACTGAAGGCGTTAATAAACGCAAATGAACAGGCACTGAGATTGGTTCAAGAAATAACAACAGGTTTATTTTAATAATTTAAAATGTTTAAAATTTTCTATTAAAAAGATTCAAAGCAACAACGCACAATTCTAACAAGTTCGTGTAGCGCCGCTTCTCTAGGAGCGTATGCCGCAATGCAATCTGATAATTCTACTAGCACTCCTCCAATATTTGGAGGAGGTAAATTGACAACAGTGGATGATGGTGTTGGTCTTTTTCCGGCACAGAGAAGCAATTCTGCTATTGTTGCATATTTAAACGGGTATTTAATTAATTTATTTATTTTTTGATTTTGAATTAAATTTTAAAATTAAATAAACAGATTTTTCCTTGATTAAAAAATTTACTCTGCTTTTCTTTATTTTTATTAATTAAAGGAAGATAAATTAATTAATTAAAAAAAATTTTTTTTAAACAATTAAATATTCCAATTTTCAGCCAACAACATTTGCTTGGTAAATCTCACGGATTTGGAAGCAATCCTGATAATTTCAACATTTTCAATGCCAATAATATGCATTTATGTCAAAATTCACCTCCTCCATTATTTGATCAAAATCAACAAAATTGCCATCAACAATATGTTAATATGGACGAAGATTCGCAGATGAAAAATTATTCTGAAGCGAACAACAATTTGAAGGTAAAAAATGCTGCAATTTCGTACCAAGTAAAAAAAATAGCCGAAAACATCGGCTTCCAAAAATAAATAAGTTGACAGCTAAAGTATAATAGTTATATAAACTATTTTTGTTTTTGTTAAATAAATTAATAGTTCAATAAATATATATGTTGCAAAAAGCTGAAGAAATTTAAATATTTTAAATTAAATTTTTTCCTTTTATTTTTAGTCATTATGGCATGAAACTAACAGAGGAGATCTCGAGTTTTCTTATCAAAATTTAAACACTTCAGGAATGGGGATGGAAGATCAAAATTTTCGGTCTAAAACGTTGAATTTGTTCTCTCCATCGACTGCTACAGGATGGCATAGCGAGTAAGAAATTTAAAGAATTTTAGTGCCAAACCTGTCTAAAACTCTACTTGCATTTTAATAGTTTTTTTTAACCTAATTATTTAGACAAATCTCCCCTCTCCATTTTTCTTCTATCCCCTTTGTTCACGAAGCCAATACAACAGAATTATCGCAACAACACCGTCGTCAACGAAAGATATTACCCGTTCCATTAAATACTCAAAAACAACATTTTCTGGATTTTAATGATGATATTGATGCTAATAATGAGTTGGGTGCTCAACAATTGTTAGGCAATTTGTGTTGTGTTAGTGATGGTAAAAGTATTTTTTAAACACTTTTAAAATACTTTTTCTTTAATTATTAAATTTTAGATGAATATTCGCGTTCTTCAATTCTCTCTTCTAACATAGATTCTGGTAATGAGTCACCACCAGCGGCCTCTGAAGATGTACAAAAATTTTTTTAATTTACCCTAAATCTTTCTCTTTCATTTTAGTCAGCAAAAGCAATACTTACCCCTTGCTTGGTAGGAATTCAACAGAATAAAATTTTAAGTTCTAGTCAACAGTCTTCGGCATTATCAAGCTTGGAAGACACACAACAACGTAGAAGCAGTGAAAGTGACAAAACCAGTATTATACCTAACAAATCAGGTAATAATTTTTGGATTAAGCTGGTGGACCAGTAAACCACTAATAAATTAATGTGTTTATATTTTTTGCTAATGCGTAAGCATAGCAGCCAAAAATAACAAACTATTAGCATAAATCTCCACATGCCTTTACATTATAATTTATAAACTTAAAAGAAATATAAATTAAAAATTAATATTAAGCAAACTTTTAATATACACTCATACATTTATTTATACTTTTGAGGGGATTCATCAACACTTTCCTCTTCACATCCTGGGCCGGTAGTAGTAGAAAGTGTCAATTCAACACAGGTAAAGAGTAACAAATCAACAGCTTCTTCTTCATTGGCTTCTTTACTTTCTTCGTCTTCATCAACTTCAGCAACTGTGGCATTATATCAACAATCATCTAATGTTCAAAAATCAGAATTTTTGACAAATTCTAATAATAAAAATACCTCACATTTAAATTCTCAAATGCCTCCCCTTCCTCCTTCTACAACCTTTTCATTTATTAATACAACTGGATCGGCTACTCCAACAAAAGAAGACACAATTATCGAAAAGAAAGTATCAACGACACAACCGTCTGTTCGTCTGCCAGTCTTTGAACGGCTCTCATTAAATCAGTAACTATCTCTCTTACCCCTTTTAATATAATTAAAGGTAAGAAGAAATGAATTAAAAAACCTGTCTTTATCTTTATTAACATAGTCATTTATTTCTTGTATATCCTCATTTTATTTTTCCCTCCCGTTGATATTCCCCGTATAAACTAATAAGTTTATATTAGGCCCATTAATTTAATTAGTTATTGCTAGATAATTTAAACATATTTATACAATTTATTTATTTAAATTTTTGCAATTTTCGCGTTCATTTTTCCCCGATTAATTTAATTTTTTCTTTTTAATTTATTTTAATGCTTTTTAAAAATATTTTTACTAGTAACGTGTATTTAGTCTTATTATTTAATATATAGCTAGTTTATTTACTGCAAATATTTTCCCCTACTTAATTTTATTTAATTTTATCCGGTGTTTTAAATAATATTGATGACATTTATATTTTATAAATTATTTTTAATTTAATTTTTCTTTCTTACTTTACTGTATCGAATCTGAGATGTTTTAATTGAACACGATTTTTACCGTTATTGCCTTAGCCAGATAAGTCTCTTCTTGCTTAATTAATATTTCTGGAAACTTAAGTTTACGGGTTATTTCTGAATTAAGAACAAGGTTTTATTTATTAAATTATATTTAATATTTTGAATTATTTTACAAAAGTAAACATTAAATTCAATTAAAACATCTTTCAACTCTAATTATTATTTAACAATTCTTTTTTTAATCGCCTCATCTCCCATTAAAAAAACAAACAAAATTATCTCTATTTTTTTAACTAAAAAATGCTTTCTTCAATCTTTAATTTAAATTAATTTAAATATTTTTTTCTTCCCTAAAATAAATTACAATAATTGTAACATATTTTCTGTGCCTTTCCCCTTCCAAATTTATTTAAAAATATTGCGTACGCGAAAATAATTGAATTTTTGATTCTTCTAGAATTTTTAAAATGGAGAAGCTTTTAAAATTAATTGTCGGTGTTTATTTAAAAAATTAAGCTTTTCCATTTTAAATTTTAATTAGTTAGTTGCCACATTCAATTCTTCAAATAATTATTTTTAATGTTTTTATATTTTGCACTTGAGTAATTTACCTATTTTTCCTTAATTTAATTTCCACCTTTTTAATTTATATTAATTTAAGCTAATTATTTTTTAATTAAATTACTCTTTTACTTAATTAGCCTGAGGCGATATTATCTTTTTAACGTTGAAACTGTTTAAAGTAAATTACTCAATTAACAATTTCCTTTTACAAAATTAGTTTCTATTAGTTTTTTCAATTTTTCTAATTTTAATATTTTGCTTAATTTATCTAAATTATTTAAGCATTTTAAAAATACTCGCCTCTACATTAATTATTTAATTATTTTTCAAAAATTAAAAAATTATTTAAAAATATTCTTTTAATTTAATATATTTTTTTCTATTTAGTTTAGAACCCACTCTTTCCCAAATTAGAAATTAATACTTATATTTAATTATTTTTAGTTTTTAATTTTATTTAAAAATATTTATATATAAATATCTCACTAAATTTATTTAATATGTATTTTAATTTATGCTTATTTTTCTAACAAGAATGCGTCATAATTAAGTTTAATATATTTGAAAATAAAAGAAATTTAAGGGACGGACATTAGGTAGCCTAAATTTAATGAGAAAAAAATATGCGGATTTTACTTGCGGACATTTCTAAACATAATGGAAAAGTTGGTTATCCTCCAGTTAAATTGCTTAACAACACAAAATTTTTTTTATATATTATGACGCATTTATTTTAAATTTTTTTTAGGCTGCTTAGATGAATATTTGTAATATTTTTTAATTTATCTACTAAAATTAATTTAATATGGCCATTTATATTTGATAAAATTATTTTCCCTTTGTATGAATGAAAATTTTTTAATACTGGACTAAAAATTAATTTATTAATAATTTTGACTATTGCATTTAAAAACTAGCACGGTTAGATCCACGCAGAGCATGATTAGTACTGCTACTCACAACTCGTTTAGTTCTACAATTTTTGGTATTAAAATAATATTACAAACAAAACCGTTCTTCATGACGTGATGTTAATCTTTTACGCAAATCACGGGCGCATAAAGGAGTCGATGAACGTCTAGATAATTTTTTGTCGTGAAAATCATTGCTTCTCATAGATTTAGAATCACGTTCGCGATTATATCCTTTCATTTGATTATCTAGATAAATATTAATAACATCAATGAGGAAGGGTTAAAACACATATAAAATAAAAAAGAAATAGTGTGTTAAAAATATAACTAAGTTAGAGAAGAAAAGATGATGAAATATAATTGGTAGAGATGATAAAGAAGTAGAGATATGCGCTTACTTTTCTTTGTCATTTACACCTTATGCAATATTTCATTTTAATAGTTATTAAGTACAGCTGTTTTTGGTAAAAAAAAATGTGAAACGGCATTACTGTTAGGTACCAACTTTTTTGCCTTTTTTTAAATTTTTATGAAAAATTCCAGTAATTTTGTTGATACGGTACTACCGTATTGTTTAAAAGTTTTAGCAAGTTAAGTGTAAACGGCTGAGGTCAATTGAGTGCAGACAACTCGGTGCGTAACATCAGATTTTTGGCTATTAAGCGAGGCCAATTTAGTGCGGCCAAATGGGTGCGGCTCAACTGAGATCCTTTGGGGTATTGTATCCTATTTTTGCACGCATTCAGATGTAATCACTAATTTGGCCGCACTAAATTGGCCTCGCTTAATAGCCAAAAATCTGATGTTACGCACCGAGTTGTCTGCACTCAATTGACCTCAGCCGTTTACACTTAACTTGCTAAAACTTTTAAACAATACGGTAGTACCGTATCAACAAAATTACTGGAATTTTTCATAAAAATTTAAAAAAAGGCAAAAAAGTTGGTACCTAACAGTAATCCCGTTTCACATTTTTTTTTACCAAAAACAGCTTTACTTAATAACTATTAAAATGAAATATTGCATAAGGTGTAAATGACAAAGAAAAGTATGGCATATCTCCACTTCTTTGTCATCTCAACCAATTATATTTCATCATCTTTTCTTCTCTAACTTAGTTATATTTTTAACACACTATTTCTTTTTTTAATTTTTATACGTTATTTTTAATTTCTAAGATTTTAATTAATAAAATGAATAAAAATAAATATTTATCGAATATGTAGAAAGAAAAATGAAAGTTTTCTACAACTCTCAAATATTATAGTCAAAATTTATTTATAAACATTGAAAATAAGAAGGAAAACATTATTTATATAAATTTTTGCCCCTTTCTTCCTCTTCTCTTGATTAATATCGTCAAATTTCTGTTGCTGTTGCCGTTGTTCACAAGTAAAACCATTAAAACCCAAAGCTTCCTTGACTAAAAAGATAAAAATCTTAAATTCTAAAAACATAAATAATACCAATTATTCGAAAGTTTGCCAACACATAAGTCTACTTCACATTGAAAGACCCCATTTCCACGTACACAAGGAGCACATCGACCCGAAGAGAAAAAATAATTGTGCAGGGGATTTGTGAAGCAAATATTGTGTGCAGCCAAGATTTATCTTAAAATAAATGTTTTAATCTTTAGTGAAGACGTTGGCTCGCTCCAGAAAAATTTCAATATAAAACTAGAAGAGAAAATAAAACATGAATCGAGATATATAATTCTAAAATTCCTTAAAACTGAATAAAGCCCAAACCAAAGGATCGTCTACAACACTCAAATGATTTGCCATAGTAATTAGCGAAATTATAGATAAAGTAAATACCGCCATATTCCGTCATGAAACAACACCTAAACGAGCTGATAACCGCTGTAAGAAAAATCCGAGAATATGAGCCATGAGAAGCACCCAAAGAAGCTTAAAGTAATAATTTGTAAAAGCAAATAAACATAATGCTATTCCGTCTAATAGCTCTTAGAAATCAATGCTGAAAGTAATTATTTGTAAAAGCAACTAGTCATAGTGCTAATAACAAACGCCGCCTGTTTTCTAATAATTATTTATTCGTATAGTCTAGGTATTATATACAGTTAATCTAAACATTATTATAGAACTCCAGAATTCTTTAAATTCTTTGTTACAGCTGTGTCATAGGCAGCATTGAAGACCACCTCTGTTTTAATATTAAAATAACTTCTTTAAATAACTTTTAGATTTTATATTTAGCTTGGAAAATAAAGAAAAGGAAACAAAATGATTTGAATAACAAAATTGAATCAAATTTGTTAGAATTAAAGTTATGGAGATAGAATAAAATTAAACTAATTTTCCTATTCCTAATTAACTAAACAAAATTTTAAAAACTGATCCTAGCATGTGAAGCGAACGACTACAGGCTGTAAAGTTACAATAGAAAATTTTAATTTCAAATTTTGCAACCTTAATGTCAATAATTTAAAAAATTTGCCTTAAATAATTAAAAATTCATTTAATTCAATCATCTTTCTTTTTAGGCCATTCCATTCGCCTTCATATTTTTGGTTAATATTGAGTCACATGTTGCGTTGAACACAAAGTCTTTAAAATAAAAAATCATTCTTTACAATAAATTTAAATAGTTTTATTTTTTAAAGGGACAAAAAGCTGAAAAAACTGCAAAAAAATGTTTCAACTTATTGAAAGAATGATTAGTGAGAAAATAACATTTTTTAGTGGAGGATAAATAAAACTAATAATTGAAATAAAAGTAAAATATAACAAATTTTAAGGAAAGGAAAAGACAACGAAACTAATTAATTTTAATGTTTTATCTTTTAAATTAAACAAAAAATTAACATACCAACATTCCTAGTGTCAGTTGCATTTGTTGTGTGCATATAGAGTGGCCTGTGGTCATTTCCTTTAATCTTAAATTTTTAAGATGAACATTTAAGCTATCAAAATTTATTTTATCAGACCTTTGAGAATAATGACTTAATAAATTCTAAAGCAATGTCATACAATTCTTCATCTGTCAGTTCATCTGTTAATTCTTCTGAAAATATTAAATTAAATAATTTTTAGTTCACTATATTTTTTTTTTTGCAAAATATCATTCCTAAACTATAAAAATAACTAAAAAAAATTTTCTTAATTAAACACAATTGGCCCTTCAAATTTAACAGTTTATGTAAATTTACTTTTAAATTCAGGATAGAAATTTTCTAATGGAGCATATTTCAGTTTTTCTGCAAAAATGTCCTTTTTGTTCAAAAACATAATTAATGAAGACGGCCTCAAAAATTTATTTCTGTATATTTGTTTGAATAAATCCTTTGTGTCAGTCATTTGATTCTGAAAAATGAAAAAAAAATATTTCCTATTTATTAATTATTGATGTGTTATTTAAATAAAGGAAGAAGCAGAAGGTAAATTCTTACAATATTTGCATCCTCCTCCAACACATTATTGTAGCAAGAAAGGGAAACAATGAATAAAATTGCTGTAACGCCCTCTAAAAATTGAAATAAAAAATTAATTTTTAGACGTATTTTATTCAAAAAATTTAAATATTTTTACCGAAACAGTGAATCCATTTTCTCCGTTCGGTTTTTTGGCCACCAACATCGATCAATCTAAGAAAAAATAAATTAAAATATTAAAAAAATCTCCACCTTATAGTAAATTGCCTAAATGAAAAAATAATTTCATAAATTCCTTTAGTTGAAGCCCTTGCTCTAATAATGTCGTCAAGTGAAGGGTTATATTCTGGATGTATTATTCTGTGAACTTGGCTGAGAAGGCTATTTATAAATTATTTAAAATAATTTTTGTAAAGTGTTAAAGTCTAAAATTTTTTAATTTTCATTTTTAAAATAGTTTTTTACGAATATTAAAAAAAATATTCTTTAAATAAAAACAAACTAATTGGTGTTATCCGGCACATAAAATTCCATTAGCCGTGTACATGCAACTTTAACACATTTGCAATTGAGAAATTGTACAATCTAATAAGAAATAATGTTAATTAAAGAAACACGTAAATTAAGGCTAACAAAAATCATATTATAAAATTGAGAAAAATAAAAATTAGAGAAATTCATTCATGGAGTATTGAGTTAAAATTTTTTGAAATTCCAGAAATTTCAAGGAATTGAACTTTGAATATTATAAAAATTAGCGTTTGGAATTTTGAAATTTGTTCTTAAAATTGAAGAATAGGATGTTTATTGACCATAAACAAAAAATTAGAGAAATTCAATGATGGATTATTGAGTTAAAATTTTTTGAAATTCCAGAAATTTCAAGGAATTGAACCTTGAATAATTTAAAAATTAGCGTTTGGAATTTTGAAATTTCTTCTTAAAATTGAAGAATAGGATGTTTATTGACCATAAACAAAAAATTAGAGAAATTCATTCATGGAGTATTGAGTTAAAATTTTTTGAAATTCCAGAAATTTCAAGGAATTGAACTTTGAATATTATAAAAATTAGCGTTTGGAATTTTGAAATTTCTTCTTAAAATTGAAGAATGGGATGTTTATGAATCATAAACAAAAAATTAGAAAAATTCATTCATGGAGTATTGAGTTAAAATTTTTTGAAATTCCAGAAATTTCAAGGAATTGAACTTTGAATATTATAAAAATTAGCGTTTGGAATTTTGAAATTTCTTCTTAAAATTGAAGAATAGGATGTTTATTGACCATAAACAAAAAATTAGAGAAATTCATTCATGGAGTATTGAGTTAAAATTTTTTGAAATTCCAGAAATTTCAAGGAATTGAACTTTGAATATTATAAAAATTAGCGTTTGGAATTTTGAAATTTCTTCTTAAAATTGAAGAATGGGATGTTTATGAATCATAAACAAAAAATTAGAAAAATTCATTCATGGAGTATTGAGTTAAAATTTTTTGAAATTCCAGAAATTTCAAGGAATTGAACTTTGAATATTATAAAAATTAGCGTTTGGAATTTTGAAATTTGTTCTTAAAATTGAAGAATAGGATGTTTATTGACCATAAACAAAAAATTAGAGAAATTCATTCATGGAGTATTGAGTTAAAATTTCTTGAAATTCCAGAAATTTCAAGGAATTGAACTTTGAATATTATAAAAATTAGCGTTTGGAATTTTGAAATTTCTTCTTAAAATTGAAGAATAGGATGTTTATTGACCATAAACAAAAAATTAGAGAAATTCATTCATGGAGTATTGAGTTAAAATTTCTTGAAATTCCAGAAATTTCAAGGAATTGAACTTTGAATATTATAAAAATTAGCGTTTGGAATTTTGAAATTTGTTCTTAAAATTGAATAATAGGATGTTTATTGACCATAAACAAAAAATTAGAGAAATTCATTCATGGAGTATTGAGTTAAAATTTTTTGAAATTCCAGAAATTTCAAGGAATTGAACTTTGAATATTATAAAAATTAGCGTTTGGAATTTTGAAATTTGTTCTTAAAATTGAAGAATAGGATGTTTATTGACCATAAACAAAAAATTAGAGAAATTCATTCATGGAGTATTGAGTTAAAATTTTTTGAAATTCCAGAAATTTCAAGGAATTGAACTTTGAATATTATAAAAATTAGCGTTTGGAATTTTGAAATTTGTTCTTAAAATTGAAGAATAGGATGTTTATGACCATAAACAAAAAATTAGAGAAATTCATTCATGGAGTATTGAGTTAAAATTTTTTGAAATTCCAGAAATTTCAAGGAATTGAACTTTGAATATTATAAAAATTAGCGTTTGGAATTTTGAAATTTCTTCTTAAAATTGAAGAATAGGATGTTTATTGACCATAAACAAAAAATTAGAGAAATTCATTCATGGAGTATTGAGTTAAAATTTCTTGAAATTCCAGAAATTTCAAGGAATTGAACTTTGAATATTATAAAAATTAGCGTTTGGAATTTTGAAATTTGTTCTTAAAATTGAATAATAGGATGTTTATTGACCATAAACAAAAAATTAGAGAAATTCATTCATGGAGTATTGAGTTAAAATTTTTTGAAATTCCAGAAATTTCAAGGAATTGAACTTTGAATATTATAAAAATTAGCGTTTGGAATTTTGAAATTTGTTCTTAAAATTGAAGAATAGGATGTTTATTGACCATAAACAAAAAATTAGAGAAATTCATTCATGGAGTATTGAGTTAAAATTTCTTGAAATTCCAGAAATTTCAAGGAATTGAACTTTGAATATTATAAAAATTAGCGTTTGGAATTTTGAAATTTGTTCTTAAAATTGAATAATAGGATGTTTATTGACCATAAACAAAAAATTAGAGAAATTCATTCATGGAGTATTGAGTTAAAATTTTTTGAAATTCCAGAAATTTCAAGGAATTGAACTTTGAATATTATAAAAATTAGCGTTTGGAATTTTGAAATTTGTTCTTAAAATTGAAGAATAGGATGTTTATTGACCATAAACAAAAAATTAGAGAAATTCATTCATGGAGTATTGAGTTAAAATTTCTTGAAATTCCAGAAATTTCAAGGAATTGAACTTTGAATATTATAAAAATTAGCGTTTGGAATTTTGAAATTTGTTCTTAAAATTGAATAATAGGATGTTTATTGACCATAAACAAAAAATTAGAGAAATTCATTCATGGAGTATTGAGTTAAAATTTTTTGAAATTCCAGAAATTTCAAGGAATTGAACTTTGAATATTATAAAAATTAGCGTTTGGAATTTTGAAATTTGTTCTTAAAATTGAAGAATAGGATGTTTATTGACCATAAACAAAAAATTAGAGAAATTCATTCATAGAGTATTGAGTTAAAATTTTTTGAAATTCCAGAAATTTCAAGGAATTGAACTTTGAATATTATAAAAATTAGCGTTTGGAATTTTGAAATTTGTTCTTAAAATTGAAGAATAGGATGTTTATTGACCATAAACAAAAAATTAGAGAAATTCAATGATGGATTATTGAGTTAAAATTTTTTGAAATTCCAGAAATTTCAAGGAATTGAACTTTGAATATTATAAAAATTAGCGTTTGGAATTTTGAAATTTCTTCTTAAAATTGAAGAATAGGATGTTTATTGACCATAAACAAAAAATTAGAGAAATTCATTCATGGAGTATTGAGTTAAAATTCTTTGAAATTCCAGAAATTTCAAGGAATTGAACCTTGAATAATTTAAAAATTAGCGTTTGGAATTTTGAAATTTGTTCTTAAAATTGAATAATAGGATGTTTATTGACCATAAACAAAAAATTAGAGAAATTCATTCATGGAGTATTGAGTTAAAATTTTTTGAAATTCCAGAAATTTCAAGGAATTGAACTTTGAATATTATAAAAATTAGCGTTTGGAATTTTGAAATTTGTTCTTAAAATTGAAGAATAGGATGTTTATTGACCATAAACAAAAAATTAGAGAAATTCATTCATGGAGTATTGAGTTAAAATTTCTTGAAATTCCAGAAATTTCAAGGAATTGAACTTTGAATATTATAAAAATTAGCGTTTGGAATTTTGAAATTTGTTCTTAAAATTGAATAATAGGATGTTTATTGACCATAAACAAAAAATTAGAGAAATTCATTCATGGAGTATTGAGTTAAAATTTTTTGAAATTCCAGAAATTTCAAGGAATTGAACTTTGAATATTATAAAAATTAGCGTTTGGAATTTTGAAATTTGTTCTTAAAATTGAAGAATAGGATGTTTATTGACCATAAACAAAAAATTAGAGAAATTCATTCATAGAGTATTGAGTTAAAATTTTTTGAAATTCCAGAAATTTCAAGGAATTGAACTTTGAATATTATAAAAATTAGCGTTTGGAATTTTGAAATTTGTTCTTAAAATTGAAGAATAGGATGTTTATTGACCATAAACAAAAAATTAGAGAAATTCAATGATGGATTATTGAGTTAAAATTTTTTGAAATTCCAGAAATTTCAAGGAATTGAACTTTGAATATTATAAAAATTAGCGTTTGGAATTTTGAAATTTCTTCTTAAAATTGAAGAATAGGATGTTTATTGACCATAAACAAAAAATTAGAGAAATTCATTCATGGAGTATTGAGTTAAAATTCTTTGAAATTCCAGAAATTTCAAGGAATTGAACCTTGAATAATTTAAAAATTAGCGTTTGGAATTTTGAAATTTCTTCTTAAAATTGAAGAATAGGATGTTTATTGACCATAAACAAAAAATTAGAGAAATTCAATGATGGATTATTGAGTTAAAATTTTTTGAAATTCCAGAAATTTCAAGGAATTGAACTTTGAATAATTCAAAAATTAGCGTTTGGAATTTTGAAATTTGTTCTTAAAATTGAAGAATAGGATGTTTATTGACCATAAACAAAAAATTAGAGAAATTCATTCATGGAGTATTGAGTTAAAATTTTTTGAAATTCCAGAAATTTCAAGGAATTGAACTTTGAATATTATAAAAATTAGCGTTTGGAATTTTGAAATTTCTTCTTAAAATTGAAGAATAGGATGTTTATGAATCATAAACAAAAAATTAGAGAAATTCATTCATGGAGTATTGAGTTAAAATTTTTTGAAATTCCAGAAATTTCAAGGAATTGAACTTTGAATATTATAAAAATTAGCGTTTGGAATTTTGAAATTTGTTCTTAAAATTGAAGAATAGGATGTTTATTGACCATAAACAAAAAATTAGAGAAATTCATTCATGGAGTATTGAGTTAAAATTTTTTGAAATTCCAGAAATTTCAAGGAATTGAACTTTGAATATTATAAAAATTAGCGTTTGGAATTTTGAAATTTGTTCTTAAAATTGAATAATAGGATGTTTATTGACCATAAACAAAAAATTAGAGAAATTCATTCATGGAGTATTGAGTTAAAATTTTTTGAAATTCCAGAAATTTCAAGGAATTGAACTTTGAATATTATAAAAATTAGCGTTTGGAATTTTGAAATTTGTTCTTAAAATTGAAGAATAGGATGTTTATTGACCATAAACAAAAAATTAGAGAAATTCATTCATGGAGTATTGAGTTAAAATTTCTTGAAATTCCAGAAATTTCAAGGAATTGAACTTTGAATATTATAAAAATTAGCGTTTGGAATTTTGAAATTTGTTCTTAAAATTGAAGAATAGGATGTTTATTGACCATAAACAAAAAATTAGAGAAATTCATTCATGGAGTATTGAGTTAAAATTTTTTGAAATTCCAGAAATTTCAAGGAATTGAACTTTGAATATTATAAAAATTAGCGTTTGGAATTTTGAAATTTCTTCTTAAAATTGAAGAATAGGATGTTTATGAATCATAAACAAAAAATTAGAGAAATTCATTCATGGAGTATTGAGTTAAAATTTTTTGAAATTCCAGAAATTTCAAGGAATTGAACTTTGAATATTATAAAAATTAGCGTTTGGAATTTTGAAATTTCTTCTTAAAATTGAAGAATGGGATGTTTATGAATCATAAACAAAAAATTAGAGAAATTCATTCATGGAGTATTGAGTTAAAATTCTTTGAAATTCCAGAAATTTCAAGGAATTGAACCTTGAATAATTTAAAAATTAGCGTTTGGAATTTTGAAATTTCTTCTTAAAATTGAAGAATAGGATGTTTATTGACCATAAACAAAAAATTAGAGAAATTCATTCATGGAGTATTGAGTTAAAATTTTTTGAAATTCCAGAAATTTCAAGGAATTGAACTTTGAATATTATAAAAATTAGCGTTTGGAATTTTGAAATTTGTTCTTAAAATTGAAGAATAGGATGTTTATTGACCATAAACAAAAAATTAGAGAAATTCATTCATGGAGTATTGAGTTAAAATTTTTTGAAATTCCAGAAATTTCAAGGAATTGAACTTTGAATATTATAAAAATTAGCGTTTGGAATTTTGAAATTTCTTCTTAAAATTGAAGAATAGGATGTTTATGAATCATAAACAAAAAATTAGAGAAATTCATTCATGGAGTATTGAGTTAAAATTTTTTGAAATTCCAGAAATTTCAAGGAATTGAACTTTGAATATTATAAAAATTAGCGTTTGGAATTTTGAAATTTGTTCTTAAAATTGAAGAATAGGATGTTTATTGACCATAAACAAAAAATTAGAGAAATTCATTCATGGAGTATTGAGTTAAAATTTTTTGAAATTCCAGAAATTTCAAGGAATTGAACTTTGAATATTATAAAAATTAGCGTTTGGAATTTTGAAATTTGTTCTTAAAATTGAATAATAGGATGTTTATTGACCATAAACAAAAAATTAGAGAAATTCATTCATGGAGTATTGAGTTAAAATTTTTTGAAATTCCAGAAATTTCAAGGAATTGAACTTTGAATATTATAAAAATTAGCGTTTGGAATTTTGAAATTTGTTCTTAAAATTGAAGAATAGGATGTTTATTGACCATAAACAAAAAATTAGAGAAATTCATTCATGGAGTATTGAGTTAAAATTTCTTGAAATTCCAGAAATTTCAAGGAATTGAACTTTGAATATTATAAAAATTAGCGTTTGGAATTTTGAAATTTGTTCTTAAAATTGAATAATAGGATGTTTATTGACCATAAACAAAAAATTAGAGAAATTCATTCATGGAGTATTGAGTTAAAATTTTTTGAAATTCCAGAAATTTCAAGGAATTGAACTTTGAATATTATAAAAATTAGCGTTTGGAATTTTGAAATTTCTTCTTAAAATTGAAGAATAGGATGTTTATGAATCATAAACAAAAAATTAGAGAAATTCATTCATGGAGTATTGAGTTAAAATTTTTTGAAATTCCAGAAATTTCAAGGAATTGAACTTTGAATATTATAAAAATTAGCGTTTGGAATTTTGAAATTTGTTCTTAAAATTGAAGAATAGGATGTTTATTGACCATAAACAAAAAATTAGAGAAATTCATTCATGGAGTATTGAGTTAAAATTTCTTGAAATTCCAGAAATTTCAAGGAATTGAACTTTGAATATTATAAAAATTAGCGTTTGGAATTTTGAAATTTGTTCTTAAAATTGAATAATAGGATGTTTATTGACCATAAACAAAAAATTAGAGAAATTCATTCATGGAGTATTGAGTTAAAATTTTTTGAAATTCCAGAAATTTCAAGGAATTGAACTTTGAATATTATAAAAATTAGCGTTTGGAATTTTGAAATTTTTCTTAAAATTGAAGAATAGGATGTTTATGAATCATAAACAAAAAATTAGAGAAATTCATTCATGGAGTATTGAGTTAAAATTTTTTGAAATTCCAGAAATTTCAAGGAATTGAACTTTGAATATTATAAAAATTAGCGTTTGGAATTTTGAAATTTGTTCTTAAAATTGAAGAATAGGATGTTTATTGACCATAAACAAAAAATTAGAGAAATTCATTCATGGAGTATTGAGTTAAAATTTCTTGAAATTCCAGAAATTTCAAGGAATTGAACTTTGAATATTATAAAAATTAGCGTTTGGAATTTTGAAATTTGTTCTTAAAATTGAATAATAGGATGTTTATTGACCATAAACAAAAAATTAGAGAAATTCATTCATGGAGTATTGAGTTAAAATTTTTGAAATTCCAGAAATTTCAAGGAATTGAACTTTGAATATTATAAAAATTAGCGTTTGGAATTTTGAAATTTGTTCTTAAAATTGAAGAATAGGATGTTTATTGACCATAAACAAAAAATTAGAGAAATTCATTCATGGAGTATTGAGTTAAAATTTCTTGAAATTCCAGAAATTTCAAGGAATTGAACTTTGAATATTATAAAAATTAGCGTTTGGAATTTTGAAATTTGTTCTTAAAATTGAAGAATAGGATGTTTATTGACCATAAACAAAAAATTAGAGAAATTCATTCATGGAGTATTGAGTTAAAATTTTTTGAAATTCCAGAAATTTCAAGGAATTGAACTTTGAATATTATAAAAATTAGCGTTTGGAATTTTGAAATTTCTTCTTAAAATTGAAGAATAGGATGTTTATGAATCATAAACAAAAAATTAGAGAAATTCATTCATGGAGTATTGAGTTAAAATTTTTTGAAATTCCAGAAATTTCAAGGAATTGAACTTTGAATATTATAAAAATTAGCGTTTGGAATTTTGAAATTTCTTCTTAAAATTGAAGAATGGGATGTTTATGAATCATAAACAAAAAATTAGAGAAATTCATTCATGGAGTATTGAGTTAAAATTCTTTGAAATTCCAGAAATTTCAAGGAATTGAACCTTGAATAATTTAAAAATTAGCGTTTGGAATTTTGAAATTTCTTCTTAAAATTGAAGAATAGGATGTTTATTGACCATAAACAAAAAATTAGAGAAATTCATTCATGGAGTATTGAGTTAAAATTTTTTGAAATTCCAGAAATTTCAAGGAATTGAACTTTGAATATTATAAAAATTAGCGTTTGGAATTTTGAAATTTGTTCTTAAAATTGAAGAATAGGATGTTTATTGACCATAAACAAAAAATTAGAGAAATTCATTCATGGAGTATTGAGTTAAAATTTTTGAAATTCCAGAAATTTCAAGGAATTGAACTTTGAATATTATAAAAATTAGCGTTTGGAATTTTGAAATTTCTTCTTAAAATTGAAGAATAGGATGTTTATGAATCATAAACAAAAAATTAGAGAAATTCATTCATGGAGTATTGAGTTAAAATTTTTTGAAATTCCAGAAATTTCAAGGAATTGAACTTTGAATATTATAAAAATTAGCGTTTGGAATTTTGAAATTTGTTCTTAAAATTGAAGAATAGGATGTTTATTGACCATAAACAAAAAATTAGAGAAATTCATTCATGGAGTATTGAGTTAAAATTTTTTGAAATTCCAGAAATTTCAAGGAATTGAACTTTGAATATTATAAAAATTAGCGTTTGGAATTTTGAAATTTGTTCTTAAAATTGAATAATAGGATGTTTATTGACCATAAACAAAAAATTAGAGAAATTCATTCATGGAGTATTGAGTTAAAATTTTTTGAAATTCCAGAAATTTCAAGGAATTGAACTTTGAATATTATAAAAATTAGCGTTTGGAATTTTGAAATTTGTTCTTAAAATTGAAGAATAGGATGTTTATTGACCATAAACAAAAAATTAGAGAAATTCATTCATGGAGTATTGAGTTAAAATTTCTTGAAATTCCAGAAATTTCAAGGAATTGAACTTTGAATATTATAAAAATTAGCGTTTGGAATTTTGAAATTTGTTCTTAAAATTGAATAATAGGATGTTTATTGACCATAAACAAAAAATTAGAGAAATTCATTCATGGAGTATTGAGTTAAAATTTTTTGAAATTCCAGAAATTTCAAGGAATTGAACTTTGAATATTATAAAAATTAGCGTTTGGAATTTTGAAATTTCTTCTTAAAATTGAAGAATAGGATGTTTATGAATCATAAACAAAAAATTAGAGAAATTCATTCATGGAGTATTGAGTTAAAATTTTTTGAAATTCCAGAAATTTCAAGGAATTGAACTTTGAATATTATAAAAATTAGCGTTTGGAATTTTGAAATTTGTTCTTAAAATTGAATAATAGGATGTTTATTGACCATAAACAAAAAATTAGAGAAATTCATTCATGGAGTATTGAGTTAAAATTTTTTGAAATTCCAGAAATTTCAAGGAATTGAACTTTGAATATTATAAAAATTAGCGTTTGGAATTTTGAAATTTGTTCTTAAAATTGAAGAATAGGATGTTTATTGACCATAAACAAAAAATTAGAGAAATTCATTCATGGAGTATTGAGTTAAAATTTCTTGAAATTCCAGAAATTTCAAGGAATTGAACTTTGAATATTATAAAAATTAGCGTTTGGAATTTTGAAATTTGTTCTTAAAATTGAATAATAGGATGTTTATTGACCATAAACAAAAAATTAGAGAAATTCATTCATGGAGTATTGAGTTAAAATTTTTTGAAATTCCAGAAATTTCAAGGAATTGAACTTTGAATATTATAAAAATTAGCGTTTGGAATTTTGAAATTTCTTCTTAAAATTGAAGAATAGGATGTTTATGAATCATAAACAAAAAATTAGAGAAATTCATTCATGGAGTATTGAGTTAAAATTTTTTGAAATTCCAGAAATTTCAAGGAATTGAACTTTGAATATTATAAAAATTAGCGTTTGGAATTTTGAAATTTGTTCTTAAAATTGAAGAATAGGATGTTTATTGACCATAAACAAAAAATTAGAGAAATTCATTCATGGAGTATTGAGTTAAAATTTCTTGAAATTCCAGAAATTTCAAGGAATTGAACTTTGAATATTATAAAAATTAGCGTTTGGAATTTTGAAATTTGTTCTTAAAATTGAATAATAGGATGTTTATTGACCATAAACAAAAAATTAGAGAAATTCATTCATGGAGTATTGAGTTAAAATTTTTTGAAATTCCAGAAATTTCAAGGAATTGAACTTTGAATATTATAAAAATTAGCGTTTGGAATTTTGAAATTTCTTCTTAAAATTGAAGAATAGGATGTTTATGAATCATAAACAAAAAATTAGAGAAATTCATTCATGGAGTATTGAGTTAAAATTTTTTGAAATTCCAGAAATTTCAAGGAATTGAACTTTGAATATTATAAAAATTAGCGTTTGGAATTTTGAAATTTCTTCTTAAAATTGAAGAATAGGATGTTTATTGACCATAAACAAAAAATTAGAGAAATTCAATGATGGATTATTGAGTTAAAATTTTTTGAAATTCCAGAAATTTCAAGGAATTGAACTTTGAATAATTCAAAAATTAGCGTTTGGAATTTTGAAATTTGTTCTTAAAATTGAAGAATAGGATGTTTATTGACCATAAACAAAAAATTAGAGAAATTCATTCATGGAGTATTGAGTTAAAATTTTTTGAAATTCCAGAAATTTCAAGGAATTGAACTTTGAATATTATAAAAATTAGCGTTTGGAATTTTGAAATTTGTTCTTAAAATTGAAGAATAGGATGTTTATGAATCATAAACAAAAAATTAGAGAAATTCATTCATGGAGTATTGAGTTAAAATTTTTGAAATTCCAGAAATTTCAAGGAATTGAACTTTGAATATTATAAAAATTAGCGTTTGGAATTTTGAAATTTCTTCTTAAAATTGAAGAATGGGATGTTTATGAATCATAAACAAAAAATTAGAGAAATTCATTCATGGAGTATTGAGTTAAAATTCTTTGAAATTCCAGAAATTTCAAGGAATTGAACCTTGAATAATTTAAAAATTAGCGTTTGGAATTTTGAAATTTCTTCTTAAAATTGAAGAATAGGATGTTTATTGACCATAAACAAAAAATTAGAGAAATTCATTCATGGAGTATTGAGTTAAAATTTTTTGAAATTCCAGAAATTTCAAGGAATTGAACTTTGAATATTATAAAAATTAGCGTTTGGAATTTTGAAATTTGTTCTTAAAATTGAAGAATAGGATGTTTATTGACCATAAACAAAAAATTAGAGAAATTCATTCATGGAGTATTGAGTTAAAATTTTTTGAAATTCCAGAAATTTCAAGGAATTGAACTTTGAATATTATAAAAATTAGCGTTTGGAATTTTGAAATTTCTTCTTAAAATTGAAGAATGGGATGTTTATGAATCATAAACAAAAAATTAGAGAAATTCATTCATGGAGTATTGAGTTAAAATTTTTTGAAATTCCAGAAATTTCAAGGAATTGAACTTTGAATAATTTAAAAATTAGCGTTTGGAATTTTGAAATTTCTTCTTAAAATTGAAGAATGGGATGTTTATGAATCATAAACAAAAAATTAGAGAAATTCATTCATGGAGTATTGAGTTAAAATTTCTTGAAATTCCAGAAATTTCAAGGAATTGAACTTTGAATATTATAAAAATTAGCGTTTGGAATTTTGAAATTTGTTCTTAAAATTGAAGAATAGGATGTTTATTGACCATAAACAAAAAATTAGAGAAATTCATTCATGGAGTATTGAGTTAAAATTTTTTGAAATTCCAGAAATTTCAAGGAATTGAACTTTGAATATTATAAAAATTAGCGTTTGGAATTTTGAAATTTCTTCTTAAAATTGAAGAATAGGATGTTTATGAATCATAAACAAAAAATTAGAGAAATTCATTCATGGAGTATTGAGTTAAAATTTTTTGAAATTCCAGAAATTTCAAGGAATTGAACTTTGAATATTATAAAAATTAGCGTTTGGAATTTTGAAATTTCTTCTTAAAATTGAAGAATAGGATGTTTATTGACCATAAACAAAAAATTAGAGAAATTCATTCATGGAGTATTGAGTTAAAATTTTTTGAAATTCCAGAAATTTCAAGGAATTGAACTTTGAATATTATAAAAATTAGCGTTTGGAATTTTGAAATTTGTTCTTAAAATTGAAGAATAGGATGTTTATTGACCATAAACAAAAAATTAGAGAAATTCATTCATGGAGTATTGAGTTAAAATTTTTTGAAATTCCAGAAATTTCAAGGAATTGAACTTTGAATATTATAAAAATTAGCGTTTGGAATTTTGAAATTTGTTCTTAAAATTGAAGAATAGGATGTTTATTGACCATAAACAAAAAATTAGAGAAATTCATTCATGGAGTATTGAGTTAAAATTTTTTGAAATTCCAGAAATTTCAAGGAATTGAACTTTGAATATTATAAAAAATTAGCGTTTGGAATTTTGAAATTTGTTCTTAAAATTGAATAATAGGATGTTTATTGACCATAAACAAAAAATTAGAGAAATTCATTCATGGAGTATTGAGTTAAAATTTTTTGAAATTCCAGAAATTTCAAGGAATTGAACTTTGAATATTATAAAAATTAGCGTTTGGAATTTTGAAATTTGTTCTTAAAATTGAAGAATAGGATGTTTATTGACCATAAACAAAAAATTAGAGAAATTCATTCATGGAGTATTGAGTTAAAATTTTTTGAAATTCCAGAAATTTCAAGGAATTGAACTTTGAATATTATAAAAATTAGCGTTTGGAATTTTGAAATTTGTTCTTAAAATTGAATAATAGGATGTTTATTGACCATAAACAAAAAATTAGAGAAATTCATTCATGGAGTATTGAGTTAAAATTTTTTGAAATTCCAGAAATTTCAAGGAATTGAACTTTGAATATTATAAAAATTAGCGTTTGGAATTTGAAAAATTTCTTCTTAAAATTGAAGAATAGGATGTTTATGAATCATAAACAAAAAATTAGAGAAATTCATTCATGGAGTATTGAGTTAAAATTTTTTGAAATTCCAGAAATTTCAAGGAATTGAACTTTGAATATTATAAAAATTAGCGTTTGGAATTTTGAAATTTGTTCTTAAAATTGAAGAATAGGATGTTTATTGACCATAAACAAAAAATTAGAGAAATTCATTCATGGAGTATTGAGTTAAAATTTCTTGAAATTCCAGAAATTTCAAGGAATTGAACTTTGAATATTATAAAAATTAGCGTTTGGAATTTTGAAATTTGTTCTTAAAATTGAATAATAGGATGTTTATTGACCATAAACAAAAAATTAGAGAAATTCATTCATGGAGTATTGAGTTAAAATTTTTTGAAATTCCAGAAATTTCAAGGAATTGAACTTTGAATATTATAAAAATTAGCGTTTGGAATTTTGAAATTTCTTCTTAAAATTGAAGAATAGGATGTTTATGAATCATAAACAAAAAATTAGAGAAATTCATTCATGGAGTATTGAGTTAAAATTTTTTGAAATTCCAGAAATTTCAAGGAATTGAACTTTGAATATTATAAAAATTAGCGTTTGGAATTTTGAAATTTCTTCTTAAAATTGAAGAATAGGATGTTTATTGACCATAAACAAAAAATTAGAGAAATTCATTAATGGAGTATTGAGTTAAAATTTTTTGAAATTCCAGAAATTTCAAGGAATTGAACTTTGAATATTATAAAAATTAGCGTTTGGAATTTTGAAATTTGTTCTTAAAATTGAATAATAGGATGTTTATTGACCATAAACAAAAAATTAGAGAAATTCATTCATGGAGTATTGAGTTAAAATTTTTTGAAATTCCAGAAATTTCAAGGAATTGAACTTTGAATATTATAAAAATTAGCGTTTGGAATTTTGAAATTTGTTCTTAAAATTGAAGAATAGGATGTTTATTGACCATAAACAAAAAATTAGAGAAATTCATTCATGGAGTATTGAGTTAAAATTTCTTGAAATTCCAGAAATTTCAAGGAATTGAACTTTGAATATTATAAAAATTAGCGTTTGGAATTTTGAAATTTGTTCTTAAAATTGAAGAATAGGATGTTTATTGACCATAAACAAAAAATTAGAGAAATTCATTCATGGAGTATTGAGTTAAAATTTTTTGAAATTCCAGAAATTTCAAGGAATTGAACTTTGAATAATTCAAAAATTAGCGTTTGGAATTTTGAAATTTGTTCTTAAAATTGAAGAATAGGATGTTTATTGACCATAAACAAAAAATTAGAGAAATTCATTAATGGAGTATTGAGTTAAAATTTCTTGAAATTCCAGAAATTTCAAGGAATTGAACTTTGAATATTATAAAAATTAGCGTTTGGAATTTTGAAATTTGTTCTTAAAATTGAATAATAGGATGTTTATTGACCATAAACAAAAAATTAGAGAAATTCAATGATGGATTATTGAGTTAAAATTTTTTGAAATTCCAGAAATTTCAAGGAATTGAACTTTGAATATTATAAAAATTAGCGTTTGGAATTTTGAAATTTCTTCTTAAAATTGAAGAATGGGATGTTTATGAATCATAAACAAAAAATTAGAGAAATTCATTCATGGAGTATTGAGTTAAAATTTTTTGAAATTCCAGAAATTTCAAGGAATTGAACTTTGAATATTATAAAAATTAACGTTTGGAATTTTGAAATTTGTTCTTAAAATTGAAGAATGGGATGTTTATTGACCATAAACAAAAAATTAGAGAAATTCATTAATGGAGTATTGAGTTAAAATTTCTTGAAATTCCAGAAATTTCAAGGAATTGAACTTTGAATATTATAAAAATTAGCGTTTGGAATTTTGAAATTTGTTCTTAAAATTGAATAATAGGATGTTTATTGACCATAAACAAAAAATTAGAGAAATTCAATGATGGATTATTGAGTTAAAATTTTTTGAAATTCCAGAAATTTCAAGGAATTGAACTTTGAATATTATAAAAATTAGCGTTTGGAATTTTGAAATTTGTTCTTAAAATTGAATAATAGGATGTTTATTGACCATAAACAAAAAATTAGAGAAATTCAATGATGGATTATTGAGTTAAAATTTTTTGAAATTCCAGAAATTTCAAGGAATTGAACTTTGAATATTATAAAAATTAGCGTTTGGAATTTTGAAATTTCTTCTTAAAATTGAAGAATGGGATGTTTATGAATCATAAACAAAAAATTAGAGAAATTCATTCATGGAGTATTGAGTTAAAATTTTTTGAAATTCCAGAAATTTCAAGGAATTGAACTTTGAATATTATAAAAATTAGCGTTTGGAATTTTGAAATTTGTTCTTAAAATTGAAGAATAGGATGTTTATTGACCATAAACAAAAAATTAGAGAAATTCATTCATGGAGTATTGAGTTAAAATTTTTTGAAATTCCAGAAATTTCAAGGAATTGAACTTTGAATATTATAAAAATTAGCGTTTGGAATTTTGAAATTTCTTCTTAAAATTGAAGAATGGGATGTTTATGAATCATAAACAAAAAATTAGAGAAATTCATTGATGGATTATTGAGTTAAAATTTTTTGAAATTCCAGAAATTTCAAGGAATTGAACTTTGAATATTATAAAAATTAACGTTTGGAATTTTGAAATTTGTTCTTAAAATTGAAGAATGGGATGTTTATGAATCATAAACAAAAAATTAGAGAAATTCAATGATGGATTATTGAGTTAAAATTTTTTGAAATTCCAGAAATTTCAAGGAATTGAACTTTGAATATTATAAAAATTAGCGTTTGGAATTTTGAAATTTCTTCTTAAAATTGAAGAATGGGATGTTTATGAATCATAAACAAAAAATTAGAGAAATTCATTCATGGAGTATTGAGTTAAAATTTTTTGAAATTCCAGAAATTTCAAGGAATTGAACTTTGAATATTATAAAAATTAGCGTTTGGAATTTTGAAATTTGTTCTTAAAATTGAAGAATAGGATGTTTATTGACCATAAACAAAAAATTAGAAAAATTCAATGATGGATTATTGAGTTAAAATTTTTGAAATTCCAGAAATTTCAAGGAATTGAACTTTGAATATTATAAAAATTAGCGTTTGGAATTTTGAAATTTCTTCTTAAAATTGAAGAATAGGATGTTTATTGACCATAAACAAAAAATTAGAGAAATTCAATGATGGATTATTGAGTTAAAATTTTTTGAAATTCCAGAAATTTCAAGGAATTGAACTTTGAATAATTTAAAAATTAGCGTTTGGAATTTTGAAATTTCTTCTTAAAATTGAAGAATAGGATGTTTATTGACCATAAACAAAAAATTAGAGAAATTCAATGATGGATTATTGAGTTAAAATTTTTTGAAATTCCAGAAATTTCAAGGAATTGAACTTTGAATAATTCAAAAATTAGCGTTTGGAATTTTGAAATTTCTTCTTAAAATTGAAGAATAGGATGTTTATGAACCATAAACAAAAAATTAGAGAAATTCAATGATGGATTATTGAGTTAAAATTTTTTGAAATTCCAGAAATTTCAAGGAATTGAACTTTGAATAATTATAAAAATTAGCGTTTGGAATTTTGAAATTTCTTCTTAAAATTGAAGAATGGGATGTTTATGAATCATAAACAAAAAATTAGAGAAATTCATTCATGGAGTATTGAGTTAAAATTTTTTGAAATTCCAGAAATTTCAAGGAATTGAACTTTGAATATTATAAAAATTAGCGTTTGGAATTTTGAAATTTGTTCTTAAAATTGAATAATAGGATGTTTATTGACCATAAACAAAAAATTAGAAAAATTCAATGATGGATTATTGAGTTAAAATTTTTGAAATTCCAGAAATTTCAAGGAATTGAACTTTGAATATTATAAAAATTAGCGTTTGGAATTTTGAAATTTGTTCTTAAAATTGAAGAATGGGATGTTTATGAATCATAAACAAAAAATTAGAGAAATTCATTCATGGAGTATTGAGTTAAAATTTTTTGAAATTCCAGAAATTTCAAGGAATTGAACTTTGAATATTATAAAAATTAGCGTTTGGAATTTTGAAATTTCTTCTTAAAATTGAAGAATGGGATGTTTATGAATCATAAACAAAAAATTAGAGAAATTCATTCATGGAGTATTGAGTTAAAAATTTTTGAAATTCCAGAAATTTCAAGGAATTGAACTTTGAATATTATAAAAATTAGCGTTTGGAATTTTGAAATTTCTTCTTAAAATTGAAGAATGGGATGTTTATGAATCATAAACAAAAAATTAGAGAAATTCATTCATGGAGTATTGAGTTAAAAATTTTTGAAATTCCAGAAATTTCAAGGAATTGAACTTTGAATATTATAAAAATTAGCGTTTGGAATTTTGAAATTTGTTCTTAAAATTGAATAATAGAATGTTTATTGACCATAAACAAAAAATTAGAGAAATTCAATGATGGATTATTGAGTTAAAATTTTTTGAAATTCCAGAAATTTCAAGGAATTGAACCTTGAATAATTTAAAAATTAGCGTTTGGAATTTTGAAATTTCTTCTTAAAATTGAAGAATAGGATGTTTATTGACCATAAACAAAAAATTAGAGAAATTCATTCATGGAGTATTGAGTTAAAATTTTTTGAAATTCCAGAAATTTCAAGGAATTGAACTTTGAATATTATAAAAATTAGCGTTTGGAATTTTGAAATTTCTTCTTAAAATTGAAGAATGGGATGTTTATGAATCATAAACAAAAAATTAGAGAAATTCATTCATGGAGTATTGAGTTAAAATTTTTGAAATTCCAGAAATTTCAAGGAATTGAACTTTGAATATTATAAAAATTAGCGTTTGGAATTTTGAAATTTGTTCTTAAAATTGAAGAATAGGATGTTTATTGACCATAAACAAAAAATTAGAGAAATTCATTCATGGAGTATTGAGTTAAAATTTTTTGAAATTCCAGAAATTTCAAGGAATTGAACTTTGAATATTATAAAAATTAGCGTTTGGAATTTTGAAATTTCTTCTTAAAATTGAAGAATGGGATGTTTATGAATCATAAACAAAAAATTAGAGAAATTCATTCATGGAGTATTGAGTTAAAATTTTTGAAATTCCAGAAATTTCAAGGAATTGAACTTTGAATATTATAAAAATTAGCGTTTGGAATTTTGAAATTTGTTCTTAAAATTGAAGAATAGGATGTTTATTGACCATAAAAAAAAAATTAGAGAAATTCAATGATGGATTATTGAGTTAAAATTTTTTGAAATTCCAGAAATTTCAAGGAATTGAACTTTGAATATTATAAAAATTAGCGTTTGGAATTTTGAAATTTCTTCTTAAAATTGAAGAATAGGATGTTTATTGACCATAAACAAAAAATTAGAGAAATTCAATGATGGATTATTGAGTTAAAATTTTTTGAAATTCCAGAAATTTCAAGGAATTGAACCTTGAATAATTTAAAAATTAGCGTTTGGAATTTTGAAATTTCTTCTTAAAATTGAAGAATAGGATGTTTATTGACCATAAACAAAAAATTAGAGAAATTCATTCATGGAGTATTGAGTTAAAATTTTTTGAAATTCCAGAAATTTCAAGGAATTGAACTTTGAATATTATAAAAATTAGCGTTTGGAATTTTGAAATTTCTTCTTAAAATTGAAGAAT
Source organism: Meloidogyne exigua (assembly GCA_018905775.1). Taxonomy (NCBI): domain Eukaryota; kingdom Metazoa; phylum Nematoda; class Chromadorea; order Rhabditida; family Meloidogynidae; genus Meloidogyne; species Meloidogyne exigua. Next base: position 811,684 of record JAGUQR010000018.1, read on the forward strand.
GGGATGTTTATGAATCATAAACAAAAAATTAGAGAAATTCATTCATGGAGTATTGAGTTAAAATTTTTTGAAATTCCAGAAATTTCAAGGAATTGAACTTTGAATATTATAAAAATTAGCGTTTGGAATTTTGAAATTTGTTCTTAAAATTGAATAATAGGATGTTTATTGACCATAAACAAAAAATTAGAAAAATTCAATGATGGATTATTGAGTTAAAATTTTTTGAAATTCCAGAAATTTCAAGGAATTGAACTTTGAATATTATAAAAATTAGCGTTTGGAATTTTGAAATTTCTTCTTAAAATTGAAGAATAGGATGTTTATGAACCATAAACAAAAAATTAGAGAAATTCAATGATGGATTATTGAGTTAAAATTTTTTGAAATTCCAGAAATTTCAAGGAATTGAACTTTGAATATTATAAAAATTAGCGTTTGGAATTTTGAAATTTCTTCTTAAAATTGAAGAATGGGATGTTTATGAATCATAAACAAAAAATTAGAGAAATTCATTCATGGAGTATTGAGTTAAAATTTTTTGAAATTCCAGAAATTTCAAGGAATTGAACTTTGAATATTATAAAAATTAGCGTTTGGAATTTTGAAATTTGTTCTTAAAATTGAAGAATGGGATGTTTATGAATCATAAACAAAAAATTAGAGAAATTCATTCATGGAGTATTGAGTTAAAATTTTTTGAAATTCCAGAAATTTCAAGGAATTGAACTTTGAATATTATAAAAATTAGCGTTTGGAATTTTGAAATTTCTTCTTAAAATTGAAGAATGGGATGTTTATGAATCATAAACAAAAAATTAGAGAAATTCATTCATGGAGTATTGAGTTAAAATTTTTGAAATTCCAGAAATTTCAAGGAATTGAACTTTGAATATTATAAAAATTAGCGTTTGGAATTTTGAAATTTCTTCTTAAAATTGAAGAATGGGATGTTTATGAATCATAAACAAAAAATTAGAGAAATTCATTCATGGAGTATTGAGTTAAAATTTTTTGAAATTCCAGAAATTTCAAGGAATTGAACTTTGAATATTATAAAAATTAGCGTTTGGAATTTTGAAATTTGTTCTTAAAATTGAATAATAGAATGTTTATTGACCATAAACAAAAAATTAGAGAAATTCAATGATGGATTATTGAGTTAAAATTTTTTGAAATTCCAGAAATTTCAAGGAATTGAACCTTGAATAATTTAAAAATTAGCGTTTGGAATTTTGAAATTTCTTCTTAAAATTGAAGAATAGGATGTTTATTGACCATAAACAAAAAATTAGAGAAATTCATTCATGGAGTATTGAGTTAAAATTTTTTGAAATTCCAGAAATTTCAAGGAATTGAACTTTGAATATTATAAAAATTAGCGTTTGGAATTTTGAAATTTCTTCTTAAAATTGAAGAATGGGATGTTTATGAATCATAAACAAAAAATTAGAGAAATTCATTCATGGAGTATTGAGTTAAAATTTTTTGAAATTCCAGAAATTTCAAGGAATTGAACTTTGAATATTATAAAAATTAGCGTTTGGAATTTTGAAATTTGTTCTTAAAATTGAAGAATAGGATGTTTATTGACCATAAACAAAAAATTAGAGAAATTCATTCATGGAGTATTGAGTTAAAATTTTTGAAATTCCAGAAATTTCAAGGAATTGAACTTTGAATATTATAAAAATTAGCGTTTGGAATTTTGAAATTTCTTCTTAAAATTGAAGAATAGGATGTTTATGAACCATAAACAAAAAATTAGAGAAATTCAATGATGGATTATTGAGTTAAAATTTTTTGAAATTCCAGAAATTTCAAGGAATTGAACTTTGAATATTATAAAAATTAGCGTTTGGAATTTTGAAATTTCTTCTTAAAATTGAAGAATGGGATGTTTATGAATCATAAACAAAAAATTAGAGAAATTCATTCATGGAGTATTGAGTTAAAATTTTTGAAATTCCAGAAATTTCAAGGAATTGAACTTTGAATATTATAAAAATTAGCGTTTGGAATTTTGAAATTTGTTCTTAAAATTGAAGAATAGGATGTTTATTGACCATAAACAAAAAATTAGAGAAATTCATTCATGGAGTATTGAGTTAAAATTTTTTGAAATTCCAGAAATTTCAAGGAATTGAACTTTGAATATTATAAAAATTAGCGTTTGGAATTTTGAAATTTCTTCTTAAAATTGAAGAATGGGATGTTTATGAATCATAAACAAAAAATTAGAGAAATTCAATGATGGATTATTGAGTTAAAATTTTTTGAAATTCCAGAAATTTCAAGGAATTGAACTTTGAATATTATAAAAATTAGCGTTTGGAATTTTGAAATTTCTTCTTAAAATTGAAGAATGGGATGTTTATGAATCATAAACAAAAAATTAGAGAAATTCAATGATGGATTATTGAGTTAAAATTTTTGAAATTCCAGAAATTTCAAGGAATTGAACTTTGAATATTATAAAAATTAGCGTTTGGAATTTTGAAATTTCTTCTTAAAATTGAAGAATGGGATGTTTATGAATCATAAACAAAAAATTAGAGAAATTCATTCATGGAGTATTGAGTTAAAATTTTTTGAAATTCCAGAAATTTCAAGGAATTGAACTTTGAATATTATAAAAATTAGCGTTTGGAATTTTGAAATTTCTTCTTAAAATTGAAGAATGGGATGTTTATGAATCATAAACAAAAAATTAGAGAAATTCATTCATGGAGTATTGAGTTAAAATTTTTTGAAATTCCAGAAATTTCAAGGAATTGAACTTTGAATATTATAAAAATTAGCGTTTGGAATTTTGAAATTTGTTCTTAAAATTGAAGAATAGGATGTTTATTGACCATAAACAAAAAATTAGAGAAATTCATTCATGGAGTATTGAGTTAAAATTTTTGAAATTCCAGAAATTTCAAGGAATTGAACTTTGAATATTATAAAAATTAGCGTTTGGAATTTTGAAATTTCTTCTTAAAATTGAAGAATGGGATGTTTATGAATCATAAACAAAAAATTAGAGAAATTCAATGATGGATTATTGAGTTAAAATTTTTTGAAATTCCAGAAATTTCAAGGAATTGAACTTTGAATATTATAAAAATTAGCGTTTGGAATTTTGAAATTTCTTCTTAAAATTGAAGAATGGGATGTTTATGAATCATAAACAAAAAATTAGAGAAATTCAATGATGGATTATTGAGTTAAAATTTTTTGAAATTCCAGAAATTTCAAGGAATTGAACTTTGAATATTATAAAAATTAGCGTTTGGAATTTTGAAATTTCTTCTTAAAATTGAAGAATGGGATGTTTATGAATCATAAACAAAAAATTAGAGAAATTCAATGATGGATTATTGAGTTAAAATTTTTTGAAATTCCAGAAATTTCAAGGAATTGAACTTTGAATATTATAAAAATTAGCGTTTGGAATTTTGAAATTTCTTCTTAAAATTGAAGAATGGGATGTTTATGAATCATAAACAAAAAATTAGAGAAATTCATTCATGGAGTATTGAGTTAAAATTTTTTGAAATTCCAGAAATTTCAAGGAATTGAACTTTGAATATTATAAAAATTAGCGTTTGGAATTTTGAAATTTCTTCTTAAAATTGAAGAATGGGATGTTTATGAATCATAAACAAAAAATTAGAGAAATTCATTCATGGAGTATTGAGTTAAAATTTTTGAAATTCCAGAAATTTCAAGGAATTGAACTTTGAATATTATAAAAATTAGCGTTTGGAATTTTGAAATTTCTTCTTAAAATTGAAGAATAGGATGTTTATGAACCATAAACAAAAAATTAGAGAAATTCAATGATGGATTATTGAGTTAAAATTTTTTGAAATTCCAGAAATTTCAAGGAATTGAACTTTGAATATTATAAAAATTAGCGTTTGGAATTTTGAAATTTCTTCTTAAAATTGAAGAATGGGATGTTTATGAATCATAAACAAAAAATTAGAGAAATTCATTCATGGAGTATTGAGTTAAAATTTTTTGAAATTCCAGAAATTTCAAGGAATTGAACTTTGAATATTATAAAAATTAGCGTTTGGAATTTTGAAATTTCTTCTTAAAATTGAAGAATAGGATGTTTATGAACCATAAACAAAAAATTAGAGAAATTCAATGATGGATTATTGAGTTAAAATTTTTTGAAATTCCAGAAATTTCAAGGAATTGAACTTTGAATATTATAAAAATTAGCGTTTGGAATTTTGAAATTTCTTCTTAAAATTGAAGAATAGGATGTTTATGAACCATAAACAAAAAATTAGAGAAATTCAATGATGGATTATTGAGTTAAAATTTTTTGAAATTCCAGAAATTTCAAGGAATTGAACTTTGAATATTATAAAAATTAGCGTTTGGAATTTTGAAATTTCTTCTTAAAATTGAAGAATGGGATGTTTATGAATCATAAACAAAAAATTAGAGAAATTCATTCATGGAGTATTGAGTTAAAATTTTTTGAAATTCCAGAAATTTCAAGGAATTGAACTTTGAATATTATAAAAATTAGCGTTTGGAATTTTGAAATTTCTTCTTAAAATTGAAGAATGGGATGTTTATGAATCATAAACAAAAAATTAGAGAAATTCATTCATGGAGTATTGAGTTAAAATTTTTTGAAATTCCAGAAATTTCAAGGAATTGAACTTTGAATATTATAAAAATTAGCGTTTGGAATTTTGAAATTTCTTCTTAAAATTGAAGAATAGGATGTTTATGAACCATAAACAAAAAATTAGAGAAATTCAATGATGGATTATTGAGTTAAAATTTTTTGAAATTCCAGAAATTTCAAGGAATTGAACTTTGAATATTATAAAAATTAGCGTTTGGAATTTTGAAATTTCTTCTTAAAATTGAAGAATAGGATGTTTATGAACCATAAACAAAAAATTAGAGAAATTCAATGATGGATTATTGAGTTAAAATTTTTTGAAATTCCAGAAATTTCAAGGAATTGAACTTTGAATATTATAAAAATTAGCGTTTGGAATTTTGAAATTTCTTCTTAAAATTGAAGAATGGGATGTTTATGAATCATAAACAAAAAATTAGAGAAATTCATTCATGGAGTATTGAGTTAAAAATTTTTGAAATTCCAGAAATTTCAAGGAATTGAACTTTGAATATTATAAAAATTAGCGTTTGGAATTTTGAAATTTCTTCTTAAAATTGAAGAATAGGATGTTTATGAACCATAAACAAAAAATTAGAGAAATTCAATGATGGATTATTGAGTTAAAATTTTTGAAATTCCAGAAATTTCAAGGAATTGAACTTTGAATATTATAAAAATTAGCGTTTGGAATTTTGAAATTTCTTCTTAAAATTGAAGAATGGGATGTTTATGAATCATAAACAAAAAATTAGAGAAATTCATTCATGGAGTATTGAGTTAAAATTTTTGAAATTCCAGAAATTTCAAGGAATTGAACTTTGAATATTATAAAAATTAGCGTTTGGAATTTTGAAATTTCTTCTTAAAATTGAAGAATGGGATGTTTATGAATCATAAACAAAAAATTAGAGAAATTCATTCATGGAGTATTGAGTTAAAATTTTTTGAAATTCCAGAAATTTCAAGGAATTGAACTTTGAATATTATAAAAATTAGCGTTTGGAATTTTGAAATTTCTTCTTAAAATTGAAGAATGGGATGTTTATGAATCATAAACAAAAAATTAGAGAAATTCATTCATGGAGTATTGAGTTAAAATTTTTTGAAATTCCAGAAATTTCAAGGAATTGAACTTTGAATATTATAAAAATTAGCGTTTGGAATTTTGAAATTTGTTCTTAAAATTGAATAATAGAATGTTTATTGACCATAAACAAAAAATTAGAGAAATTCAATGATGGATTATTGAGTTAAAATTTTTTGAAATTCCAGAAATTTCAAGGAATTGAACCTTGAATAATTTAAAAATTAGCGTTTGGAATTTTGAAATTTCTTCTTAAAATTGAAGAATAGGATGTTTATTGACCATAAACAAAAAATTAGAGAAATTCATTCATGGAGTATTGAGTTAAAATTTTTGAAATTCCAGAAATTTCAAGGAATTGAACTTTGAATATTATAAAAATTAGCGTTTGGAATTTTGAAATTTCTTCTTAAAATTGAAGAATAGGATGTTTATGAACCATAAACAAAAAATTAGAGAAATTCAATGATGGATTATTGAGTTAAAATTTTTTGAAATTCCAGAAATTTCAAGGAATTGAACTTTGAATATTATAAAAATTAGCGTTTGGAATTTTGAAATTTGTTCTTAAAATTGAAGAATAGGATGTTTATTGACCATAAACAAAAAATTAGAGAAATTCATTCATGGAGTATTGAGTTAAAATTTTTGAAATTCCAGAAATTTCAAGGAATTGAACTTTGAATATTATAAAAATTAGCGTTTGGAATTTTGAAATTTCTTCTTAAAATTGAAGAATGGGATGTTTATGAATCATAAACAAAAAATTAGAGAAATTCATTCATGGAGTATTGAGTTAAAATTTTTTGAAATTCCAGAAATTTCAAGGAATTGAACTTTGAATATTATAAAAATTAGCGTTTGGAATTTTGAAATTTCTTCTTAAAATTGAAGAATGGGATGTTTATGAATCATAAACAAAAAATTAGAGAAATTCAATGATGGATTATTGAGTTAAAATTTTTGAAATTCCAGAAATTTCAAGGAATTGAACTTTGAATATTATAAAAATTAGCGTTTGGAATTTTGAAATTTCTTCTTAAAATTGAAGAATGGGATGTTTATGAATCATAAACAAAAAATTAGAGAAATTCATTCATGGAGTATTGAGTTAAATTTTTTGAAATTCCAGAAATTTCAAGGAATTGAACTTTGAATATTATAAAAATTAGCGTTTGGAATTTTGAAATTTGTTCTTAAAATTGAAGAATAGGATGTTTATTGACCATAAACAAAAAATTAGAGAAATTCATTCATGGAGTATTGAGTTAAAATTTTTTGAAATTCCAGAAATTTCAAGGAATTGAACTTTGAATATTATAAAAATTAGCGTTTGGAATTTTGAAATTTCTTCTTAAAATTGAAGAATGGGATGTTTATGAATCATAAACAAAAAATTAGAGAAATTCATTCATGGAGTATTGAGTTAAAATTTTTTGAAATTCCAGAAATTTCAAGGAATTGAACTTTGAATATTATAAAAATTAGCGTTTGGAATTTTGAAATTTCTTCTTAAAATTGAAGAATGGGATGTTTATGAATCATAAACAAAAAATTAGAGAAATTCATTCATGGAGTATTGAGTTAAAATTTTTTGAAATTCCAGAAATTTCAAGGAATTGAACTTTGAATATTATAAAAATTAGCGTTTGGAATTTTGAAATTTCTTCTTAAAATTGAAGAATGGGATGTTTATGAATCATAAACAAAAAATTAGAGAAATTCATTCATGGAGTATTGAGTTAAAATTTTTTGAAATTCCAGAAATTTCAAGGAATTGAACTTTGAATATTATAAAAATTAGCGTTTGGAATTTTGAAATTTCTTCTTAAAATTGAAGAATGGGATGTTTATGAATCATAAACAAAAAATTAGAGAAATTCATTCATGGAGTATTGAGTTAAAATTTTTTGAAATTCCAGAAATTTCAAGGAATTGAACTTTGAATATTATAAAAATTAGCGTTTGGAATTTTGAAATTTCTTCTTAAAATTGAAGAATGGGATGTTTATGAATCATAAACAAAAAATTAGAGAAATTCATTCATGGAGTATTGAGTTAAAATTTTTTGAAATTCCAGAAATTTCAAGGAATTGAACTTTGAATATTATAAAAATTAGCGTTTGGAATTTTGAAATTTCTTCTTAAAATTGAAGAATGGGATGTTTATGAATCATAAACAAAAAATTAGAGAAATTCATTCATGGAGTATTGAGTTAAAATTTTTGAAATTCCAGAAATTTCAAGGAATTGAACTTTGAATATTATAAAAATTAGCGTTTGGAATTTTGAAATTTGTTCTTAAAATTGAATAATAGAATGTTTATTGACCATAAACAAAAAATTAGAGAAATTCAATGATGGATTATTGAGTTAAAATTTTTGAAATTCCAGAAATTTCAAGGAATTGAACCTTGAATAATTTAAAAATTAGCGTTTGGAATTTTGAAATTTCTTCTTAAAATTGAAGAATAGGATGTTTATTGACCATAAACAAAAAATTAGAGAAATTCATTCATGGAGTATTGAGTTAAAATTTTTTGAAATTCCAGAAATTTCAAGGAATTGAACTTTGAATATTATAAAAATTAGCGTTTGGAATTTTGAAATTTCTTCTTAAAATTGAAGAATAGGATGTTTATGAACCATAAACAAAAAATTAGAGAAATTCAATGATGGATTATTGAGTTAAAATTTTTTGAAATTCCAGAAATTTCAAGGAATTGAACTTTGAATATTATAAAAATTAGCGTTTGGAATTTTGAAATTTCTTCTTAAAATTGAAGAATGGGATGTTTATGAATCATAAACAAAAAATTAGAGAAATTCATTCATGGAGTATTGAGTTAAAATTTTTTGAAATTCCAGAAATTTCAAGGAATTGAACTTTGAATATTATAAAAATTAGCGTTTGGAATTTTGAAATTTGTTCTTAAAATTGAAGAATAGGATGTTTATTGACCATAAACAAAAAATTAGAGAAATTCATTCATGGAGTATTGAGTTAAAATTTTTTGAAATTCCAGAAATTTCAAGGAATTGAACTTTGAATATTATAAAAATTAGCGTTTGGAATTTTGAAATTTCTTCTTAAAATTGAAGAATGGGATGTTTATGAATCATAAACAAAAAATTAGAGAAATTCAATGATGGATTATTGAGTTAAAATTTTTGAAATTCCAGAAATTTCAAGGAATTGAACTTTGAATATTATAAAAATTAGCGTTTGGAATTTTGAAATTTCTTCTTAAAATTGAAGAATGGGATGTTTATGAATCATAAACAAAAAATTAGAGAAATTCAATGATGGATTATTGAGTTAAAATTTTTTGAAATTCCAGAAATTTCAAGGAATTGAACTTTGAATATTATAAAAATTAGCGTTTGGAATTTTGAAATTTCTTCTTAAAATTGAAGAATGGGATGTTTATGAATCATAAACAAAAAATTAGAGAAATTCATTCATGGAGTATTGAGTTAAAATTTTTTGAAATTCCAGAAATTTCAAGGAATTGAACTTTGAATATTATAAAAATTAGCGTTTGGAATTTTGAAATTTCTTCTTAAAATTGAAGAATGGGATGTTTATGAATCATAAACAAAAAATTAGAGAAATTCATTCATGGAGTATTGAGTTAAAATTTTTTGAAATTCCAGAAATTTCAAGGAATTGAACTTTGAATATTATAAAAATTAGCGTTTGGAATTTTGAAATTTGTTCTTAAAATTGAAGAATAGGATGTTTATTGACCATAAACAAAAAATTAGAGAAATTCATTCATGGAGTATTGAGTTAAAATTTTTGAAATTCCAGAAATTTCAAGGAATTGAACTTTGAATATTATAAAAATTAGCGTTTGGAATTTTGAAATTTCTTCTTAAAATTGAAGAATGGGATGTTTATGAATCATAAACAAAAAATTAGAGAAATTCAATGATGGATTATTGAGTTAAAATTTTTTGAAATTCCAGAAATTTCAAGGAATTGAACTTTGAATATTATAAAAATTAGCGTTTGGAATTTTGAAATTTCTTCTTAAAATTGAAGAATGGGATGTTTATGAATCATAAACAAAAAATTAGAGAAATTCAATGATGGATTATTGAGTTAAAAAATTTTTGAAATTCCAGAAATTTCAAGGAATTGAACTTTGAATATTATAAAAATTAGCGTTTGGAATTTTGAAATTTCTTCTTAAAATTGAAGAATGGGATGTTTATGAATCATAAACAAAAAATTAGAGAAATTCATTCATGGAGTATTGAGTTAAAATTTTTTGAAATTCCAGAAATTTCAAGGAATTGAACTTTGAATATTATAAAAATTAGCGTTTGGAATTTTGAAATTTCTTCTTAAAATTGAAGAATGGGATGTTTATGAATCATAAACAAAAAATTAGAGAAATTCATTCATGGAGTATTGAGTTAAAATTTTTGAAATTCCAGAAATTTCAAGGAATTGAACTTTGAATATTATAAAAATTAGCGTTTGGAATTTTGAAATTTCTTCTTAAAATTGAAGAATGGGATGTTTATGAATCATAAACAAAAAATTAGAGAAATTCATTCATGGAGTATTGAGTTAAAATTTTTTGAAATTCCAGAAATTTCAAGGAATTGAACTTTGAATATTATAAAAATTAGCGTTTGGAATTTTGAAATTTGTTCTTAAAATTGAATAATAGAATGTTTATTGACCATAAACAAAAAATTAGAGAAATTCAATGATGGATTATTGAGTTAAAATTTTTTGAAATTCCAGAAATTTCAAGGAATTGAACCTTGAATAATTTAAAAATTAGCGTTTGGAATTTTGAAATTTCTTCTTAAAATTGAAGAATGGGATGTTTATGAATCATAAACAAAAAATTAGAGAAATTCATTCATGGAGTATTGAGTTAAAATTTTTTGAAATTCCAGAAATTTCAAGGAATTGAACTTTGAATATTATAAAAATTAGCGTTTGGAATTTTGAAATTTGTTCTTAAAATTGAATAATAGAATGTTTATTGACCATAAACAAAAAATTAGAGAAATTCATTCATGGAGTATTGAGTTAAAAATTTTTTGAAATTCCAGAAATTTCAAGGAATTGAACTTTGAATATTATAAAAATTAGCGTTTGGAATTTTGAAATTTCTTCTTAAAATTGAAGAATAGGATGTTTATGAACCATAAACAAAAAATTAGAGAAATTCAATGATGGATTATTGAGTTAAAATTTTTTGAAATTCCAGAAATTTCAAGGAATTGAACCTTGAATAATTTAAAAATTAGCGTTTGGAATTTTGAAATTTCTTCTTAAAATTGAAGAATAGGATGTTTATTGACCATAAACAAAAAATTAGAGAAATTCATTCATGGAGTATTGAGTTAAAATTTTTTGAAATTCCAGAAATTTCAAGGAATTGAACTTTGAATATTATAAAAATTAGCGTTTGGAATTTTGAAATTTCTTCTTAAAATTGAAGAATAGGATGTTTATGAACCATAAACAAAAAATTAGAGAAATTCAATGATGGATTATTGAGTTAAAATTTTTTGAAATTCCAGAAATTTCAAGGAATTGAACTTTGAATATTATAAAAATTAGCGTTTGGAATTTTGAAATTTCTTCTTAAAATTGAAGAATGGGATGTTTATGAATCATAAACAAAAAATTAGAGAAATTCATTCATGGAGTATTGAGTTAAAATTTTTGAAATTCCAGAAATTTCAAGGAATTGAACTTTGAATATTATAAAAATTAGCGTTTGGAATTTTGAAATTTGTTCTTAAAATTGAAGAATAGGATGTTTATTGACCATAAACAAAAAATTAGAGAAATTCATTCATGGAGTATTGAGTTAAAATTTTTTGAAATTCCAGAAATTTCAAGGAATTGAACTTTGAATATTATAAAAATTAGCGTTTGGAATTTTGAAATTTCTTCTTAAAATTGAAGAATGGGATGTTTATGAATCATAAACAAAAAATTAGAGAAATTCAATGATGGATTATTGAGTTAAAATTTTTTGAAATTCCAGAAATTTCAAGGAATTGAACTTTGAATATTATAAAAATTAGCGTTTGGAATTTTGAAATTTCTTCTTAAAATTGAAGAATGGGATGTTTATGAATCATAAACAAAAAATTAGAGAAATTCAATGATGGATTATTGAGTTAAAATTTTTTGAAATTCCAGAAATTTCAAGGAATTGAACTTTGAATATTATAAAAATTAGCGTTTGGAATTTTGAAATTTCTTCTTAAAATTGAAGAATGGGATGTTTATGAATCATAAACAAAAAATTAGAGAAATTCATTCATGGAGTATTGAGTTAAAATTTTTTGAAATTCCAGAAATTTCAAGGAATTGAACTTTGAATATTATAAAAATTAGCGTTTGGAATTTTGAAATTTGTTCTTAAAATTGAATAATAGAATGTTTATTGACCATAAACAAAAAATTAGAGAAATTCATTCATGGAGTATTGAGTTAAATTTTTTGAAATTCCAGAAATTTCAAGGAATTGAACTTTGAATATTATAAAAATTAGCGTTTGGAATTTTGAAATTTCTTCTTAAAATTGAAGAATAGGATGTTTATTGACCATAAACAAAAAATTAGAGAAATTCATTCATGGAGTATTGAGTTAAAATTTTTTGAAATTCCAGAAATTTCAAGGAATTGAACTTTGAATATTATAAAAATTAGCGTTTGGAATTTTGAAATTTCTTCTTAAAATTGAAGAATGGGATGTTTATGAATCATAAACAAAAAATTAGAGAAATTCAATGATGGATTATTGAGTTAAAATTTTTGAAATTCCAGAAATTTCAAGGAATTGAACTTTGAATATTATAAAAATTAGCGTTTGGAATTTTGAAATTTCTTCTTAAAATTGAAGAATGGGATGTTTATGAATCATAAACAAAAAATTAGAGAAATTCAATGATGGATTATTGAGTTAAAATTTTTTGAAATTCCAGAAATTTCAAGGAATTGAACTTTGAATATTATAAAAATTAGCGTTTGGAATTTTGAAATTTCTTCTTAAAATTGAAGAATGGGATGTTTATAATCATAAACAAAAAATTAGAGAAATTCAATGATGGATTATTGAGTTAAAATTTTTTGAAATTCCAGAAATTTCAAGGAATTGAACTTTGAATATTATAAAAATTAGCGTTTGGAATTTTGAAATTTCTTCTTAAAATTGAAGAATGGGATGTTTATGAATCATAAACAAAAAATTAGAGAAATTCATTCATGGAGTATTGAGTTAAAATTTTTTGAAATTCCAGAAATTTCAAGGAATTGAACTTTGAATATTATAAAAATTAGCGTTTGGAATTTTGAAATTTCTTCTTAAAATTGAAGAATGTGATGTTTATGAATCATAAACAAAAAATTAGAGAAATTCATTCATGGAGTATTGAGTTAAAATTTTTTGAAATTCCAGAAATTTCAAGGAATTGAACTTTGAATATTATAAAAATTAGCGTTTGGAATTTTGAAATTTCTTCTTAAAATTGAATAATAGAATGTTTATTGACCATAAACAAAAAATTAGAGAAATTCAATGATGGATTATTGAGTTAAAATTTTTTGAAATTCCAGAAATTTCAAGGAATTGAACCTTGAATAATTTAAAAATTAGCGTTTGGAATTTTGAAATTTCTTCTTAAAATTGAAGAATGGGATGTTTATGAATCATAAACAAAAAATTAGAGAAATTCATTCATGGAGTATTGAGTTAAAATTTTTTGAAATTCCAGAAATTTCAAGGAATTGAACTTTGAATATTATAAAAATTAGCGTTTGGAATTTTGAAATTTGTTCTTAAAATTGAATAATAGAATGTTTATTGACCATAAACAAAAAATTAGAGAAATTCATTCATGGAGTATTGAGTTAAAATTTTTTGAAATTCCAGAAATTTCAAGGAATTGAACTTTGAATATTATAAAAATTAGCGTTTGGAATTTTGAAATTTCTTCTTAAAATTGAAGAATAGGATGTTTATGAACCATAAACAAAAAATTAGAGAAATTCAATGATGGATTATTGAGTTAAAATTTTTTGAAATTCCAGAAATTTCAAGGAATTGAACCTTGAATAATTTAAAAATTAGCGTTTGGAATTTTGAAATTTCTTCTTAAAATTGAAGAATAGGATGTTTATTGACCATAAACAAAAAATTAGAGAAATTCATTCATGGAGTATTGAGTTAAAATTTTTTGAAATTCCAGAAATTTCAAGGAATTGAACTTTGAATATTATAAAAATTAGCGTTTGGAATTTTGAAATTTCTTCTTAAAATTGAAGAATAGGATGTTTATGAACCATAAACAAAAAATTAGAGAAATTCAATGATGGATTATTGAGTTAAAATTTTTGAAATTCCAGAAATTTCAAGGAATTGAACTTTGAATATTATAAAAATTAGCGTTTGGAATTTTGAAATTTCTTCTTAAAATTGAAGAATGGGATGTTTATGAATCATAAACAAAAAATTAGAGAAATTCATTCATGGAGTATTGAGTTAAAATTTTTTGAAATTCCAGAAATTTCAAGGAATTGAACTTTGAATATTATAAAAATTAGCGTTTGGAATTTTGAAATTTGTTCTTAAAATTGAAGAATAGGATGTTTATTGACCATAAACAAAAAATTAGAGAAATTCATTCATGGAGTATTGAGTTAAAATTTTTTGAAATTCCAGAAATTTCAAGGAATTGAACTTTGAATATTATAAAAATTAGCGTTTGGAATTTTGAAATTTCTTCTTAAAATTGAAGAATGGGATGTTTATGAATCATAAACAAAAAATTAGAGAAATTCAATGATGGATTATTGAGTTAAAATTTTTTGAAATTCCAGAAATTTCAAGGAATTGAACTTTGAATATTATAAAAATTAGCGTTTGGAATTTTGAAATTTCTTCTTAAAATTGAAGAATGGGATGTTTATGAATCATAAACAAAAAATTAGAGAAATTCATTCATGGAGTATTGAGTTAAAATTTTTTGAAATTCCAGAAATTTCAAGGAATTGAACTTTGAATATTATAAAAATTAGCGTTTGGAATTTTGAAATTTGTTCTTAAAATTGAAGAATAGGATGTTTATTGACCATAAACAAAAAATTAGAGAAATTCATTCATGGAGTATTGAGTTAAAATTTTTTGAAATTCCAGAAATTTCAAGGAATTGAACTTTGAATATTATAAAAATTAGCGTTTGGAATTTTGAAATTTCTTCTTAAAATTGAAGAATGGGATGTTTATGAATCATAAACAAAAAATTAGAGAAATTCAATGATGGATTATTGAGTTAAAATTTTTTGAAATTCCAGAAATTTCAAGGAATTGAACTTTGAATATTATAAAAATTAGCGTTTGGAATTTTGAAATTTCTTCTTAAAATTGAAGAATGGGATGTTTATGAATCATAAACAAAAAATTAGAGAAATTCAATGATGGATTATTGAGTTAAAATTTTTTGAAATTCCAGAAATTTCAAGGAATTGAACTTTGAATATTATAAAAATTAGCGTTTGGAATTTTGAAATTTCTTCTTAAAATTGAAGAATGGGATGTTTATGAATCATAAACAAAAAATTAGAGAAATTCAATGATGGATTATTGAGTTAAAATTTTTGAAATTCCAGAAATTTCAAGGAATTGAACTTTGAATATTATAAAAATTAGCGTTTGGAATTTTGAAATTTCTTCTTAAAATTGAAGAATGGGATGTTTATGAATCATAAACAAAAAATTAGAGAAATTCATTCATGGAGTATTGAGTTAAAATTTTTTGAAATTCCAGAAATTTCAAGGAATTGAACTTTGAATATTATAAAAATTAGCGTTTGGAATTTTGAAATTTCTTCTTAAAATTGAAGAATGGGATGTTTATGAATCATAAACAAAAAATTAGAGAAATTCATTCATGGAGTATTGAGTTAAAATTTTTTGAAATTCCAGAAATTTCAAGGAATTGAACTTTGAATATTATAAAAATTAGCGTTTGGAATTTTGAAATTTGTTCTTAAAATTGAATAATAGAATGTTTATTGACCATAAACAAAAAATTAGAGAAATTCAATGATGGATTATTGAGTTAAAATTTTTTGAAATTCCAGAAATTTCAAGGAATTGAACCTTGAATAATTTAAAAATTAGCGTTTGGAATTTTGAAATTTCTTCTTAAAATTGAAGAATGGGATGTTTATGAATCATAAACAAAAAATTAGAGAAATTCATTCATGGAGTATTGAGTTAAAATTTTTTGAAATTCCAGAAATTTCAAGGAATTGAACTTTGAATATTATAAAAATTAGCGTTTGGAATTTTGAAATTTGTTCTTAAAATTGAATAATAGAATGTTTATTGACCATAAACAAAAAATTAGAGAAATTCAATGATGGATTATTGAGTTAAAATTTTTTGAAATTCCAGAAATTTCAAGGAATTGAACCTTGAATAATTTAAAAATTAGCGTTTGGAATTTTGAAATTTCTTCTTAAAATTGAAGAATAGGATGTTTATTGACCATAAACAAAAAATTAGAGAAATTCATTCATGGAGTATTGAGTTAAAATTTTTTGAAATTCCAGAAATTTCAAGGAATTGAACTTTGAATATTATAAAAATTAGCGTTTGGAATTTTGAAATTTCTTCTTAAAATTGAAGAATGGGATGTTTATGAATCATAAACAAAAAATTAGAGAAATTCATTCATGGAGTATTGAGTTAAAATTTTTTGAAATTCCAGAAATTTCAAGGAATTGAACTTTGAATATTATAAAAATTAGCGTTTGGAATTTTGAAATTTCTTCTTAAAATTGAAGAATGGGATGTTTATGAATCATAAACAAAAAATTAGAGAAATTCATTCATGGAGTATTGAGTTAAAATTTTTTGAAATTCCAGAAATTTCAAGGAATTGAACTTTGAATATTATAAAAATTAGCGTTTGGAATTTTGAAATTTCTTCTTAAAATTGAAGAATGGGATGTTTATGAATCATAAACAAAAAATTAGAGAAATTCATTCATGGAGTATTGAGTTAAAATTTTTTGAAATTCCAGAAATTTCAAGGAATTGAACTTTGAATATTATAAAAATTAGCGTTTGGAATTTTGAAATTTGTTCTTAAAATTGAATAATAGAATGTTTATTGACCATAAACAAAAAATTAGAGAAATTCAATGATGGATTATTGAGTTAAAATTTTTTGAAATTCCAGAAATTTCAAGGAATTGAACCTTGAATAATTTAAAAATTAGCGTTTGGAATTTTGAAATTTCTTCTTAAAATTGAAGAATAGGATGTTTATTGACCATAAACAAAAAATTAGAGAAATTCATTCATGGAGTATTGAGTTAAAATTTTTGAAATTCCAGAAATTTCAAGGAATTGAACTTTGAATATTATAAAAATTAGCGTTTGGAATTTTGAAATTTCTTCTTAAAATTGAAGAATGGGATGTTTATGAATCATAAACAAAAAATTAGAGAAATTCATTCATGGAGTATTGAGTTAAAATTTTTTGAAATTCCAGAAATTTCAAGGAATTGAACTTTGAATAATTTAAAAATTAGCGTTTGGAATTTTGAAATTTCTTCTTAAAATTGAAGAATGGGATGTTTATGAATCATAAACAAAAAATTAGAGAAATTCATTCATGGAGTATTGAGTTAAAATTTTTTGAAATTCCAGAAATTTCAAGGAATTGAACTTTGAATATTATAAAAATTAGCGTTTGGAATTTTGAAATTTCTTCTTAAAATTGAAGAATGGGATGTTTATGAATCATAAACAAAAAATTAGAGAAATTCATTCATGGAGTATTGAGTTAAAATTTTTTGAAATTCCAGAAATTTCAAGGAATTGAACTTTGAATATTATAAAAATTAGCGTTTGGAATTTTGAAATTTGTTCTTAAAATTGAATAATAGAATGTTTATTGACCATAAACAAAAAATTAGAGAAATTCAATGATGGATTATTGAGTTAAAATTTTTTGAAATTCCAGAAATTTCAAGGAATTGAACCTTGAATAATTTAAAAATTAGCGTTTGGAATTTTGAAATTTCTTCTTAAAATTGAAGAATAGGATGTTTATTGACCATAAACAAAAAATTAGAGAAATTCATTCATGGAGTATTGAGTTAAAATTTTTTGAAATTCCAGAAATTTCAAGGAATTGAACTTTGAATATTATAAAAATTAGCGTTTGGAATTTTGAAATTTCTTCTTAAAATTGAAGAATGGGATGTTTATGAATCATAAACAAAAAATTAGAGAAATTCATTCATGGAGTATTGAGTTAAAATTTTTTGAAATTCCAGAAATTTCAAGGAATTGAACTTTGAATAATTTAAAAATTAGCGTTTGGAATTTTGAAATTTCTTCTTAAAATTGACTACTACACTAGGTTTTTTAAATTAAAAAAAACAAACAATTCCAATTAAATCATTTGACTCTGTCAGGTTAAAATATTGTCCATAATATGATTGTTCAAAAGTAGAAATTAGTTCCTTTTCAGAAGGAGGAATTTCTATTTGTAGTTTATATATGCCTTTAGCAATGTGGACAAAAGAGTCTATATAATTACTTTGAACCATATACCTTTAAAAATAAAAAATTTTACATTTTTTAAAATTTTAAAAATTATTTTTTAATTTTAGAATATACTTGTAATGTTGACGTTCTTCAAGTGTAAATCCATCAGTATGCAATATCCTTTAAATAAAAATTTTTTTTAATTTTCTATTTTGTTCTCTTTCTTGCCTCATTTGTTTAGCTATTGTACTCTTGCCTGAATCAGAGGCTCCCAGTAATAAAATTTTAACTATTTTTTCATTTATTTCTGCTTGTTTTTTTATTTCCAAGTCGATGACTTTGCTCTAAAAAATTTCAAAAAATTTAAAAAAAATTAATTTATAGCATTTTGTACTTTTATTTTATTTTTTTTTTATTAAATTAGAATCATCATTAATAATAATAAATACAATAATTATTACATTAATTACCAGACATTAAAAAAATTAATTATTATTTTCTCATAATAATTTAAAATTCAAACTTTTTTTTAATTAAAGCTATTTTTTTAATTATAGCTCAAACTTCGTTTACTCATGCATATAAACTTAATATCTATCTAATTTTTCTATTTTTTCTAATTTGTACTTTAAAATAAAAAAACTTTTTTTAACCTTAAAGGAAGAAAAAAATTGTTTTTAATTAAAGATTGAGCTTTTTTTAAAACAAAAATACACAATAATTAGCTAATAATTAAAATAATATTTTAGTAACACATGAGGGGCTTAAAACTGAGAAAAACAACTTTTTTCTTTTACCTAAAAAATTAAAAAAAAATTTTTAAAAATTTCTAACCCTTTCAGTTTGCAATTTTTCAACAGAAACAGTTAATCCAATTTGTTGATTGTGAGTATTATTATGACTTTCAGTATAAATTCGTCCATCAGAAAATGGACGTTGTAAATTTGTTAGGGATGAACAACAAATAATTGCACTCATTGCTGAAAGTGTTGAACTGACTATTCCATTACCTTAAAAATTAGATTTATTAAAAAAAATTTTTTTTTTAAATTTACAGTTATTTTAATTCAGAAAAAATAAATAATTTGAATCTAAGAACTGAAACTTTAAATATAAATATTTAAAATCTAAACACAATTGAAGCAGTAAAAATAAACTTTTTTTTGTTTTTAATTTCAAGTTGCAATCACTCAAGTTTTCACTCCCTCAAACCTTTCGCCTAATAATTAAATTTAAAAATTGCAACGCAAATTAAATTAGAAAATATGCTTTAATTTTTAATTTAAAAATTATTAATAGGTTTTATTCGTCAATAAATAAAAATAAAAATTTAATTTATGTATACATTAATAAAACTTGCTTGTTTCCTAGGTAGCCAATTTATTTAAAATTATTGGTTTGTTAAACTTTTTTTTTTATTTAAAAATTTTTAACATAAAAACTTATTTTGTAATAAAAAAAAACATTTTAAATGTTCGTTTTTTATTTAGATAATACAAACTTTCGGCATAAAAATTTTAAACAATTAAAAAAAGTCTTTTTTTAATGTTAAAAAAAGCTAAAAAATCAACTTTTATAATAAACAGTCATTTGGCTTAAAAATTAATTTATTAAAATTTACCAATTAATTTAATAAATTTTAATTTTTTTTAGTTCCTCTATTTAAAGGCTTTTTTAAAATAAATTAAAAAAAAAATTTTTTTTCACCGGTCCCACCATTGCCCTCAAAAAAATTTTGCCGACGTTGCCGAGGCGGGGGCAGGTGATTCTGAGTGTTTTCTGTGATGTTTGAAATGTTGGCACTAAATGTAATTTGTTCTGCGCTTATGCTAAGTTGGTTTGCAATGTTGACTAAAGTCTTATTTAACAGTTGTTTTAATATTTTATTTATTTATTTTGACATTAAAATTAATTAAACTTTATTATTTTAATTTATTTCTAATTAAAAATGAGGTAAAAGTATTTTTCTTAGAGAAGAAAAATAAAAAAAAAAGAAAATAAAAATTGTAATATTAAATTTGTGTTAAATAATAAAATACATATTAAGCATTGTTAAAGACAATTATTTATTTTCTATTTAATTTTCAACCAATTTTAGTTTTTTTTTAATTTTATATTTTGGTTTGTGGAGAAGAAGACCAATTTAAGGATAAGGAAAAAATACTTCAAAATAATTTTCTTTGAAAAATATTTAAAAAAAATAGATTAAATCAACTCCCTTATTTTTTTTTTGTTTAATTTTTTCTTTCTAAAAAAAATAATGGGAATTTTAAATATAATAAATAAATGTTTAAATAAAAAATAAATGGAAAAATTTTTAAATAAAAAATTGGACAAACTACAAAAATAAGAAAAATAAATTTTTTATAAAATTATTATTTTAGCAAAAAAATAAAAAAAATATTGGGTTAACTGCTGATTACCCAAAAATGGTAAATAAAATAATTAATTTAAAAATAAAATTATTTTTAATTTGTGGTTATAAAGATTTTGAGTTTTTGCAAGTTAAAAATAAAGCAAAAATTAATTGATAATTTTTTAATTATTTAAAATAATTAATAAAAGCATATTGGCATTTTTTAATAAAAATGAAAGAAGGGAAAGAGAGAGAGGGTGTTGAAATTTAAAATAATTTTAAAATTTATTTTTGATTGTTAAAATCGTCGTGACGTTTAAAAGCATAAGTTAAGCCTTTAAAAATTTTATTGGCATTCTGTTTAACTTATTGAATTTTTTAAATTCAGAGAATTAGGTTCAGTATACGTAAATGAAGCTTTTTGCCTTATTTTAATTTTCTCAAGGGTTTAAAAAATTAAGGTTTTTATATAAACAAAATAATAAAAATATTTACATCTCAAGGTATGGGAAAATAAAGACTTGCGTAATTTTTAATTGAAAGAAATAAAATTATAGAGAAATTATTAAATGTGGATATATGTACAAACTTAAGTCAAATAATAAACTTATTGTTAGGTTTAAATAAAATCGTAATGTGAAAAATAAATTTCTTTAATGTTCTTTTTCTTCTATTTTTTAAGAAATATTTTTAAAAAAATAAAATATTTAAATTTTGGCATTTTGTCTTTTTTAAAAATTAAAATTTTCAAAAATTTAAAGTACAACTTTTTGGTTAATTTTAAAAAATGTCAAGTATTAAAGTATGTAAAGTTTAAGCTTTAAAGTTTGTGCATTATATAATTATTATAAATATCTAATTGTTTAGAAGAAAAAGCCCCGCCTATGAGAAAATTATTAAATAAAAAATACAAATAAATGCGTAATCATGCATTAATTATTAATTATTTTGGTAAGAACTAAGCATTGGAAATAATAAAAAAATTTTTTTTTTTAATTTAATATATAATTACAGCTGTTTAATTCGGAACCCAAATAATTAAAAAAATTTAGAATTTTTGGCCCATTAAAAAAAAAAAGACTAGAAAATTCAAAAAATTAATTCTTGGCAATATTTTAATTTAGATTTAATTAAACAATTTAAATATTTTTAAATTTATCTACTAAAAATGCACTATTAAAAATGCACTTTGACAAGAAAAATCAATGCACATATGATTTTACTTAAGTACTTTTTTTTAATTGTTTTGACCTTTTTGTTGCCCTTTTTGCCATTAAAAATCAAAGAGAAAAATCTATAAGAGCATTAGCAATATAACATGTGATTTAATGTGAGAGGGAATGTCCTTTTCTCTCTTGTACATATTAAAAGCTGTTGTTGTTGTTGCTTTTCATTTAATTAATTTTTTTTTTAATTTTTTGCCTTTACTTTTTTTCATTAACCCAACTCATTACCTTACCCCTCTATCAAAGAAAATTTATTAAAAAATTCCCTTTAATTTTAACATTAAAACACAGCATATAAAAAATAATTAAAATGCTAAATAAAGGGGTTTTTAATGGCAATTAAGCCTACACCTATGTATATGAACCTGACAATTTTAAATAAATACCTCCATTTTGGAAAAGTTTTAATTTTAAGGAGATTTTAATAAAATTACATTTTAATAAATATTCACTGTTTATTGACTAAATAAATTCATAGGGGTTGCCCTTTCCCTTTCTAAAAATTTTGAAATTTCAAAGAATCATTTCCTTTTATTATTATGTTTAAATATTGCAAAATAATGCGCATGAGTGTTTAATTTCTTAATTTTAAATAAATAATATGGTAGGTTAAAAATAAGAGGTAAAAAGCTTATTAAACAAATTAAAAATTTTATTAAGTTCCCCAGCTTTTATTTTTAAGGTAAATACCTCGAAATACATTTAATAAAAGATGTATATTAATTCATTTATTTTAATGCTTTTTCTGCTGTTAATGATAATGGCTAAGGAGCTGAATGTTTCTGCTACAATTGAAGGTATTGAGAATTTCTTTTAATTAATTAGTTTTGATCTAAAATTTTTATTTTCATCAATTCTTAAAAAGGATAAAAATTATAAAATTTTAGAGGAACTCCAACTCATTGAAGCTAATCTTGAAGTCAATTCCCAAGTTCAAGAATGCCTTAAATACGGAATGGAGACTCTTGTGAGCCTTTTTGAAGACATCAATAGTCCAGTCAAGTCTAAGGAACTTTTTTCCTCCTCTCCAAGTCGTTCAGACTCTGGACGTGTTGTTGGCCTTATCCGCCAATTTTCTCCGTCTGCCTCCTTCAATGCAGCTTCTCAAATGTTCTCCCAAACAAGAAGTGCTCCTTCTTCGCCTGTTGAGAACAAAATTGGAGGGATCAAACAATTCTCTCGTTCTGCTTCGCTTAATAGTCATCACAGGCCAACAACTATCATCCCATCATCTCCACTCGGATCAGTTGCGGGTGGTGTAGTTGGTTTTGTGCGACAACTTTCTAATTCCTTATCCTTTAATTCTCAATCATCTACAAGGACTAACAAAAGTTATTCTCAAACTAGCACAACAAAATTTGGGAGAGAAGTAATTGTGCCAACAGCAGTAGGTCACTTGAAGGATGAAATTCGTGATCTAAGAGGTAATTAGAGTCTTAAAAATATCTCAACATTTATTACTTGTGTAATTTCAGAAATTTTAAATAAAATCTATGAATCGGCTGAGAATATCCCAAATGAATTAAACAAATATATTCCAATTAATATTACTGTGAATTATTATCGTAATCCAGTAATTATTAACAGACAATTAATTAGTGATTTGGAAGGTTGGGCACTTAGAGTTGATGAAGAAAGGTCAAAAGAAGATCCAGATTTATGCAGACTTTTCTATGTAAACGAAAAAACTAGGTTTGAAGAACAACTTCATTTTCTTGTAAATGACAAGTGGTTTCATGATTCGAAGACGAGAGATAAATTGAGGTAGAGGTTTTTTTGAAAAATAAGAGAAAAAATAGAAATAAAAAATTATTTCAGATCTTGGCTGTCTGATGAAGATAATGATAATGAGGAAATAAATAAGGTGGTGAAAGAGATGAGGAAAAATCTGGGCAAAGTTGCTGTGAAGGCATACCAAATATATTGGCTTTATTCAATAGCAACATTAGTTTGTTCTAAACATTTGTTTACTATAACATATGAGGAATCAATTAAAAATGTTAGTTTTTTAATTTGAAATACCTCAAGCAAGCTTATTTTTATTAATTGCTATTTTTGCGTAATTGGCGCATAATGAGAATAAGTTATGCAAATAAAATATTACATATTCCATTTTTGCCATTATATTTATCCAAAAATTGATTTTAAATTTTAGTAATTTTATGCTTTATTTTTTGAAGTATAGATCATATTTTTATATAAATTTTAAAAAAAGTTATAAGAAAATAACCAAAAGTTACCTATGCTTGTGTTAGGCAAAAGCAGAGAGCGCAGAGTAAGTTATCCTTCTCTGCATTGCTAAGTTTCTTTGCAACATTTTCCCCTCTTCATTTTTTCTTGGTGTTGGTTTAGCTGATTGGGTTTGAATTTTTTAATAAAATGACATACCATTTTGTTCGTCTTGACGAGCTCAGTCGAATGGTACCATTCTTGAGACAATTCGTTGTGAATAAGCCAAGATACAGAATCGTAAAAATTGAAAAATCATTGGGGGGACCAAGCTCATTTAATTGCATTACCTAAAAAAATAATTTAAAGAAAAAATAATTTTAGATTCAAATTCATTTCGAAAATGAACTGGAATATGCAAACGAACAAGAACAAGTACTTTCTGATGCTATGAAAATGTTAAATTCATTGAAACAAAATTGGATTAGAAAGAAATCTTATAATAAAGAGAACAAATTTTCTGTTAATTTGCACAAAGCTTATAAAGAATTGCCTAGAAATTCGTTTAGTAGAAAAAATAATGGCAACAACTTTGAACATTTTGCTAAGGTAAATAGACTTAAATTAAGCGGTTAAACCCCTAATTATTTTTAGCAAGTTGAATTGGATGCATGGAATGATGTTGAAGACTTAATAAATTTTGAGAATAAAATGTTAAGTTTAAATGAATTAATGAACCAAACTCCTATTCATGTTCAATTTGCTCAAACCAGTTCACCTCGGAATAAACCTGAAAGATCATTACCGCCGACATCGAGTGCAGGAATTTCTCCAAAAAGTTTATCTCCTGTTCCTCACCAACATTTGTATCAAAGGAAATTAAATCTAGGTAACTGTTGTTTGAGAGGTTGTTATTAGAAAGTGGTAAATATCTAATAACCTTCACCTAAAATTTAAATTTAATTTTCTATAACCTTTTTTAAGATGTTGCTGATTTAATAAACAAAAACTCAGGATTAATAAACAAGCCTTCAGGCCTTAAAATAAATAGTCTAAAAATACCAGAAAATTTACAAACAATTGAACACAAAAAATTAGAAATTAATTCACCTAAGAAACAAGGGAAAACTGTTTTAAATTCGTTGAATAAAAATAAGGAAAATGAGGACGAAAAATATCCTATTGAGAATCTAAGCAATCAAGAATTTGAGAAAATTGAATCCAAAAGGGGTAACAAATTAAAAGGTGTTGTAGTTTTAACTACGGATAATAAAAATGATGAAAAAGAACAGGCCAAATTATTACCTTCGAAATGGTCAGGTGGTTTGTCCATGATGTATAAAGAAATTCCTCAAACAATTATTAAAGAAACCGAGGTTAAAGAGGGGAATAAACTTGAACCAGATATTCATAAAAATGAAACAAAAATAAATTTAGAAAATTATTTGGAAAAAAATGAGAAAGCTGAATTCAAAGGGGAGACCTCGAAGATTGAAGGGAATAAAGCAAATAAATCTAAACCTGAACAGGTTGAGGTTAAATTGTTTAAAAAAGGTGAAAACCCTCATATTTTAAATAATCCGCTTTTCAAAGAAGAATTTAAAGCAAAGGAGCCTAAAAAAGAGGAATTACCTATTAAAATGCCTCAATTAGGAATTAAGACTCCTCTTCCAGTAATAAATCCAATTAAGGATCATGGTGCTTCAATAAAAGCAATTTAAAAAATGCTGAAAAATAGGAATTTTTAAAGAAATAATTTTTAATTAAACCTTTACTTTATTTATTAAATGTAGATAATTTTCTTTTATTTTTTAAAATATTTTTCTTATTATTGAATAGCTAAAAAATTATTTGTTCATCTGATTTTTCTTTTCTGGAAAAAATAAAAATTTCTATTTTTAGTTAAAAAAATATATTGCCAAATTATTATTTTTTGTTGTCAATTATTATATCTTTTCATTTTGCAAGAATATTCCCTCCATAAATGTAATTTAAATCTAAAAAAACGTTAATAAAATTAAATATAGAAATTTTAAACACGAGGTATTAAACAAACTTTTTCACGTGTAAACTTTAGCTTTATATAAATCGGTTAAATTAATTTAAAAAATATTAATAAAATAATTATTTAAAAATTACAGAAAAAATCAGTTATTTATTCAATTCACATGTCAACAACAAAAATTAATTTTGTCGTCTTCACACTTTTGGTGTTTTTTATAATTTATGAGTTTAATTTAATTGAAGCAATACTTGACCCTTCACCTAATAAAAACAAAAATCTTATTGTTGCGGAGGATCCGGATTCTAATGGTAAAGGAAAACTTGGTAAAGGGAGACAACATGGAGTGAGAAGTGAACGATCAGTGAATGTAATAGAGTTTGTTGAATAATTTTTAAGAATTTGAAGTAAGGAAAGAAGTAAACAAAAGAGAGAGTAGCCTTCAGCTGAAAACAAGTATTTAAATTTTTAAAATAAAATTTTATAACTGGGATTTAACAACCTATATAAATTAATAATTTCATTCATGATAAATAAATGGGTAACAATTAATGGGGATGGAAGCTATTAATTTGAAATATTAGGAATAACAAATAATATTAAAGAGCTAAACTTTACAATCCTTTAATGAATATATTAATATTTAACACTTATAAACTAAAATTAAAAGTTAGATTTTGTTTTATGAATTTTTATATTTTCTTCATTTGATTTAGAAACTTTTAATTTCCTCAGACAGACTTAAAGAATTAAAGACCAAATTATTTTAAAGACTTTAGATGCTCAGAGACCGTTCAATTAATTCAACGTGATTGTTTAGAAGACAACAAAGGATAGAGGGAATTGCCGTTTTCCCCAACTTTAATCATTCAGTATGGATTTAATTATTTAGAGATTTTCTTAAAGTGCTTTAAAATGAGAGTGCGAGAGATTTAGAGAAGTGCATCAGTCGAGGTGAATCCTGTGACTGTTAACTCGAGTGACTGTCACACGACAACAATTAGCTTTTCCTTCTTTGAGGACTCAATCACTCCCCATCACACACACAAGGCCCTTAAGGCAGGTGAAGCATTCGACGGCAATTTATTAGAGAGTAATTTTTGTCAGAGAGTGTTAGAGACTTTAAGAAATAAAATTCTATACTTGTGTTTAAGTGAAAAGGGCACTCACTGATTTTTAAGTGAAAAAATTCTCCATAAATAGTCTCTCTTAGACGTTGTTTGAGACGTTCATTCACTTTCATTTAATAAATATATTCTAAAAAAATTTTACTATCATATGGTTTTAGCCTTGCTTATGTTGGTTATAAAGAAAAATCAAGTTTGATTGTCCGTTTTTAATTAATCAAAACTAGTATGGAAGTCTCTGAAGAATTACTGCTGAATCCCAACAGAGAATAGACCTAAACATGTGTGTTTAACAGGCCTTTTTTCGTTCCGGCTATCCTAAACCGTCAACCTTAAACATTTCTTAAAGAAGACGATTAACTAAATTTATTAATATTTTAGATGATCCGTATCGGATCACCTTTATTTTTCTTCTTACTTTTAAGCGTCATTTATATAAATGGATATTTGTTAAACGAACAAATATTACGACCCGAAAACCGATTCAATGTGACGGACAAAGGATACCACTTTTTGGAAAAATTTGAAGAAACTGCTGAGAGAAGAAAACGAGATAATAAAAGCAATGAATTAACTAAAACATTATCATTTAATTTAAAAAGCGATGGAGAAGTGAATGATAAAACTAAAAGGTTGGATTTTTAACTTTACATTCTGCTTTTGTAAAAGTTGATTTAATCGAACTAAGTTTATTTTCAAAGTTTTAAGCATAAAATGAGGATGTTTTTGATGGGAAAATAAAAGCATACATACTTGTATGTAATTTCTTGTAGTTTCCACTATTTTATAATATTTTTATTAAAGAAAAAAGGCTATAATTTTAAATTTTTAAAGAATAATTTATAGAGATATCCAACAAGGAGACGAATTTAACCCTGCAGAGTATGTTCTTAAGAAGAAGGTCGTTAAAGAGGATTTGTATTTTATGCCACAAGTTATCGGAGATATAGTAAAAAATGACAAAAAAAACGGAAAATTAACCGTGACTGATCAAACAGTTAGGAAACTTTTGGAGTTTGTCGAACATTTTGAGGAATTAAAAGTAAAGGTTCCTAAAGAAGGGTTTCATCTTGAATTCCCATTGCAAGCCACTATCTTTGGATCAGCTTTTCTCTTCGATAAGGGCACAACCTTAATGGAAGATTTTATTAAAAAATTAAAGAGTGCTGAGGATAAAATAATTTTCAAAGGGAAGGAAGATGAAGAAGAGAAGAAAGAGGAGAATAACGAGATAGAGGATAAGGAGGAAGCTACAAAAATGAAGAAAGAGAAAGAAGATGAAGAAGAAGAGGAGGAAGAAGAAGATGATGATGAAGGGGATACACGCCTAGGCACAGTTACCCTACTTGAAGCATTCTACAACGGCAAAACAGCATTTGGCGAAGGCGAAGAATTTTTCCTAGATTTTACAAATATTCCCAAGATACAAATGAATGTGGAAAAAAATAGGCTTAATAACATAAAAGATACGGCTAAACGTATATTTTTAAAAAGTAAAAAGCATTTACTTGAAATAATTTCAAATGTTGAAAAAAGGATGGTTGAAGGTAAATTTAAAAATGTGGAAGAGGAAGAGAATATATTGGATGAAGAAAATATTTCTTTGTCTGATGAAGAAAAAAATGATGAAACTCCGATCGAAGATAACATTAAAAAATTAAAAGATTTGGAGGAAAGCGGAATTGAAAAGTTTGATAAAAATACAAAAAAGGCCATTTCTAGTGTATCAAAATCACTAGAACAAGAACTGTTGGACGAGTTAGAAAATATGGATAATTCAAAAAGGGTCGCACGGATCGAAGAACTCAAACAAATTATAGCAGATTGGGAGGCTGATACCAGAAAAAAATTTAAACAAAAAATTGTAGTTGAAGTTGATGAGAAAAGTCATGAACACTTTGAGAACATGAAAATCCATCCTTTTGATTTTCTTCAAAATGTAGCATTTGATGTGAGAATAAAGCCAGTAGATAAAAGATTTAAAAATATTAGCGCACTAGAATATGAGGAAATTGTTGAATTTTTTAGTAATCCTTCTACTTTTTTGAACAATGACAAAAAACTGAGTGTACAAGCAATCAAGTTTTTATTAGAGGAGTTTAAAGAGATAAAAAATAAACAAAAGAATTCACATGATTTATTAGACGTGAATAGTGTTACAATAGAGACGGATACTAAAGGTCTGGAACATTTGAATGAAGAATTTAAAAAATTAGAGAAGAGTTTTTTACGTAAAGGATGGGAATGGTTAAAATCATTAATATCTAAAAAATCTAATAAATCAAAAATAGAGGAAGTTAAGATTGAAAAAGATAAAGTCGAAGAGGAAAATGAAGAAGTAATTTTTGGAATAAATGTATTTATCATATTCAAAAAACAAATATCAGATATTGATAATGATCCTAACTTTCAAAAATGTCATGCACTGAAAAAACAGATAAAAGAAATACTTTCTAGAAAAGTAGACAAAAATGAGGAAGAAATGTATAAAGAATTTAGAGGCCGTTTGGGTGCCCAAATACTCCTTTCTGTCTACAATGCAAAGAAATTAACTAGAGATATTGCAATGGGCATGATTTTGAGTCTAGGTGGTGCAGGCATTATTGGAATTATATTAGACGTTTTTGTTTGGCCTTTGTTGCTCGTGGCTATTGGCCATATCTGCCCTTTATTAGTTCCTCCATTTTCTGTTTTTCTCTACTCTATGACACCCCTTATTGCGGAAACTTTTGATTCATTTGTTATCAAACGATTTTTGGTGTCTCTTAAAGGAGGAAATTTTATGCCCAAGACTATGAAAGCATTTACGGATACACTTGAAGCATCCTGGAAAGCAGGAAATATAGCTTCAGCAGGTTCTATAATGAACAATTGGATTGAGCTTTATTCATCATGGAGTTTGCTGGGGTTAAACGTTTTTACAAATCAGGTAAATTAAATTAAAATTTTTAAAAATATAGATCAAATTTTTATATAAATTCAAAAAAAAGTTATAAGAAAATAAATAAAAGTTCTCTCTGCTTCATTAAGCAAAAGCAGAGAGCGCAGAGTAGGTTATCTTTCTCTGCATTTGCAGACAATTTTTCTCTTTTTTTTTCTTGGTGTTGGTTTAGCTGATTGGGTTTAAATTTTTTAATAAAATTACATACCATTTTGTTCGTCTTGACGAGCTCAGTTGAATGCTACCCTTACCGAAATATTAAATAAATTATGGGCCGGGAAATAGTAAAAATGTAGGGTCAATCTTATTTATTTGATTAACTGGGCTGTTTACCATTTTTTGCTGTCCCAGAGGATGGAAATTAATAAAAATTAAAAATATTATAAATTTATTAAATTAGATCGCTTCATCAACATCGGGAGCTATGGTGCCCCTTGAATTTGAAAAATGGGAGGAATATACACGCGTTGCTCTTTACCATAAATATCAAACTGGATTCTTTCCAAAACCAGATATTGATCATTTGGTAATTAAACAACGTGTACACAATGACAACCAAGATAAAAAACTTCATATTCGAATAATCAGAAAATTGTTTGGCAACCCAAAACATGTCACAAGCCCCGCAATCACTGACGAAGAAAGAACCAATGCATTAAAAGAGCATGTTAAACAAAAGGTTATAATTCTTTGAAGCTACTATAAATTTTCGGACTTGTAATATAAACTTGGGGAGTAAAAATTGAATAACATTTTTAACAAAGAGACAAAATTAGCCCGCTTTCTATCTTATCTTTTAACGTTAAACTTTATCAGGTAACAGCTTCAATGGAAATAGACAAAACTGCTGCAATGTCTGTTAATTCTATGGGTATTGGATCTGTTCTAAGCTTTGTTACCTTTATTCCAACATTTATTCTTGCTAAAAGATTTCCCTCTCTCGAAGTTGTTGTAAAGATTGTAACAATACTGATAAATACACCAACTGAAATTCTAAGCTTTGGTGTAGGAATCTTAACAGCAAACGGGATTGGAGCTGAATGGATGGAAGATTTTTTAAGCACTGACGGAATGAAGAACAAACAGATGGTTCGATTGCTTATCAATCGGACACTCGAACAATTCAAAGATCATCGGAAAAAATTCCAAAAAATAAAAGAAGAAGAAGTTTACAAAATTTTCCATCCAAAATTGGCCTTCACTTATGGTTTTGGAAAGGCTATAGTAAAAATAATGATTTGGTCATCGAAAAAATTTACGCAATTATATTGTTTGTTAAATGGTTTACCATATCAAAAGACACTTTTTGAGCAAGTTAACTTTAGCAAGTTAGCTCTTCCATTTATTAATGGTAAATTGCTTCATAAAAATGAAATTAAAATTTTTTTATTTTATAGAAGAGGAAGTCGATGAAAAGGGGTTTTATCAAGCAAAGCTTGATGATATGCAGATAAAAATGAAAAAAATGCCTGGAATGGATGAAGAGAAATGGGAAGCCTTCTATGAAGAATCATGTAATATTATTTAAAATTTTTTTTAATTTTGGGTAATTTTAGCCTCTGTATTTTATCTCCACAAATTAACTCTAACAGAAGGACATCATTTTTTAAAAAATATAAAAAAGTTGATTGAAAAAGAATCTGAAGTAAATATTGAAAATTTGTTTAATGAATTGGATGCTTCAAAAGAAGAAATGAATGAAGCTTTTAATGTTGCTTTTGAAAAGGTAAAATAGATTTTATTTTTGAGGAAGATAAAAGTGTTATTATTATTTGTTTAAATACTATTAAAAAAGTTTATTTTAATTTAATTTTTTAATTTACAGCTTAAACAAACTAAAAACATTCATAATTTATCGAACGTAATAAAAAGCACTAACGGATTTATGACAAACTCTAAACTTCGTAAAAGAGTTTTAAAATGCTTATTTGCAACAAAAGCGTTTAAATTTATAACACAAAATATTGATAGGGGAGACAAGGATCCAAAAGAGCAGGAAAACTTTTTAAATAAACTTTACCAAGTTTTACCAAAAAGGCTTCAAGATTGGAAGGCTGAAGAAACCGATGATGAAAGAGTTAATTTTATTGTTAATGCTGTTGATTATTTCCGTAAAGAATGCAAATTTGCAAGCAGTAAAGACAACAAAGACAACTTTGAAGAAAGCATTAGACGATTCATTATTAATTTTAAGGTAAACTTTTGTTTATTATATTAGGCACTGCTAAGACTAGGATCTATGGATTCTTTTACTTATTTTATTATTTCTTGGCATTGTTTGTTAAAAATAATTTTTCTGGGTTTTTGCAGGGTTAACGTTTATTTGTTTATTTAACAGCCCTTTAAATCCCCTTACTCTGTTTAAAACTTTTTTAAACAAATTATGCCTCAATTATATCCTGAAAATAAACCCTTAATTTAAAGGTCGGATTTAAAAATCTCGAGGAACTTAATAAGCTAGCTGTTGCAGCCTATTTTAAAGTAGAGGAATTTCTTGTTGATAACCTCTATGTTGAGTTAAATAAAGAGTTAAGAAAAGACGATAAATTCGAAACAAAACTTGCTGAACAAGTGAAAGATTTTATTGGATTAAGATTAAATGTGGATAGATATTTAAATAGAATCGTGAAAAAATTAATCGAGTTTGAGCAGAGTATGGAAAAATTGTTTAGAAAATTAAATAAAGTAAATACACTTAAGGAGATGTTGCTGAATATTAATAAAGGTAGTTAAATTTATAAATTATCAAAAATGTCTGAATTTTATAAAATTTAATTTTAATAATTTTTGCTTTATTTTTTAAAGTTTAGATCATATTTTTATATAAATTTAAAAAAAAGTTATAAAAAAATAACCAAAAGTTTTCTCTGCTTGCATTAAGCAAAGGCAGAGAGCGCAGAGTAGGTTATCCTTCTCTGCATTGCTTAGTTTCTTTGCAGACATTTTTTTCCTTTTCTTTAATGTATGTTATTATCTTCTTTTAGATAAACGTAGGGAGGTTCAAACGAAGATGTTAAATGAAATTGAGAATTATTCCAAAGCCGAGAAGGATCACAACCTTAAACAATTTAAAAAGAAAATTAAATATTTGTATGAAAATTGGCAAATTGTTCACGACGCTAGAGAGACGAGTAGCGAAGAGGAAGATATTTTTAAAAATATTTTTAATCAAAGTGAACTTCTTTTTATTGCATATAGTTTGGCTAAACAATTTAATATAATGTTTAATGAGGAAGGAAAACCAAAAATGCGTGTATTTAAAGCAACTGAATCTTTTATGGCTGAACATTCAGCAATAATAGGAGAAGTTTTGGGTAAAAGAAGTGTTGATGTTGAGTAAGTTGTTTTTTAAATTTGTTTTCTTGAAAGATAACATAGACTTCTCTCAGCTAAAATAAACTTTGAATTAAAATTTCAACTTTTATTTAAGTTACTACATAAACAGTGCAAAGCAGATAGAAGTTAAAATAGAAGAAAAATGTGAAACCAACACAATAGAAGAGGGAGAGGGTGAAAATTCAAAGACCAAATTTATCAAAAATTGTAAAGGTTATGTTAAAGATTTATTAAAGGATTGGGCAGGATATGTTTCGATTGAAAGAAAGAATGCAATATTTGAACATCCAGAAGAATGGGAATTGAGACAAGGTTGAAAATTTTATTTAAAGATTGGTTCCTTCCCTTATTTGTATTTAACGGTTTTCCGACTCCTTGCTTCTCTTAAAATAAAATAAAAATATTCAATTTTCTTAAAGTTGATCCTATTGATGAAGACGGGTTCCGACTCGCTAATGACACCTTTATGGTTGTTGATATGAAAAAAATGCCCGGGATGAGCTTAAAGAGTAAAGAATGGGCAGAATTATATAATGGAGCATGTAAGAATAAAAAAAATTTTTTTTAATTAAAAAAATTTTTACAGTAGAACGTTTCAATGAACACAAATTTACCTTAACTGAAACACATTATCTTTTGAATATTTTTTTGGAAAAAGAAAGCAATGAGGATTTCAATGAAAAACAACTGTTAACAAAGCTAAAGGGTCTACAACTTAGTTATCACGTCTCTGATGAAGTAAAAAAGGTTGGATTTTTAATTCAAAATTTTTTAAAAGTAAAATTTATAAAGAAGATAACTAATTTTATTTTATCCTAGTAAAAAAATTTTAAAAAAATAAAAATTAGAATAATCCTTTTTTCTTAAGTTACTTGCTAAACAAAACAACCCAGCAAACAAAACAGCTTTAATTAATGTTCGTGAGATTATTCAAGATTGTTCGCTTGCAGTCTATTTGTTAAAATTTACTCTTGAAAACTTTGATCAGACTGAAAAAACATTTGATGAACAAAAAAAGTTTTTTGAAACGTTGCAAGTAAATCTGAGTATTCACAATGTGAAGGAAGAAGAAAACGACAGTCAAATGGATAAAAAGGCAAAATTTATTAGAAAAGTGGTTGATAATTTTGACAATTTTTGCTCTTTCCGTAAACTAAACTTAAAAGAATTGGAAAAACCATTTGATAAAGTTTTTAATTTTATTGGAAATATAAATGGAGATGATAAAAATTCTCGAAATATAATTAAAAAAGAATTGGAAAAGAAGGAAAATACGGGAAAATTTAAAGACAGTCTAAACGAACTTTTTAATAGAAATTTAAACTTAGCCAAGTTTATGGATGGTGTATCTGAGGCTGTGAACCAATTTGACAAGGAATTGACCATTTTATCTGATAAACTGAAAAAGGATGAATTTCTTGTGGAAGTATTGTTGCCAAAGAAAAGTCAGAGTTTTAAAAATAATTTAAAATTACCCCCTCCCTTCTAATTAATTAATTAATTTTTCCATTATCTAAATTTTGCTAAATAAAAATTAAAAATTCAGAAAAAAATGTGGATCCAAAGCAAAATTATGTTACACGAATTATGCAAAAATTAAAATTTAGTGTTAAAAATTGGAAAAAACAACAACAAATTAATAAAATAGAAAATGAAAATTCAATGGAAGATGAAACCAAAAATATATATAACAAAGTTGCAATTCTAAGCATATTGTATTGTTCTTCCATGAAATTAAATAAACTTATTAATGAGGATGGAAAAATTGACATGGAGGAATTATTAAAAAATCAAACAAATGTTAATGTACTCGATTATGCAGCAAAATTAAATAATGTGTTGGGAAGTTATCGTTTTGACAAAATGTATAATTATTATATTTAAAAATCACAACTTTTAAATTTACTAATTTTGCAGACATTACGAAAAAATTCCTGGAAAAATCCTGCAGGAAATTAACTCTCATTGTGATACATATAAAGCTAAAGACGAATATTGTGCAGAAGCTACAATAAAAGACTTGAAAAAATATTGGAAAAATTACTGCTCATTTGACAAACAAAATACAGAATATGAACACCCTAAAGTTTGGAAACTTCATTACGGTAAAAATTTAATTAAAATTTTATAAGCTATTTTTTAATCTTTAGAACATATTTTTAGTTAAAGCCTAAAAAAAGTTATGATAAAAAACCTAAAATTCACCTTTTGCTTATTTTAAACAAAGGCAGAGATTGCAGAGTAACTTATCGTTCTCTGCATTTCCTTTGCGCTTATATGTTTTCCTCTTCTTTTTTCCTCTGCTTTATTACAAACGACTGGTCATTGTATTGTTGTAATTTTTTTTATTTAAAGTTAATTCATTACAACCTGATGGATTCTATCTAGCAACACTCGAAATTGTAGGGAGTAAAAATATAAAAAATGTGCCAACAATTATTTCAAGCAACGTGGAACAATTTGTGGAAAAAATGAGTAGGATTTTTTAAATCCTTTTAATAATTTTTTTCATTTTAACAGTACAACTTAATCCATTACACAAAATGACATATACAGAAACACACCATCTTATAACTGCGATTAATAAATTTTTGTATGAGAAAGTTGAAGGCAAAAGTTTCCATTCAACCCTTGATGAATTAAAAACGTTTGAATTACTAGGAAATGAAATAAATAAATTAGAGGTTAATTTTATTAAAAATAATTTAAAAAATATTTATTTTTAAAGGTGGGGGCACTAGAGAAGTCAACTGATGCTAAGGAAAATGATTCAGAAAAAGTAAATGAAAAGACACCTTTATTAGAAAAAGTTGATAATTCAAACAAGAATAATGAGGGTAATATATCCAAATATTATTCTTATATTGAAAGAAATATTTTACTTAAAACTTCCCTTAAAAAATGCTATCAGACGGCATTTGCACTCGAATATTTACTCAATTTTTATGAACACACAAAAATGACAGAAGAAGAAAAAAATAAATTCAGAAAATTTTCAAATGATTTATACGGAAAAAATAAGCAAAATTGTAAAGTTGTTATAGAAGCGTTTGATAAATTTGAGTCAAAAACTTCGAAAAATTCCAACTTTTTCAAAAACTTATTTATATCTTCTGAGTCAAAAGTTGCAAAAAGCTTCAGAAAGCTTAATTTAAATTATATTGAATTTACTGATTTAATTTCAAATAATTCATCAAATAAGAAAACATTGGAGAAACTTAAGCATTTTGTCAAAGATCTTGAAAATATTATTAAAAATCTGGATAATTTAATAGAAATTGATGAGTTAAATAAAAAGTTCTTAGACAAAACAAAAGAAGAGTTTAATTACATACTTTTTGAGAAAGCTAAATTTCTTGTTTTAAATTGGTTAACAATTTTGTCAGATGTATCACCTTCTGATACTGGGAATTCTGACAAAAAAGAATTTACTTTGAAGGAATTGATAGAGGTTTGTTGGATCATAGTTTAATTTGAAAGGAGCATTTTTAAAGCATGTAGAGGGGAGGGGTTGTAATATCACTATTTTTATCAATTAATTAATTCATTTTCATCTTTTATAGTCAACAAATGCGATCCTAAACGTTGAGCTCAAAAACAGTCATACCAGAGAGATCGCGACTCCAACAAATCCACAGACCCCAGAGATTGAGCCAAACGAACATCCAAAGGGAATGGCTTTGTTGAGTAAAGAGAAAACATTGGAAAAAAAATTCGCCAAATATGCTCTTCATTTTGTTCAGTATTGCTTGGCAAAACGCTTTTTACATGTATTTAATGAAAATGGAACTGTCAAAATGGGGTCATTTATAGAAAATGAAAATCAAGAGGAATATAAGCTTAAACTTTACGAAATGATGGAGCGTAAAGTATTAGAGACAGAGTATTATATTATTTTTTTATTCCTAAATATTCGAGGCCTGGATGTGTTTGATCCATTTTTTAAACGAAAATTGGGAGAAAATAGTTTAGTTTAATATTCTTCCGGACATGTAGTTCATAAGATGGGAAATTAATAAAGATTCCAACATGATAGCTTTTAATTTTCAGTTATTTTCTAATAAAAGAAAACATGAAAAATCAGCTTTATGAAGAATGCAAATCCCTTCATAACGAAGCTCGGGATGACTGCAACTCATTTCTAAAACAGATGCTTCAAAAATGGCATGGTTATTGTTCGGTTGGCACTGACAACTTGGAATTCGAACGTTTTGAAGAGTTTACTAACAAACTCTGAATTGGGTATTCTTATTATGAAGAGCCGTCACTCACATTTGAAGAAAAAGAAGAGTTTACATTATTTTTAAAAATATTTTATATTTAGTCAAAACAAATACTCTTCCTTTGTAAAATATAAAACACCTTCCCTGAGAAAACATTTGATTTATATTAAATTTAAAATTTTAAAAAATTTTATAATCATTTTAGATCTAGTATTTTTAACCTCATTATGTACATAAATATTACCTCTGTTTAATTTAAAGAAATCTTTTATTTATAAAATCCTTCTTATTTTAAAAAATTTCATTAGTTATAAAATGCTTTCTTTTAATTCTTTGTATCGTTTTTCAGTAAATGATGACAATTTAAAATGAATTTTTTTATTAGCAATATTTTTCCCTTTTTAATTCTACTATTTATGCCTTCTTATAGGCTATTACGGTTAAGATTCCATGATCAGAAAGCTTTGATTTGACCGTATCTGGGTCAACGTCAGTTGGAAGCACATAAGAACGATTTATTTCATTTTTGACTGTTTGGCTTGAATCTGAATTTTTTAAACAAAAATTTTCTTAAATAAATTTCAAGTTTAAAAAACTTTTAGAACCTTTTCCTTCATGCAAACAATGAATGCTAACTTTATTTCCATTTACTTTCACCTATTAATTAAGGCAAAATTTTTAATTAAAAGATAATTTATTAAGAGTTGGCCGCCCTTTGGGCTATAAATACTTGCCTCAACTTCCTCCGGTTTAAATTCATGCACATCCAATTCAACCTCAAAATCCGCCTTCTTAGAGCTAGGAAACGAACTGAACCCGGTTGATTGGGGAAAGGTTGCTAAAATAAATTAATTTTTTAAATTTAAAATTAAATAAAAATTTTTTTGAAAGGCAAACAAAATTCTTTACTAAAATAGGCAAAATTAAAAAGTAAAAAAACATACATTCATGATGTAATGATTCTCGTTTTGCTGCTCTTATTGTCAAAATTCCACGATTAGAAAGCTTTGACTCAACACTGTTCACATCAACATCATCGGGTAAACGATAAGAACGGTTCATTTCTCGACGATTATCTAATTAATAAGAAAAAAGTAATATTTTTAATAATTGAATTCTTTTAATTTTAAAGCTGATTTTTTAAATAAAATATGAAAATACTTTGATCCTCATGTAGGCAACGAACAGATATCTCGCGTCCGAATACTTTAATCTGAAAAAATAATTTTTTATTAAACTTTCGTATGACTTTTAAAACTTTTTGGGTGTTTTTAAAATTAATCACCTCAATTTCCCGCTCTTCAAATCCATTTACATCTATTTCCACTTCAAAATCACCAAGTTTTTTGGGATTACGAAAGTCATCAAATAAATGAAGAGGGCCTAAAATGTGCTACAAATTAGATTTTAATTATTTAAATTTTCCTAGATTTCTTTATTTTAAAAAATAACAAGATATGTAAACCAAAGATTTAAAATTAAAAATTACGTTTCCAATCAAAAAATGTGTCAAATTTAACGGGAATTGTCTTCCAGCTCATAATGTATTATTATCAATTATTTTTCTAAAAAATTCATAATTAAATTAAATTTAAATATTTAAAACCCAATTATTATAAATTTAATTATTTTTAACCTTAATTAATTTTAAATATTAAAAAATTTATTAAAAAAGAAGTCAACCTCTCCCGAAAATAGAATTTAAAAAAAAAGAACTAAAAATGCGTTTAAAGTAAAGAAAAATTAACAAAACTGTTAATTAAAACCGGTCCAATATTGTGGTTATTAACGTAAACACAATGGAAACAAAAATTGGTTTAACAATTACTATTTGGCAGTTGAGGCAGAAAATTGATTAATAGAAAAATAATGAAATTTGAAAAAAAGGTAAAGATTTCCTTAAATAGAAATTAAAAAGGATTTTTAAAAAATTTAAAAAATTGAACCAAAGTAGAGGCAAAAGACCAACAATTTATAAAATTATACCTACTGTATTCTTATTTGAATATTCAATTGAAATCGTAAGGAAAATTATTCCACTATCAAAGCTTAATTATCTTTTAGTTTTCCTTAATCCTACCCATTTTTATTTCATTATCTTTGTTCTACATCTCTTTCTCCCGAATATTTATTTTTTTCTTACTTTGGGCCAATGACCATTTTTTAGTTGGCAGGAAAGATAATACTTTCCACTTTCACGATGATAAAAATGACTCATCTCTGTTTATATATGTCCAATATAAGCAAAAAACAGCATTAAAATTACATTGATTCGGTGTTAAAATTATTAAAATTTATTAAAAATGAAGAATATAGCTTATTCCTTTATAATTTTTATTTTTATTATTGCTGCAACAATTGGACAAGTTTCATGTTCAATTGACTCTGAAAAGTTTCATGATCATGCAAGTGACAAATTTAAAGCATGCTGTGAGGAGAAGAATGTTACCTGTTCTGAAAGTAAATCTTTTTAAACAATATCCAATGGATAAGTTTTATGTTGAATAACCTCCTTTCTTGGCATTAATTAAAACTTTAATATCAAACAATATACATTTAATTATTTTAAGTCTGTTCTTATCCTCCTCCAGATTTTTCTTTTGTTGAAGAAATTTGTATATTTTCATGCAATGCTGGTTAGTTTATTTTATTATTAAAAAACTATTTTTTACTTGAAATTTAAGATTTTATTTCGTGCTATACTGGAGGCAATAATAATACAAAATGTTGTGCTGATCACGGAGTTGTCGGGATTTATGGCATTTGCCAGGTTAAATAGTAACTTTAAATAAAAAATCCATCATTTATGTAAAGAAAAATTATAATCTCTTTTATTTAGGATTTCTGTGATGGGACTACATATCATAGCTGGGATCCTCGCTACGTTGTTTGTTCCTTTTTAATTATTTTTAATTCTAAATAAGTATTTATAAAGGTGTGTGGTCCAGTCAAAGCAATTATTTCAAAATGCAACCGCGATTCCATAAAAAATCGGACTTATTGAGGAAATTAACTAATTAATTTTAATATTATTTTTTGCATTGCTAATTTTCTTTCATTTCTGTTAAGCAATGAACTAATTAAAATTGCATTTTTCAAGCCAGATTTTATATGAAAGAACAAAAAAATAAGGATAAAACCAACATCGTAATATAAAGGAGTGTACTGAATAGTATAATCAAATGTTATTCCAGTGTGATCAAGAGTTCAAGTCTTGAGCATCAGATGATTTGTACGATATTTCTTAACCTTGAAATCCTTGTGCATTGGAATTTTGTCCATAGAAATCTTGCCATTTTCAATTTTAGTTTCTTTAAACAAAATTTTTATTTATCGTCCTAAACAAAATAACAGTTTATTAGAGTAGGCAAATATTTTCCATGGTAACAACGACAATAAACTAACTCTCTCGTTTGTTAATTATTACCATTGCGTGAAAAGGGATTTGCAAAATAGTTTTTTTTGTGAGGGAGGAAAGCGTGAATAAAAGAAGATTTATGCCTTTAAAATTTATTTAATCAATTTTATTTTATTTCTATTTATTTAAAAGAAAAATTTAATTATTTGATGATATTTTATTGAAGGGTGTTAGTTTTCTATTCCTTCAAAATAATTCCTATAAAAAGTTGCGGACAAAATTTGCGGACTTTTGTGCCATAAGCGAAAACTAAACGTTATTCATATAATGAAACATTTGTCTGAAATTTTCTTGATGTTTCAGTTTGTCAAATGTTTTTTTCTTAAATCTATCTAAATTTTGGTCCCAATGTACTTTTTTGTTTGTTTGTTTGTTCTTTCATGGTGAAGACTTCCATTATTTAAGAAATATCGCATGTCCTTATTGATTTATTAAATTTTTATTTAAAGCAATATTTTATCCAATACACTCCTCTTTAATTATAAAATATAAATTTTAAATATTTAAATCTTATTCAATACATATAAGCAAAGTTTTTCGCCTTCTCTGTATCAACTAACTTAAACAATGCTTTTTCCTATTATAAACGCTCAAACATTTACAGTAACATTTTCTCAAGTTTTCCTTTCTCGATTATCTTTTGGTTAAATATTTTAATTGTTATTATTAAGTTTCATTTTATTGTTTTTTATTTTGATATTTTTTATCACAGGCTGTCTTTATTTACACAATATATTCTCTTTCAACCACCTTTCCTTTTACCATTTTTTCTCTATTCTCAATAACTCTCACCTGACTTATCCTCTCTCAAATTAAAATTTAAAATCAGGCATGACTCTCCCACTTCAACCTCCTATGCCAACGTAATTTAATTGCCTTTCTTAATGCACTTTTAATTTAAATTTTATTTAATCAACTGACATTTTATACAGAAAATTAAAAGAAATTTAATTTTCTGTTTTGTTAAAATAAATAAAGTTAAAATAATAAAGAATGTCCAACAAAACATCAAATGAGACAATATTTTGTAATAATTTTAAAATTTTAAAAGAAGGCTCATCAATTAGAGCAAGCTTTTTCCATCGGTAAACAATGTTTAAACTTTTTTTAATTTATTTAAAAATTAAGTGTTGGGCGTACACAATCACTGTGTTCACCTCATAGTAATGACAGTTTTGATTTGGAAGGAACTGTACAAAATAATAAAGTTGAAAATATTAAAGTTGATTTTAATGGAAATTCAATTGTAAAGAATGTATTTTCTAATTATTAAAAAAAAAATTTCAGACTGATCCAAACTTAATACGGAACATAACACCTCCTCCTGGCTTTGACAATATTCAACCATTTACACCAAAAAATCAAGAAATACTAGAAGAACCTTATGATGAGTCAAAATGCTTTTCAATGGCTAGACGTAACATTTTATTGAAAACACATACGACTTATCAGTCTGCTGGGGATTTATCACAATATATTAATCCGGATTTGTTGCTGTACGTTATTTTGAAGAATTTTATAATTAAAGTCTTATCCTATTACTTTTAATTAATTTTTAGAGGAAGACGCTCCTCATTACATCAAAATCCATTAGACCCTATGAATAAGAAAATTCGCCAAAAAGAAGCATATAAGACAGCAATGTGTCAGGTTTATAATATCCACAGAATATTAAAGTTTTATAAATATGCTAGGCATGGCTTCAGGGACAAAACTGCGCATTTGGTGGGCAATGCAATTTTGCTCATGGAGAGTGTGATTTACAGCCGATACCGTTAGTTACCCCTGAAAACGATCGAAAAATTATGCTTTTTAGCTCAACTCGGCCAAATCCAAAGTTTAAAACGCGTGTTTGTGAAAATTACACAACAACCGGAATATGTCCTTTCGGCAATAGATGTTTTTTTATTCATCCACAGCCTAATGCTAAGATTGAAGATGTAATTGAGTACAAGGATGTATATTAAATTTTTTGGTTCTATGTATTTAATTTATTAAATACCTAGGCATTGGATCAAAGAACGCGTGAACTTGAAGGGGAAGCATTAATTCAGCAGGATTTGACTTTAGTTAAAAATCCGAGGATAAACAAAGCAATTAATAAAAAGGCAAAACAATTTAGAAAGTTGGAAAGCTGTGGTAATGTACGTTATAAGATTTTTGAAAAACACCTGGGTTGTAGGTAATTTCGGGAGGGAAACGATTATTTGAAGGAGAAGTTTGTTGATTGCCAAACCTTAACACTATAATCAATCTATTAATTCCATAACCTGTTTTTTTAAAGTTTTTCACTCAATTCCAACTGCAACAAGCTCAACTTCAACAGCAAATCCAAATTGAAAATCAGGCAATAATGACTGCCGCAGTATTGGCACAAACGGCAAAAACATTGGAACATAAAGCTATAGAACTTGAATTGCAAAAACAACAAATACAACAGCAAAGCCAGCAAAAAATAAATAATTATGAGAATCTTCCTTTTAATTACTTTGCAAATTCTAATTTTGGAGTATTTTCGAAAGGGGTGTCAAATCGGTTTGCGGGTGAGATAAATTTTGGCTTAGATAAAACTTAAATTTTCCAATTATCAGCCTTAAAAAATTCTTCAATAACTGGATCAATGCCATTGATTTACCCATCATCTAACAACTATAGCAAGGTAAATCGGATCTCTAGAAAAATTAATTTTTTAAGGACCGACCGGAAGCGGCTATTGATTCTCCAACATTTTTTTCAAACTCTAAACAAACATTGTTGCCATCTGAAGAAATATCCAAAGGATATGACGAGCTTAATTTGAGTGAGCATGATTCGTCTGGTAACTTAAGGAAATAGCATTTTTAAAGATAATGCCTTTAAGGTCCACACACTCCTCCAAATTTCTACCAGAGTCCTGTCATTCCAAAATGCTGCCGCGGCAACCAATGGGGGTCATTAAC
Source organism: Meloidogyne exigua (assembly GCA_018905775.1). Classification (NCBI taxonomy): domain Eukaryota; kingdom Metazoa; phylum Nematoda; class Chromadorea; order Rhabditida; family Meloidogynidae; genus Meloidogyne; species Meloidogyne exigua. The sequence continues at coordinate 855,704 of JAGUQR010000018.1, forward strand.
TTCTTCACATAATAAAAATCATGAAAATACTGTTTGGCCTATTGACTCTCCACAGATGAGGCATGATCAACATAACGAAGTCCTGCCTTCATTTAGTTTGTTTGGGCCCAAACATTTTAATAATAGTTTTAATGGAAGTGGTGAAGATTTGTTAAATATTAGTTCAAAAAATGTATTAGGTGGAAGTTATTATAGTAGTAGCTGTAGTGGGAAAAGATCACCTATTATGGGAGAATTTATGAGCGGTTTATTGTCGGGTAGACGTTCATCCCATACTCCACTCCTAATGGATGAAAGTGGTGGAGAATGTGCACAAGCAATGTTAAATATGTTATTAGAACCTGGAAATATTCGAAAAATTTCTATTCATAGAGCAAATCGTTCAGCTGAAGTTTTATCAAGCTCTAAAGGTGTGAATTATTATTATGGGAAATTTTAAAGATAGGGATAGGTAAACAAAATAAAATTAAGTTTTAGAAAATACTGGGGAATTATCAGCAATTGGTGCAGAGAAAAAAGCTGTGAATTTGTTAAGCTTAATGTCGCCTTCCATAAACTCATGGGATGGAGGAGCTCGTTCAACTGGAGCTTTAGATGAGCAGTTCGAGTCAACTTTTATTGAACAATTCGGAACTCCGCCTGGATTTAAACCTAAGGGAGAAAACATAATTGTTATTGGAGGAGAAAAAAGGCATAATGAGATTGAAAATAAATTTGAACTGTCAATTAAACACTCAATTTCGATTACAAACGAAATTTCGAAAAAAGACGAAATCTCATTCGACGGTATAAATAAAAAAGAAATTGGACAAGAAAAGTGTTTTTTGGGGAGAAATACAATTGAGGATATTCGAAAAACGATAAATACTAACGTATTTTGGAGTAAGGATGATTATAAGGTTTTAATTCTATTTCACCTTTCTGATTAATAAAATATCATAAAATATTTAATTATAATTTTTAGCCAACAACAAATATTAAATATAATGCAACAATTACATCAAAGGTTGTTGGTGGTAACGATAGTTCCTTAGATAATGATTCTCAAATATTTGGAAGTTCTTTACCATCAACAACATCCTTCATGAATTCTGCCCCTAACGGTTCACTTGGAACACAAATTACTTCGAATAAAATTAGCTCACTCCGAAAAAATATTGAAAAAATATGGACGTCAAGGTCTTTGAAATTTCTTAGAAAATTATACTTTTATTTTTTAGCTTAACAGAAATTAGCCAAACTTCTAAGGAGAGCAATGAACAAGCAAAAATAATCTTAAGCGATAAAAAAGAAGAAAATAATGATAATAAAATTAATTCAACTAATAACATTGAACTTAAAGAAAAAATCAACGGCAGCGCAACAAAATTATTTTATTCCGATATTGTAAAAAAGACCATTAAAAATGAGGAATTAAATGAAATTGTTGGACAACAAATAGAAATTATTGGAATGCCTTATAATAATAATCAGAATTTAAATAAACCTGGTGAAAAAACTTGGGCTACGCGTGTTATTAAAAAGGTGCTTAATATAATTAATTTATTTATTTTGGCTTTTAATTTTAGTCTGGTCTTGGAAACAAATCCACATCTTCCCCTTCCCTATCTCCTTCAATTTCACTTAGCGGTGAACGGGTTGCTCACAGAAAGAAACAAAATGAATAAGTTTACTAAATTTTAAGGATATCAAAAAGGATAATCTATTAAAATAGATATTATTTGAGATTGTAGAAATTTTCTTTAAATTATTCTTTTCTCGGTTAACATTAGAACTATTTTTTCTTTCATCATAACTCAAGAACTGTCTTTAAATTTATAATTTTGGTTAAACAATTATTCCTGTTTATTAAGTAAAAATCATACAATTACAATCATTTAACACATTCCTCATTTCTTCTACCGATTACTCATTTTTATTGATATTCTAAAGGTTTTGTATAATTTATTGTAATATTTTTTAGTTAAATTAAATTGATGGGTTTTCTTAAAAATTCATTTAATTCCTTGTAATTAAGTTTTTTCTTGGATAAACTGTTGTAACTGATTTGACGTTAATAACCATGCTATTATCAGGACAGATTGCAGGAATTCTTTTAAAAAAATTTTCCAGCCAAGGAAATTCTTTATTCAATGTCTTGCGATATTCTGAGCTATAATTAATTGAAAAAGTATTTTTTAACTGTAAATTTTTACCTGCAAAAATACAAAACTGGTGCGTTAATTGCACCGGCTACTGTTATAAATTGGGCGAACAAACGAAAGTATAAAAATGACATTCCCGGATCAGTTGTTAATAAGGGAATTATTAAATTTGAACCAAACAATCCTATCATATAGAAAAATACAATGTTGAATATTATAATTATGAGTGACTTATACATTCGTTTTGTTTGTAGACGTTGAAAATCTGAATCGCCACTTTTCCATGCTAAAATATATATTTTAAATGAAAAATTAATTTTTTGTTTTTTTGGGATAAATCTTTATTAAAGCCTTCGTTTGTTAAAATTTTTAAAGATAATATTATAGTTCTTATTAAGAAGTTGCATACACTTGATCAAAATTCCAATAAAAACGTAGTTGCATACAGAAATTGCCGTTAGAGCTATAGCCATCCAAAGTGCAAAATTTAGAATATCACCCCCAATCTGTTCGGGTGTATTGCAATAAACTTTGCTTTAAATTAAAGATATTTAGAATTTAACTTCAGTCTTACATATTTGGATTATCTAAGGCATATTTAAAGCCTATAAACATAAATACAAATGAATAAGTTAGAGAGAATGCATTCAACACTGTAGCATATTTTATTGCTACTTTACTTAGTACAAAACGATAACTGAAATTTTATTTGAAAAGGATTCTTGAATTTAAATTATGGTTCTGGACTTTTAGTTTAATTGTCTTGGCTTGATTTATTGTTTTTTACCAAAAAATAAAAAAAATGTCGAATTAAAAAAAACATACAAAATTGGAAAGAGTAAAGAAATTATCCGATCAACAAATAACATGTTAAAAGTAGAATTAATTCCAGACATAATATTTTGCCAGCTTGTCAGAAAAGAACAATAAATTATCGGAATTTTCGTATGCATTATAACCAAAATTGTAGGTAAAAACGTTCCAGACTCAAGAATTGCATCACAAAGGCAATTAATTGCAAGAAGAATTCCATAGCTTGTTTGTAAGTTCCTGAACTTGTAATATTACCCTTTATTTGATCAAATAAGCTTTATAAACATACACATTTTTAAAAGTAACCCATACGATTGTTGAATTAAACATAATCCCAACAATCGAAATTGTCTGTTGGACAAGTATTATTAGAAGATCATGACCGTAATTGCTATCTTCCATTTCAAAAAATGCTTAAAAAGGTCTTTATCTTAACTTTAGTGTACAGAATAATAATAAACTAAACTTAATAATTAAAATGTTACAAATATTAACATACTTAAGTACGTATTTTTAATAATTATTTATAGCAATTATTTATATGCCATTTTTCAATTTTATTACTTGAAAAATTATTTAAAATTTTTTGGTAGAGTAAGCATTAATATAATCTTTAAAAAATTGCGACAATACCTTTCATTAATAAGTAAAAAATGAGTTTAAGTTCATTAAAATTTTTTTATACTTTAATTTGCTTATAGAACAATATTCTGACTAAAGTGTAACGTGTACTTACGAAAAATGTAAATATTCAAGAGTTTAATCTGTCTTTTAGAATAAAAAAATTTTTTTAATCAAAAAAGATTTATCAGATATTTAAAATCACAAAAACTAATAATAATTGTTGAATTAAAATATTAATAAATTGAAATAACTGAATTTAGAAACACTATTATAATATATTACTAATAAGCTACATATGTATAATTTAAAAAAGTGTTTAAATCTGACAATGTTGCCATTTAATAATAAAAGCCCATAGAAAACCAATAAGTATTGCGATTACAATTAATTCAGCTATTATTATTCCAATGAAGCATTTGCACGAACATGTAACACGATGCTCTTGACATAGGCATAAGAATCTATTATTACTTGGCCAAAAACGTTTAAAGCGGCGTGGTGGAAACAGCGATTTGTTATCTTAAATATTCTATTTTTTATCTTGAAAAATATTTTTATTAAAAAACCCTACGTTTTGACATAAACTTCTCTTCATTTTTACAACAACAACAATCAAGATGTTTAGCAATCTTATTCCAATCAAAATTAAAAGCTAACGTCTTCCATAATGAAAAAGCAAAGCTTATGTTTTCTGGAAAAGCTAGTTCTTTCTCTCC